>MU150256.1:127143-302146 GCA_015584075.1 Collybia nuda
GTGTGTATCAATGTTCTTCGCGATTAACTTTGTGGTGTCTATTTGATTTGGTGTCTATTTGATTTGCCGATTAGAAAACCCAACAATCTACTAGTAGTACATTGCAGCATAAGCAATACCAGTACTTATGAATCATACATAGCCGCTGTCCCGGAATTAAACATATGTGGGGGGTTAGAGGAAGCCGCTCTCCTGAAGTAACCGCGCCATCTTTTCGTCTTCCCTCTCTCGAGGCTCTCTTTCCAGACTCAGGGCCCAGAAATGTTCGCTCGATGCCCGTGTGTCACTAAATTGACCTAGAGACTCCTCGATATAGCTGAGAACAGCAGGGATAGGGGTAAAGTTGAAAGGCTGAGCCTGCCAACGCTTGATGTCGTTTATGACTTCAGAAGCTTTTTGTCGCTTCCGGAAATTAATAAGTCCTCCAGGTAACAAGTCGGGGTTACCATCCTGAATAAATTGTAGAGTTGAGAGAAAAACGCCTGTGATACAATATATTTAATTCGCGGAAGAATGGAGAGCACGAATGGTAGATTAACATACCAATGAAAGGAACGCATGGAGGTGTGACTGAGGCCATTAGCTGACGGTATTTTGTAAAGTTCTTGTTACTGTCGATGGTCATCTCACAGGCCCCAAATTGGGCCATACACCGCTGATTGACCTGCTCCCATGTTCGCTTTAGCCTACGGATTGGAGGAGTATTCAACCCTGATGTAATTGCGATCATTGTCGAGAAATTATTAAGGGTGCGGCAACGCTAAAAATATTTATCAGCATTATAATTAATAGTTGCTGTACTATCTGGCACACACATCCGCAACAAGGATCAACTGCTTCACTGCATTTGCGCGTTTTCGCGAGTCTTCCTTACTCAATACAGACTCTGCGACCCAATCTGCAATCTAGTGTGGTTGAGTTGAATCATGTGATTATGAGGTTGAATAAAAAACGAACTCGGTTACTCGTTTGAATAACAATCGCGATATTATCCATGCTATCTGTTCTCTGCTCGCGGGCTCTTTGTAGACACTCGATGGGTTTAATTTTTTGATAAAGTTGACTTTCGTATATCGTCAGCTGCCTCGCAAGTTCGAGTGGCTCAATATCGCCCAACTTGAGCTTCTTAGTGGTTTTAGGCATTATTGAAGGCGGGGGTGCGCCTTGGTTATTAGGGTGAGTCTTAACGCTATCATCACCCCGTTGCTAGTGTCATGGGCCATAAGCTTCATAGAAGTAGGAAGGGTAACCACGAAACGTACGGCCCGATCAATTAAGATCATCAGCTGTTTAGCTGCAGCAATGTGCGAAGCTTCTGGTGAAGAAACAAAGGCCTTCATACGATCGAGAATGTACATGTCTTCTTTTTCCAGGACATCGCCATCAACTATCATAGCCTTGAATGTATTTAGAACTCTAAAGTTGCGTGTATGAGATGAGCCAGGGAGAAGTAGAGGTTGAAGGCGATGCTAACCGTATCTGAATGACATTTTGCTTCAATTTACTCCATTCCTCATGCTCGCTAGAGGTAAGGTTTGCTGGCGGTTGAATTCTGAACCGTGCAATCAAGAGGTCAAAGAATTCATCCAACGTTGTGAACGACTTGTAGGTCATGAGGAAGGCTTTAGTGAAGGTGCGATCGGCTAAATATAGATATGAATGGTGTGAATGATTATAACCGCCTATTAACTTACCTGTTTGTTCATGAGCAGTCAGGCGTTCAATTAGAGCTGGGACAGTGCCTCCACGTATCGAGTTGTCAGGGTCGATCAATATCTCGGTGGGATTGTAGTTTGGCCGAAGATACCAAGGCCGCAGGTCTGCAGCCATTTTCTCCGCGTACTCATCACCCAGAAGCCTTTGTAATTTATATGAAGGTCGAGGGGGGGATTTTGATGGAACCAAAGCTAAGGAGGTTATGATTAAACTAAATCGACAGAAGGAAATGTTAACTTACGATCATCATCATCAAGAAACGGGCCACCTCCAAATTCCGGCACCAAAGTTCCATCCGCCGACTCGTCCAAAACTAACGTATTATCAGATGTCCCCCCTGGCCCACGGTCATCGTGGGATGCCTGTGAACTATGAAACGTTGCATCGGACCCGTTGGGGTTTTTCCGATGCTGAACCTTGAAAGACGATTCTGGAGTCTTAACTGGCTTGCCAAGGGCCATTGCTATATCAACAAGATCTCCATCGTCGCCATCATCCATCCTCGGGACTTCTGGTATTGGACGAACACTGATCCGAGACATTCGCCAGTCAATTGAACCACTGTAGTCCCCCTGCGCCATCTCAGCTTGATTGTGGCCAACAGTGAGTATGCTGTCCAAAGTTTGTATCACGAGTCTTAAGTTGGAGCCCAAAGATGAGGCAAGAGCATCGACATGATCATACGCGTATTCCCTTTCATGGCGGTAGGCGTCAAGCTCAGAATCACGAATCGACTGAAGGGCCAGTAGGAAATTCGAGCAATCATCGAAGATAGATTGGACCACGGTTTCCAAAGTTCGTACGAGAAGCCTGGCATTTTCCACAGTCTGAGAGTAAGGATCACTAGAAGACGAACCATTTTCGTGGTGGACACCATCGATATCGACGTGTCGTGCGACATGGATGTCGGAGATAAATACCAGGAATGAGGATATTTGGGTGATTAGCGCCCGGCCATACAGACGGACCTGTTCAACTATTGAAGATTGCATTATTAATAGAAGGTTTCATTAGTTTTAGCGGCGAAGAGCTTACCTGAACCTTCTCCTGATACTTGCAGAGCACGAACTAAGTCGGTGAATTGCCTCTCCAGTGATTCCAAATAAGAATTCATTTCCGTGATGGCCTCAGGCCCAAGAACTCGCCGTGGGGAGTGTCTGTCATCTAAGGATACCCATCCAAAGCCTTTCCAGCAACCAGCAGCGCCAGCCCCCACAAGGCCTAATCCTATATCTGCGGCTGAAAAAACACCATGTAGGCGTTTCAGGGGATTTGCATCCGGACGTGCCGTGTGTTGGTTCCGCTGAACTTCTAAGACGAAAGAAAGCACGGCCCTCTCGAGTTCCTCAGCATCAACCTCAATTCGATTCAGTGTATCTGCCATAACAGACCCAGAATCGTATTGCATGGCTCGGGCAGAAAGAACAAGCCTGGAAAGCGTGGCTGTGACTTTTCTCTGCGCTGGCTTGAGAGGAGACGGCCCACTGGACGCGGCGGCAGCGGCAGCAGCGTCTCGCAGCTCTCGGGGGAGCACACTCACGGGTATTTGAGTGGTTGGAATAGCCGAGACATAAAGAAGGTTACGAACAGCGAGGACTACACCGAAGATAAGGTCATCCATCCTACGATCCTCTTCCGATCTACGAGCCAACCCAATCAACTGGATGTTATTTATGACTGCCTGTATAGCTGCTTTGGTAGCCGCTGATAGTTCTGTGACAAGCTCAGGAGGAGGCGGCGATAGAGCCTGTTGAAGGGATCTTGCAATACGCTCGGCGGCTTCGTACTCCAAAATAGTATGTTCATTTGGCACTCCCTTCAGCAATGGATTCCTCGCTTCTGGCGAGGGATCTCCATTTGTTTGGCCCCGTGCTATGCGCAAAGGTTCGATGGGATGGATATCCGAGTCATCCGAGTAGGCACTGAGGCGGGAATTAGCATTAGGACGCCGGGATTGAGAACTTGACAATGATGATTCAGAAGCAGAGTTCTGGAGTGTGGGGGGAACACTGGGAGCCTCGGGTCTTGTCCATGAAACTTTCCCATCATGTTTGTTGTAATAGTAGTATGACATCCCGTCGTCAGCCAATTTCTTTACCCACGGCTCAGGAGTCCCAGTGCGGCGGGGAATCCCAAAACCAGCTATCTCATAATCATTTGCTGCTTCATCAACAGTAGCATTCGGCCCAAACGCCAGGCTAGCGCTCGCCCCTGAGCGGGAACTCGACTGAGATGTTAACCCAGCCAGTTCGCTGTCGGAAACCTCATCGTCCGCTTCCTGGGGAAGGTCACGGGCGTGCTGACCAGTTTTAGTATTCACGTAGTAAATCTAGACATCACATAAAAAGTTTAGTTGAATTCGAGACATGTTCCGCATGTTCTGACCTGGCCATCAGGCGTAACCTCGGGCATCCAGAAATCGCTTGATTGGGTCGGGCCATTAGCAG
Source organism: Collybia nuda (assembly GCA_015584075.1). Lineage (NCBI taxonomy): Eukaryota > Fungi > Basidiomycota > Agaricomycetes > Agaricales > Clitocybaceae > Collybia > Collybia nuda. Next base: position 131,307 of record MU150256.1, read on the forward strand.
CGACGTGGGTCGCTTGTAGTGGATCGTTACTGAATGGTACCGTTTCACCATCCAGCCAAGCCTCGTTCTCAGCCTGATTAGACCCTCTGAGAATTGCATGTGACATGTCGACCATGGATGTGTCGCCGTGCGTATCCGCTAAACCCCCTTCTGGGTTTGAGAGATAAGTTCCAGGGAAGGCAAGCTCAGCCTCCTCGTCTGATATCACCGTCACATAGTTGGAAGGAAACCATCCTCGCTCATCCCCCAGTAATCCATCCCACCATCCCGACGGCTGCTGTGTTAGAACCTCTATAATATCATTTCGCCGAAATGAAAGCGCTGATGCATCCTGGGCATCGTAATCGTAGAGTGCGCGACAAAGTAAAGTGGTGAATTCCCCTTCAAGAAACGACGGGTCCTCCTGCTGGGCTGGTTGTACCTGCGAAATATTCGACGTGGTGGCCCTACCGGACTGGGGGAGGAACGAATGTTGGTGGGTGGAATACATGGACGTGGCCACAGTAGCCATCCCAACCTAAAGCGAGAAAACAGAGCAAAGAAGATAACACGGAAAGCAATAATGGCGGCGCAAGGTTACGAGTGATCAGGGGGTCCAGCACTTTGGTGGTTGCTTATGTAATAAGCTTCAGCTCAGGGGGCAAAGCCGGTCATCTCTCAGTCCAAAGTCCATCTTTACATGTTTGTTTGCATTCTCTATCACTTGTCAATCACAAAAATGCCCTGTGTAACTAGAACCCCATCCATCTATACATAGAAGGTCTAGAAGACGCCTAACGTTTGAGCGTCCTCTGCTTCTCTGCGAATTCGACGATCTTACGGTCTACAAAGAGCCCCTTGCGCTCACGTACAGCGTCCATATACCCCTTTGCAATATTTGATCGATCAGCTTTCTCTCCTAGGTCTTCCAACTCCTCTTCTGTAGTCGGTACCCAGAACGGGTCCTGATCCAGTAGGTCATATCTGTCAACGCATCAACAACTACAGATAGAGGACCTGGATAAGTTGCCTCACCCGCTGAATATAAGCTGGGGGCTCGCGGCCCCGGACGTCCGTTTCCGGATATCTAAAGACGATGAGAACGGGGATGTGTGAAAGACGGATCATACGATCGAAATGAGCGGGAAAATCGTACCGTCGGCAAATCCGAAACTTTCAACCACAGGTAATAAGGCGGTAACGTTGAAGAACGAGGTGCCTTCTTTCATCTCTTCAGCTACAATCCTGCCCCTCCTCTTTGCTACTACAGCATAGACTTTACCGAGAACATCAGCTAAAACAGATATCGTCAGCTGATTAGTGATCACCATCAACATCATAAACTGAAGACCCACTTGAGGCTTGAATGTCACATGTGTACATGGCCAACATAAGCCTAGGCGACCAATCTAGGAGACCGTTCCGACACGCGTCTCTGACGGCGGAGATAACAGAACCCGTTACTTGTGCCATCCGATTTTGCTCTGCCAGAGGACGGGGCGTCTCAGCCAAAATATAACAAACAGGGGTCGGAAGACTGACCAATCTCCTTGCCGAGGCTCTCCCGATTGATATTTACACTTTCCAAGAAAAAAGCCATACCTTCCACAGGTTCTGCACATAGAGGACCTTGGAATGACGCAAGCTGAAACCCCGTCTCGATATGGTTATCAAATTCTCGGATCACTTTCTCGGTTTCGTTGTCAGTTTCGTCAGATTTAGCCCTTTCGAGCCGTCGTTTTAACCTTGGGTTAAACATTATCAGGTGAGGTCAACGGATTTATAACAGATACTCACGAATATGATGTCGTCGACTGTCTAGAGTCGATTAACAAGCAACCGCCAGCTTTCTGTGGTCCGAACGCCCATATCTTTTCTACAATTCCTTTCCAATCTCCCCCCACCTCGGCACAAATCTTCGTTAGACTGCTCCAGAACTGATCGGGGGCGACACTTGGTTTTCTCACAACATCACCATATGTATCAATAATTTCATCTTCTTCGCTATCCGCTTTACCTTGGCCCTCCAGGGTGTCACCTGTTTTCCGGTCGTTTTGGAGTTTTTTCAGAACAGTGGAGTTTGCAAGGATGAATTCGAGAATTGGTCTTGGAAGGGGGCTGGCGCGTATAGTAAATTGCACGATGTTTTGCGAGCTGACACCATGAATTGTGCCGCGCGCGGCGCCAGAAGTCTTGACCGGAGCCATCTCTACCATCAAATTAGGCTATTGTTCCGGAGAAGATACTCATTTTGCGCACCTATTCCTTTGACCGCAGTTTCTCTGAAAGGGACAATTGGTTTTGATGCCTGTATTTCAACGCGAGCGAAGCGCTCGCGGAGATCTTTCAAACACCTCTGCAACCTAATTCAGTACCAAGGTCCGGGGTGGCGACTTACATACCTCTAAATGAAGTTCACCTGCTGTTAGAATAACATGCTCCCCAGTTTGTTGCTGGAAGGTTTCGACACATGGGTCGGACTGGCTGAGTAACTTCAGCCCACTGACTAGCTTCTGCATGTCAGCGGGGAGTACGGGCTCCAGCGCAACTCGCACGATAGGAGGGGCCTGAACAAGCGCATTAACATTATTCAACGTGGCCGACCATCGATACAACATACCGCACGATCCACACCTCCAAGATTGATCAAGAAAGAACTGAGTTCAATATCTGAGTCTGAGTGTACGCCATGTTCTCCCGGTGCGCAGAGTGTCGTACTTCTCCAGACTTTACCTTCTAAGCCCTTGATCGCGAATATGTTACCGGCACTAACAGAATCAACAGGTACGAGTTCTCGTCCCATCATCACATATAATCCCTCGACAATAGCTGTTATGAGGTATTTCGCGTTGCGAGGGTGGGCAGGCCCCAAATTTGTGTTGTACTTAGGCAAGACACAGTACATTGTAGCACCTGTCCGGATAGTCCCTGAGTAGAGGCGCGCAAAACCAAGGAGCACTTCCGCATCTTCCACAACGGCATCTTTTGATTCGGCCGTTTCTATCACGGGGATAGATGTATAACTTATGATGGAAGGCGTCGGCTCGACTACACCTTCCGAGGTTGTGGTGGCCTCGCGTGCGGCTCTGGCTTCACGAGCTCTAGCCCGCATCTCCTCTGCCGTTATTGGTTTCTTCTTATTTTCCGGAAGATCTTTCACGAATACTGCGAACATTTTACTTACATACGCAGTCACGCAGGCCCCGGGGCCTGGCTTGGAGGCGAATAGGTCTTCCTCCAGCTTGCTCCTTGGATCAATAGTATCTTCATAAAGATCAGGATAAAGCATCTTGGGGATCCTGGTGGCCTGCGCGATGGAAGGAGCAGGGACAACATCGATTACCGCTTGAGTGACACAAGTTGAAAGAGAGAGCCATTGTGAGAAAATAAGTGACAAAAGGTGGCGAGTATCCTTGGATTTTAGATCCCTTGGTGGAATTTTCACGTTCAGGGAGGACACAATCCTGCCCACTTTGTCAGAATTTCTAAAAAAAACATTCCTTGGGTTTCAGATATACGAAACAAACAGCATGATACGAACGGGTTGATAACGACTGCATCATATACAGCCCAGATGTTTTCTAACACGAATTGTACGAAGAGTGATTTGAGTGCCCGTCCACGGAGGTGCTTGTAGCTGATCACCTTCTTTGTCTTCGGGTCAAGGAAAAAATCTCCCCATAAAACGCGACGAAGGTTCATTTCCTTGATTCCTAGTTTTGCGGCATACAGTTGTGCAAATTTACCGACACGGAATCCCCAGCCATCTATGGCGGAAGCGAAAATAACATTCCCTCGCTCTGGTGCGAAGTAAATGTCTTCATCGTCCTTTTCCTGGAATTCGTCTACCTCGTGGAAGGAGGCATCCGCTTCATCCGCATCGTGATCCTTCTTCTGAGCTAGGCGGCGATCCCGCTCCTCCCTCCACCGAAGATCGTCTTCCATCCTTTCTCCAGCAAAAAAACTTCCCATAACAGCGTTGACTTGTTCAATCAAGCGTGACAGATGGTGGTGGGCTTCTACGGGAGCCAGCTTGAGCTCGGTAATGAGACGATCAAATTTGTTGATTACTAGGATAGGTCTCAGTCGGTCCTGCCACGCTTGCCTAAGAACAGCAATGGTCTGGCAAATATTAGCATATGCGAAGAAACCAGAATTGACGGGACGTACTTGTGTGCAAACTCCTTCTACAACATCTATAAGGACAAGTGCACCATCGCACAAACGCGAAGCAGTGGACACTTCACTCGAAAAATCGACATGGCCAGGGGTATCGATCATATTGACGATGTAAGTTGTAGGCGATCTCTCTGATCTAGTTTGGTCACTGAACCTGAACGTTGCATGTTATAAAGTACATACCTCCTACCGCATCACGCCCCATAACTTGAAACTTGAGGGATATAGCACTACTTTCCATTGTGATTCCTCGCTCTTGTTCGTCCTCTCGGCTATCAAGGTATCTCATCTTCCCAGCCATCCTTGCTGAAATGATGTTGTTGGCAGCAAGGAGGGCGTCCATTAGAGTTGTTTTACCGTGATCGACGTGACCAAGCGTCGTTATAATCCGAACGTTCGAGGAATCTGGAGCTTCCATAATGATAAAGTCGAGAATTTAGATTGAATGAAGATCGTGGCTCGTGGGTCAAGGGAGGTCCCGAAAAAAGTTGGCAAAGAGGAGAGTCTCACGTGATATGACGAAAACATATGTTTGTCAAATGCAGCTTGAAGAAGAATTTACAGCACATCGTAACGTTAACATTGGCTCCGAATAGCGTGTAATGGGCGACGACACAGTTACTGAAGGTTCTACTAAACATTGGGAAAGAGACGTCGAAAAAAAGTCGAAAAAAAGGAGGAAACATGATGACACTGGACGAAAACACAAGCACAGGAAGAAGGGTTCAGACAGCAACCTCCGAATTGTTGATGATGATGTTAACGACGATGACATGTGGGTAGAAAAGAACATTGATATGGATGGCGAAAGGGTGAGCGGTACCCCAGGTGTTCTCCTCTTTCTCTTACATGTTGCCAGGTACTCGCAACTACCATTCCCACAGCGGAAAGTTTGAAACTAGTATCGTCAGCCGTTGCTGGCCCTTCAGACGCGGAACTGCCTCCGAATTCAATCACAGAAACGACACTTAAACGCGATGACTGGATGTTGCTTCCTACCACTGTTCCTACACTTCCTACTGACGCTCGTCTCAAGGCCGACGACTCGATGACCGACGATTATGGCGAACCATCCGATGGTCGACGCACTCTGGGTGGAGGGGTCGACTTCTTCTCGAGCTTAGGGACCGATACCAAAAGAAAACCAAAACTACAGAGGCCCGATCCCGACAAAGTATGACTTTTCCTGAATATTAACGATTTTACACGATTCTAACCCTTATTCAGCCTTTTGTCAGTTCTAGAGAAATCAACCTCAATCTTGGAAATGATATGGACTCGGAGGACTTCCCAACCCCGCCCGCGAAGGCCAATGTCCCTGGTGGGCCAGGTTCGCAATGGCGTATGATGCGCTTACGGAGAGTATATGAAGCTGTGGAAGAGGAAGGTGTTGATATCGAGAAAATTGCAATTGAAAGGTTCGGGTCTTTGGCAGCCTTTGAAGAAGCGAAGGAGGAGCGCCGAATCCTCGACGAACGTGAAGGAAAGCGTACAGAACGGGGGCGTGGCTCTGATCGCCTGAGCCAGAACAAATCGTCAGGGGAGAAGAGTATGATGTTCACAGATATCGGAGGAAGTGGGGCCTCTAGTCGCAGCTCCTCTTTTCGCAGACCTGGCGGAATGGGAGACAGTGCTCCATCAACACCATCTCCTGCACCGCCAGATAATCGCGTCCCTCAAAACAAGCGCCTTGATTCTCTTAGACTACAATCAGGCACACGATCTCCTCTAGCTCAATCTCACACGCCCATCCCTTCCGTCATGACACCCCCTCTCCGAGGAGGGACTCGACCTCGAGCACTTTCACCCTCCTCCCTGAATCGACTTCAGGCAAAAGTTTTACGAGCGAAACTTATGGGAGCCCCGGACGCCGAAAATCTAGAACGAGAGTATGAGGAAGAAGCAAAGAAGGCAAACAGAGAGGAGGGCCTTGAATTGGGTGTTAGAAAGAAAACAGAGGTATTACCGACTTTGGACGGCCGAGGACGACTGTACGACGTTGGCCATGGAAAGGAGGACGAGGGAGAACTCCCTGGTAATCGCAAAAAGAAAGAGAAGGTGTTCTGTCTTGCCAAAGTGAATAGCTCGCAGGGAACTTACGGTGGAACTTTAGTTCGAAACTCATGACCCTAAAACTGGAGATATCATTCGGTATAATGCTGATGATGACACGACAACCTTGGGAGAGATGCTTCGTCAAGAGAAATTTGGTGCTGGTATGGCAGACCAAAAGGACCTTGATGCCCAATTTGCTCGTGCGATCATGGGTGATGGAAAATTTCAGGTATTTCCTATTTTTTCATTGTAAGACCCATCTTGATTGTTGTAATTCATAGAATGACCTTGACTATATAGACGACAATGCGGAAAAGCTAGGCCGGCAAAAAATGCGCACCGATGCAATGAAGCGACAATTTGCCATCCATGGTAGGTCATAACAATAATTCTTTTTTTTACTTTTTTTTTTTTTTTTGAAACCCCACTTAAATTATGAAGATTACAAAAAAACCCAGAAGGCAATGGCTTCCTGTAATTTCTGCTTTGGTGACGATGATTCACCTCCAAAGGCACCTATAATCGCGATGGGAACTCGTGTCTATCTTTCCTGTACAGTCAATGAGGAACTTGTGAAGGGGCATTGCCTCATCGTTCCGATACAACATCATCTAAACATGCTTGAAGGTGACGATGATGTATGGGACGAAGTCCGGGTTCGAAATCTTACTATACTTTGTTAAAAGAGTTACTGATCCCAACCTAGAATTTCATGAAATGCCTCATGCGAATGTTCGCAGAAGAAGACCAAGGTGTCATTTTTTACGAAACAGTAATTTCCCTCAAATGGCAGAAACATACTTGTATTGAATGTGTCCCCTTACCTTGGGAACAATACGAAGTCATCCCCGGTTATTTTAAAGTGACTAATTCCTGCACCTCGTTGGTGGCGCATATTAAAATAACTTTCAGGAATCGATATTGGCATCTGAAGCAGAATGGTCTCAACATAAGAAGTTACTTGATTTTTCAGCCCGGCCTGGAGGATTTAGAAGGGCCATGGTCCCCAATCTGCCGTACTTCATGGTACAGTTTGATTATAAGGGAGAAAAAGGTTACGGGCACGTCATCGAAGGAGTGGATAGTGGTGGAGCAGAAGACCCAATGGAAGAAGGAGAGAAGGGGGGTGGCGAATTCCCAAGGTTCGTTTCATGTTGGCTCGCACGAACAACATTGGAATTAAGAACGGTGGTAGTTATTTCGCGGGTGAAATTGTCGGCAATATCCTCGAGCTGGAAGTCCGTCGGTGGCGGAGGCCTAAAAGGATCGATTTCAGGAGTAACAAAGAACGGGTGGCGCATTTCAAAAAAAAGTTTGACAAATTTGACTGGACTGGGATGATAGGTAGAGGTTGAAATATCGATTTACTAATTAGGCCTTGTTCTTTGTTCACCTGTATGTAAGTACCCAGAGCTCTGAAACACCCTATAGCTACTGACATATCATAACGGAAAGTTCACTTCACCGGATCTTTTAAGCCGGTTACAAGATTACATGAATGTGATCTGGTCAATCTCGCACAGGATTATTGCCACACCGAATCGAGCGCATCCCAGAATTTGGTATAACGCAGAATACGTTAGAATTGATCGGCGGCGGTCCTGGTTTCCCCGTCCTCTCGAACTATAGGTTCGCAGAGATGCTGAATTTTTTTCCACATCAGTGGCTCGCACACTCCAGAGGTGGGTCACGTACATTAAATCTTTCTCCATGGCCATCAAGGCCTTGTATTTCGCAATTGTATCCATCCCTACATTAAGTTCATTGTCCTTCCGCAATTTGAAGGTTCTGGGGAGTATAGACGCACCGACAGTCGGGTTGAATTGTATGTCCGGCTGAGGAAGTTGGGCAAATTAAGGTATGCCTCGGTATAACGTTAACTTACCCAGCCTCTTTTGCATGAGAAGCCAAGGTCCTATCCGTGTTTCAAAGATTTGATTAATGCAACTTAGACACAACCAGTCCTCCTTTTTCCACAACTGGTCATGACTTGGCGGCGCTTGATCCATCTCATGGAAAAGGGTAGAGAAAGTGAAATTTAGTGCATGGCCATCGAGGAGATGTGACAAGCCTTGAGCTCGGATAGCTTTGAGGAGGATATAGCTCCAGCTTGTTTTGACCGATGAGACACCCTCAAGATGATCCCAATCTATACAAACAAGATTGTAGCATGTACCACATATTTATTATGCAACACGGCACAGCCGGGACGCACTTGTTTCATTCCAGAGATTACGACCACGAACTGTATTACACATTTGGCCTATAAAGAACTTCAGCACCCTTTCCAAATTTAAGTATATAATATGCTCATTCATTTGTCTTGGTGCCGATAGTTTTCATCAAGAATGGATACTGACTGCAAATCGTCCTCTGCTCCCCGTTGTTTCAATATCGTTGAGATTGACGGGAAAATGTAGCTGTCTAATGTGTTATCAGACGCTTCTTCCATGTCTGGGCCAATATCATTTAACATTTCTGCTTTCGAGTAAATTGACCATATGAGGTTTGGACTAAAGGAAGCGGCCCAAGCGCTGTAAGCACGTCTATCCCCTGCGATTTGCGCTTTGTCGGAAAACTGCAATATATATATATAACAAGGTGTAGCTTACACAATTCTGTACCCTGTCCTGCAACGACGCTCCAACGCAATAATCTAACCAGGAATCGAGAGGCAAAGTATATCCCTAACAATTCATCATTGGGAAATCGTGTTAGGAATGCTGTACGTTCGGTTTGCTTCCTCTGGATGTTGGAGACGTCACGTTCGCGATAAAGTTCATTGCCGGGAAAGGCTGCAGTGAACAGTGACATGGTATACATGGCACGGTGGAAGCGCCAAGACTCCGTAAAGTTGAGCTTGCTTGTTCTGGATGAACGGTCTTTATATCTGGGAGCGCGTATATAGCGGTGGAACGGTAGGCTTTAGAGTTTCTACGTACCTAGAGCTAAAGACATCTTCCAAGCCTTTCACTACTGCTGCATTTCTGCTCAAAGAACGGGCCTCTATACATGTTATGGGGGCCAGACCGCCCCCATCCACCGGCCAAGGGTCCGTCGCTCTGTACCGGCAGGCTCGAAGTGCTTCGGGTAGTGCAGGTCCGATCTCATTATGCGCAATAGCATCAACAATTGAACTTGGCCGAACATTGAAAACCCCATAAAATACATTCGATGATACAACCACAGACTGCAGGTCAGCGAAACTTGGCAGTGAAGTTAAGATCTGGTCAATTAGATCGTCGTCCAGAGACAATGGATTAGGACCTCGCGTTCGCATGACATTCAGACTCATGGGGTGTTAACGTGGCTATGTGTTTTGAGCAGAGAGATTAGAAATAGATGCTGTGCATGTGGGATCTCGGCTGAGAGAATCAAATGTTCGTTTCGGCTGTTGGCAGCAGGGTTTTAGCTTCAACTATAGTAGGCGCATACACCTTGTCCCCAAAGCAATTTTTATAAAACTCTCGATATTGGAGCTGAGAAGATGCTCCATTACGTTTATATGAACTACGCACAGATCCTCCCTACAGCCACTTTCTGCTCTCCATAAACCACAAACTTGGGCTCATCACATCTTCAATGAAGGATTTTTCATCTGCGTCTGACTCCCGCGCAGGTACCAAGACAGCACCACGCGAACGACCTACCCACCTGATACTTCTCGGATTTCTCGCGGCGGCAACATGTTATTCGGGGATATTTTTGAGAGTTCGGCTCGAGAGCCTATTCGTGTCGTATAAAGTCGCGGTATCGTCCCTTTCGTTCCTCGTGCCCGAACGCTTGCACCACATTTTTCAAACCAGGATGCGTGTTGTATTGCTCTCTGTGCTTGGGCTTTGTACTGGGGTTTTTTCCCAAGCGGGCGTGGTGGACTCTTACATTGTGAAGATGTCGCCCATTGCGAAAGCCGGTGTTCTTGCCAATATCGGTCCAGATGGTACAAGATCGTCTGGGGCAAAGGTATGTTAAGATTTTGTGAGGGTGGAGTTAATCTTTATTTAAGGTTTAAAAAAGCCTGGTGTGGTCATCGCGAGTCCAAGTACTCATGATCCCGATTACTTGTATACTTGGACGCGGGATTCATCCCTTGTTTTTAAAGGCATAATTGATTGGTACGCTGTTCCATTTTGCTTTTTTGTATAGTTAGGGCTTATTTACCACTAACGACTCGCGTGTCAGGTATATGCGAGGCCAGGACAATTCACTCAGGGGCTTAATTGACGACTTCGTCACAACACAAACCATTTTACAGCAGGTCCCAAATCCTAGTGGGAACGTATCAACAGGAGGCCTTGGGGAACCTAAGTTCCTCATTTCTCTTGACGCTTTTACTGATGGATGGGGAAGGTGTGTGCTTGGATGTGCTTGAAGGCCCTCTACTAACAATATTACTCAGACCACAGAGAGGTCGGCTTACCCGATAATATTTTACTATTATGATAATGAAATTTCTTTCAGATGGACCTGCACTGCGCTCTGTCGCCCTCATCACGTATGCTGACTGGCTGATAGCACATTCCAATTCATCACACGTATCCAAAACAATATGGCCTGTTGTAAAACTAGACCTCGACTACGTAGCCAACAAGTGGAATATCTCAGGGTGAGCTACTTTGCAGGACTTTGAAATTTCCTGTCTAATTTCGGCCAGATTTGATCTCTGGGAAGAACTTTCGTCTGCGTCTTTTTTTACATCAGCTGTTCAACATAAAGCTCTCCGTCAGGGTGTGGCGCTTGCAAAAAACCTTGGCATAACAAGCGTTGTGGACAACTGGACTACACAGGCCAATAACATCCTTTGCTTAATGCAGGTGCATTTCTTTTTTTCTTTCTGTTAGATGTCATTTTTACCCGTAACCCTACACAGACATACTGGAACCCTTCAGAGCTTTTTATTACGTCGAACACGCAAGGTGGTCGATCTGGGAAGGATGCAAATTCTGCACTAGCCTCTATCCACACGTTTGATGCTGATGCAGGGTGTGATGCTGTCACTTTCCAGCCTTGTTCAGACAAAGCTTTGGCCAGTCTTAAAGTCTATGTCGATTCTTTCAGGTCCGAATATGGGATAAATAAAGGCATTTCTGTAAATGCAGCTGTTGCTACCGGTCGATATACAGAAGATATATATTTTGGAGGCAATGTAAGAGACTCTGACGCTTTTGTGGATGATAAATCTAAGACTTTATGTTCCTTTCTCATAGCCTTGGTATCTTACTACTGCAGCCGTTTCTGAGCAACTCTATGATGCTCTAATTGTGTGGAAAAGACAAGGGTCCCTTAGCATCACAAGTATTTCACTTCCATTTTTCCGTCAGTTCATTCCAGCCGTCGGAACCGGAACTTACACGTCGTCTTCGAAAACCTACAAGACTCTCATCAATGCCATACAAAATCACGCAGACGGATTCCTTGCCGTCAATGCGAAATATACTCCTGTGGATGGCAGCTTAGCTGAGCAATACGGCAGAGAGGATGGAAGCCCACTCAGTGCTACCCATTTGACATGGAGCTATGCAGCGACGTTATCGGCGTTCGCAGCGCGGAAGGGAGCGACACCCATCAGCTGGGGGGCGAAAGGTTTGAAGGCGCCGGCTGTATGTGAGGACAATCCTGGACCTCTTGTCGGGGCTACGTTTAATGTTGTTGCTCAAACCATTCCCGGCGGTTAATATTCAAGCTTTTTTAAAAACGAGATTAATATTGATACCAAATTTTCAGAGAGCATCTACCTGACAGGTTCCGTCGATCAACTGAAAAACTGGTCTCCAGATAACGCCGTCCCTCTTTCGGCAGCCGGGTATCCCACATGGAGTGGTGAGGCATTCTTCGCTGATATTTTTACTTCCAATAAACTTCATTTATTATCTTTTAGTTTCTCTGGACCTTCCCGCCAGCACCAACCTGGAATACAAGTACATCCGCAAGAAAGATGGAGCCGTGACGTGGGAGTCTGATCCAAACAATCTCTTGACAACCCCTGACACAGGATCTTTTGTCGTTAATGATAACTGGCGGTGAAACATACACGTACATCCTAATACATTTCAATCTCTCGTTTTCGCGCACTTGTTATGATATGATCTTGATTCCACGTGTGAAATGTGACTTGGTGGTTATTACGTGACGTAAGTAATCGAGGGTCGGAGTTGTTTAACTCCAAATCCTTCATCAGTTCCTCTCAATATCCCTACCATGTCGATGCTGGATAAATTCCGTAAGGGTGCCCAGAAAGCTGGAATACAAGCAACCGCGTTTGTCCAGGCAAGCTCAACCAAGGTTGCAAGCGGCTCCCGGGACTTTGTTCAGGGATTCAGCCTACCGGGAGAAGCTGAAAAGGCGGCTACGATTCTGGATAGTTTCCTTGGTGCGTTCATCAAGGAGTGTATTATATTAGCCCTACTCATCATACGCAACTCCAGCCGATCCCGAAAGACCAGAGTCCGCCCTTAACGCGATACCCAAGGCAGTTTTACAAAGAGCAAGAGGTGTGTATATACAACCTTTTTGGAATAGCATGGTCTTTATACATGTTGCGTCATTGTAGGCCTTGCCGTGTTCCAAGTTCTTAAAGCAGGATTTGTATTCTCAGGGAAAGCTGGGTCAGGAATCGTCATTGCACGGCTGCCGGATGGGTCATGGTCTGCCCCCTCCTGCATTGCCACAGGTGGTCTTGGCTGGGGTCTTCAAATCGGCGCAGACATTACCGATTTCGTGATTGTACTTAACAGCGAAGACGCAGTTCGGGCATTCTCATTGGGTGGAAACGTGACGATTGGGGGTAACATTAGTGCGACTGCAGGGCCCATTGGTACAGGTGGGAGTGTACAAGCATCCCTAGCTCACCCTGCACCTATGTTCTCTTATTCAAAATCGAAGGGTGCGGTCCTTTTCCTTTGAAACATCACATTTTATTAACCAGGTTCTTTGATAGGGTTGTTTGCAGGTCTATCTTTGGAAGGCACTGCTCTTATCGAGCGCAAAGATGCCAACCGTGACTTTTATGGCTCTCCTGTACCTGCCCGGGATATCCTCGGTGGGAGGGTGCCTCCCCCTGAGGTGGCTTCACGACTTTACGAAATTATCGAGGCTGCTGAAGGGCTCGATGAGAGTGGTCTTCCAGAAGCAGCCTATGTTCCAACAGCGTCAGGTGACCATATAAGTATGGGGCGAGATGGAAATCAGATGGTTTTCGATGCGGATGGCCATCATTGATCTGCTTATTTTCTTTTTCCATGCCCAACTCAAATTACTCTAATTATCTACATGACTGAATGAACAAATGTCTTTACGTGTCTTCTTCCTGTACAATTTGGAATATCTGCAGGTTATCATAATGCAATACACCTGATCATGCCCTGATTTACAATTACAACAATGATTATTCACAATGAGTGGTATACCTTGTGCATGATTATCAAATTAAAATTACAATAGTGAAAAATCTATATACAATAGGAAGCTACCAACAATTCACAGGTACTTATCCCAAAACCCTACTGTGCCATTGTTGTTCGCAGCATACGCCTCGATGCCAAGGAGTTTCATGATAAGGTTATAGATCTCCACGTTCTGGAATCGATCCATGATGAAAGCATCATTCGACGTCGAATGCCAGTTGGTGTTGAGTTTGTCCTTCTGTTGTCCCTTGACCGAAGCTTTGACATCCGTGGTAAACGGTCCATGAGCTATAAACATGGCTTGCATGGGTGTCGCCTCATTGTCATATCCATGATTCTGCAAAGGTATTCGCTCGATAATGGGGGATGAAATATATATATGGACGCACCCCTTTGCTCATCCCCACGTTTCCCTCCGCTTTAGTTGTAAGTACATAGCCTATCTTCGGTATGATGTAGATTGGTGCTATGCGTTCATGGTGGGAGAAATGATACCTCTCTGGCATCGTGTCGTGTGTATAGACATCAAATTTTTCGGGGTTTTCGTCAGACGCTTTCAAAAGCAAGTTGAGATAGTGAGTCACGTTAGCCGTCGGCAGGAACCTTAACCCCATCGCTGGCCAGCCATCCTCATGCTCGATCGCCTTCAAACCGTCTTCACCAATGATGTCGTCCATATATATAAGCTCAGGGTCGCTTGTGTCAGTCATCCCGTGATCACTGACGAACACAATGTCAACAATGTCTGTGAGGTTCCTAGATTTCAAAGATTCTTGTAGGTCTTTCGCGAAAGCGTCTACTGCTCCGAGGGTTTTCTGATTGATATGGCACGTTTAGCAACAGACCACTACAAGACAACAGATCACTGACATTGACAAGAGCTGACATAGGTCCCGTTTTATGGCCTGCTTGGTCCAATGATGGTTCATAGGCTATATGGCAAATTTTTGAAAGAGTTTGTACCAAGTTGACACGCAACGTACCCATAATAAGTTGGGGTCTCTCACGAAGAGGAAGATCTATCCATTTCATGATCTGGTCATGCTTGTTCTTCAATGGGACGTGGTCCTATCGCAAATTTAAACATGAAGGGGAAAATAGATGGTCTAAAATATACCTCCCAGGGCACAAAGTACGTGGAACTTGCACCAGACGTTGTTTTTGGAGGGCCAGGCCTATAAAAGCATGATGAATATATCCTCTGAAACGGACGCTAATGACCTACCACATCAAGTTCGCAGTAATAAGTCCAGCTTTGCCAGCTGTTTCCCACATCTTTGAAAATAAACTGTGAATTGAATAAATAGTTCGAATATTTAGAAAACGCACTGGTTCTCCAAACCACCATTCTGATTTCCAACATGACTCAATTCTATTGTACCAAAACTCTGTCTTGGATGCGGGATCCCAAAAGTTCTATATGGATCAAGAATGGTTAAAAATGTACCTTCTGCCGCTGAAATAGAACATACGTTTGCAACGATTCCATGTGACTCAGCATAAAGACCAGTCCTACACACAAGATTAATAACGAAAATACCTTCCTCTTAAATTACATACATCAGAGCCCAATGGTTCCTACGAAAAGTACGGTCAGCTGAAGGACTATCCCAGAGGTGATTTCAACTTACGGGAAGGTAAGAGTCTGTTTATCCCGTCAATTGAGGGACTGCTTGTATTGAGGTAAGACATTAGGAGCTCACGGGGAAAATAGGCCTCATGGACTTCGCTCGAAGTCCATTCTTGCTGATACTCAACAGGTGAGGGGTAAGTCCTCTATCAAGATAATCCGCCCTTGTGTTACATGTTCAGACCAGAGCATTATAAAGAACGTCATAGATGCACACCGTAGGCCGTCAATAGAGACTATAACGACAGTCCTCTTGAATTCGTGGGTGCCGTTTGTTTGCGTGTCGCTCCCCGTATACCACATACTATTGGGGTGTACAATAGGTCCTCGGAGGAGTGTTCGGATAAATGCACCAGAAATTAAAAGTAAAATGAAGAAGGCAGCAACGCCGACGACTTTTTTCCGGGACCATGGCTGTCGTTCCGAGTGTTCTGAAGTTCCTGAAAGGAGCCCCTCTTCCTCTTCAGCATTATCATGATACGAAAAGGGTTTGGGTTTGGGGTAAATGCCACCTGACGACATAAAGGTGTAGAGCTTCCTGGGTACCGTTGAAATTAATGACTGTCACGGATTCCCCGTGTGTCGCCTGTCGTGTAAAGCCCAGTGAGTTGACAGAAAGTTGTAAAGCCGCTCAGTGCTCTGTTCTAGTGGCATTCCAGTCTTCCTTACGTCAGCAGATAATTTGATCCGCCAAATTCGGGACCAAATTGCTATAAAAAAAAAGTCCCCAGTTCTTAAAATCGATTTATTTATTTGATTACATTGCGAATACACTATTACATTAATGCCTATTCATTCTTCTGAAATGCGCTCGAAAAACTGTTTGAGCGTCCCAGCCAAAACCTCAGGAAGTGCCTCCACATTCCGCAGAACCACATAATACTCGAAAGGGAAGGAGTCGAGATATTTTTGCAACTGCAACTCCATTTTTCCATCTATATTTTTGAATTCAGCTCTGTCCATAGTTAATATCGATCCTTGGGTTGATCCCGGTTGTAGTGAGCCCGATCCTGATGAATTTCCCGGAGTGGAATGGAGTGAATCGATGATAATGAAAACAATCATGACCCGTTGCTCTTCTGCTTTCCTCAATACTGTTCGAAGGTGATCGTGGTCTTGGCACATGCCGTCGGATATAATGATTTCCAGCTGCCATAAGTCTGCAGCGGTGGTAGAACTCATGGACCGATGCTCACGGGCATTTTCGAGAACTTTCAAGCTGGTGTCAATGAGCGAGAGGACGTTTGTTGCCTTTTGATTGAAATGGAATGAACCCATTACTTTTGCACCTGACTGATCTGTGAAAGGCCCTTCATCGAATCCGTGCAAAATATCAACAGTCTCCCCGAATTTGGCAATGGCGATGTCACCAGCTTCCAGACGGCCGAGGGCTTTTGATACCAAGGCAAGCGTTTCGTAGGCAAGGTGAATGGAGTGTGATTCCGCCATAGAACGTGAATCGTCTATCGCAATCAATACTTGATATTCCCGCTGACTAGGCCGGGTCCTCCGCAACCAGATTTTATCCTTTGTGTAGTCGCTGGCAATGTAAGATATGATCTTCTTCATGTTGAGCCTTTTGCCAGTGCGGTAGTCACCTTTTAATCGAGTTGCAAGAGTTGGCTCCAAAATAAGGCGAAGCTGTTCACATAGGGCATAGGCAAGGTCGTGGGTTAACGATTCATACAGACGCCATATATGCTCTGCTTCGGTATGGGGGAAACCATGTGATTGCCAATCTCGTAGTTGGGTTTCAACAATTTCCTCAAAGTCGTCTTCCATCGTGGCATCTACCTTGCGCTCCGTAGGGTCTGAGGGTAGATGGCGATCGTCACTGGGTCGCGTACCCTGGAGGATAGCTCCCTCGATGTTATCCCGTTGTGCATTCGACGAAGGCTCAATCTGAGATGGCTGGTCACGAGGAGGCTGTTCATGTGTTTCCGCCTCGAATGGCATATCAACCTCCATGGGTGCAGTCTCTCTATCGTGATCATCGCCATCAATCAACTTTAAGTCATTCAGCTTGGCAACTTGCTCTTCGCCTGCTGGACCTAGGGCTTGCATCTCATGATCGGCGTCATCGGGCTGCAGATACTCAACCTGTGGAGGAGGAGCCCCGGCATCATCAATTTTCTCTCGTGACGTGTCATGCCGTTCTCCGCTGAGGATTTCGTCAAATCGTTGCCTTATTTCCTCTAGTGCAGTACCCAGACTACGCAAGGGATTTGCGGAAATATTACTTTCAGGCGGAGATGGTAGTTGGCCCTTTTGGAAACCAAGGGCGGAGCCTGTACCTTGGGAATCGGTGGGCTGGGCCTCGGTCTGGGGTTGGCTCCCCTCTGGAAGTCTACGAAATAAGACGTGAGTTGTAGTATTACATCGTATGCAAGTAGAGAGACATACCCTTCGCTATCACTGATATTGTGATCAGGCGCTGTTTCGCCAGTGGCTCCCTGGGCACTCCCTGCCTGACCCGACGATGCGCTTTCTCCACCTTGTGGGTTAAATGGCTCATTTGCTGATGTGGCTCCATCACCCGCCGTAATGTCGGGCCGAGCGATGGCCTCTTTTGGTGTTTCATCTCCGATTTCGTCATCGTTTGCTTCGGCTTCTTGAGATTGATCCGGTGCTTCCATTTCTTGATCTCCGTCGGTCATCTCGGGGATATCCTCGGGCAACGGCTCTTCGTGCGCTTGTTCATTTTTCGTGGCATCGTCCATTGTTTGATCCGGTCCCGAGTCCTCGACCATATTGTCCTCCTGCGAAACTTCCATCTCATCATCCATGTCGTCGTCCTTTACCTCCTCTCCCCCCATATCTAAATCATCTCCACCCAGGTTCATATCATCGGGAAGATCCAAGGTATTACCATCTTGAACATGATCATCCATCGGAGCCCCGCTGGCGTCAGGGCCACCCTCTTCTTCATCTTCTATACCTTCAGGCATTGGTTGATCTTCCGTATTTAAAGTACCCTCTTCTTCGCTTTCTTTTTCACCGTCAGTCTTCTCTTTATTCGAGTTTTCTTTTGCTTCTTTTGCGACGACTTCCGAGTTGTTTGACTGCTTTTCAGAATTGTCCTTGGTCGTCGTGTCGTCCGGTTGATCGCCCTCTGGGCCCTTCTCATCTCCCCATAACTTTTCGTCCACAGCAGATGGGTCTGAAGCGTCAAGGTTTCCAAGCTTCTCCTCTGGTCCAGCGTCGTCTTCTTGGTCTGATTCAGCGTCGTCTTGTGATTCGGTCTCTGGAACATCTTCCAATGAACCGCCGATATCCTCGCTCATTTCAATGGCATCCCCGTCGCCTTTATCGTCTCGAGGATCCTGACCATCAACATCATCTCCCTGAAGACCTTCTACTTGACTCTCATCCTCAATATCCTTGCTAACATTCTCAGATCCAGTCCCTTCCCCTAAGCCGACACCCCCGATGGTTTCTGATGTGTCTCCATCAGTTTTCGTATTATCCGTCTCGGGAGGTTTGCAGAACCCTTGAGTGGAAAGGGTGTGTATTACTGAACATAGCACGTAATTCAGTTTGAGGAGAGCTTTGGTCCACTCGTTATGTGCAACAAGTTGATCCTTTACCAAGGACATATAAACATTGAAGAAAGGCAGAATGCGTTGCAGATTTGGTTGCAGCTCGTCCCCGTACCATGCCAGGTGAAGAAGGACGTCGTCGAGGGCGGTCAAGATCACATCGAAGTTCAACATATGGGTAAAATCACGAACGATATGGCAATCCCGGAGAATGTAATTATCGACATCCTCGTCTTGATCTCCTGGTATCGACTCAGGGCACTTCGAGACTAAAGCCTGTACGGTGATGAGTAGCGAGTTCAGTAGGGAGTCGATGGCATCTGGGGGAGGCGCAGTTTGGGCAGCGCTAGAGGGAACATTGGGGACTAATTGTGTAGAAAGCCACTGTTCAACAGGCCGGATAAGGTAACGCAATTGAGCCTGTTCGTCTGACCACAGTAGAAGAGTAGCGGATGCCTGAGATAAATGCCGAGTTGCTTCGACGAGGAGATCGTTCTCGGCTTCGATAAAATTGAAAGTCAGATTTGATCGGGGACAAAAGGCATGACTTACTGTCCAGAAGAATTGGAATTGAAGTAAGCTTTACATTCCGCAGAACCTCATCAACACGCTTTTGCAAGACATTTGTCGAATCTTGAAGTTTTTGTATCTCCTGAACGAAGGACTCTGGGACGATGGTTTTCGGTCCTAGATCGTTGAAAGTACGGATACCACTTTGCACTTCTTCGAGGGCGTTGGAGAGTCTACAGAGGGTACTTCGGATGGTAGATGTACGAAGGGTGAAGTCTGACGACGCAAGAGTTAACTTGGGAGCAGAAATAAACATCTTTAGACGTCTGGTCAATTGTTCCATTTTGATATATTTGGTGTAAGCATTTGCCAATCTATGGAAAACATTAGTATAGCGGTTGCTTGGAATAGACGTCACGATAGTTACCGGGACCGCAAATCAAGTGATAAGGCAAACCCGGACTCCAACAACATGATGCCTCTCTGCAATTCACGTGTCGTGAGGTCCGAGTGATGGTGCGATAGCGACATACGCAATTCTGGGAGGCAACCATACAGTCGAGATAAATAATTCTCGCTCTTTTGCATCGGTATTTCGGGGTCCTCTAGTTCAGAGATCATTGGTTGTTCTAGAAGCCATCGTGGGTTCGCCTGCCGTTGGAGTACTTCTGGCTTGACATTAGAGGCAAATCCAGCACGTTTCAATTCTTTCAATAAGTCGCTCCACGCTTTCCTTTTTCGCACCAATATAGTCTTCTGGTGCTTTTCTCGTTTATTTGCAGGGACTTCGTTGGGGACAGTAAGTGTGGAAAGCTCCTTCGCGGATGAAATAATTTCAACAGCTAGATCATCTGCAATACGGGCATCTTTCAAGTGAATGAATGGTCGAATTTTGGTTGTAATGAACTTATCGAATCGAACAAAGGTCTTGTTCAAAGAGATTAGGTGAGTCGGTTGTGTTGTTCCGGGGTTGCCATCAGGAATCGATTTAAAAACTGCGGCTGTTATAGGGACTTTTTCTGCTTGCAATGACTTTGCTTCAGTGTTATCCGCGAGTTGGGGGCGCAGCCTCTCCGAGATGGGCTGCTTAAGAACGTCACGGAATTTTCGGATAATTTTGTACAATTGGTGGTGAGTGCGCTGGGCGCTGGCTTTTAGAGCCTGAACATTTATGTCCCGCCAACTCGCCAACTTGATGAATCCTCGTATTTCTTTTTCTAAAAGGGCTCTCTGCTCTCCAAGGTGGTCCGAGAGTTGTTCCGAATATAGATTGTAATAGTGTATGGTTGCGTGTAGGACCTTTCGCACACGTTCAAGGGCAAGCCTCTTATATAGTGGCTTGACTTGACCGAGATGGTGAATATAGTCGTTGAAAGTATGAAGAAGTTTTATGCGCGCATGGAATTGACCAAGAGGGCTGGTGCGAATGAAATCTTCGAGAAGGGGAATGAGCGTGTTAAGATATTCGTCCATGTTGTCTGATTGCCTCTCTTCATCGCGTTCGCAGGCATCTAATGTACCACGGATAGTGGCATCGTACAACCTAAACCACCACTCGGAAACTCCCTCTTTGAATTCTCTTGCCTGTGACTCCAGAAGAACCTGCCAACAGGATAGCTCCATACGTCTCCACTCGACTATTAATTTGATTAATTCTTGTTGATGTGGTCTAAGAGTGTTTTGACGATTTGAGTAGATTTCCCAATCTTCTGTTTGTAGGAGCAACTGCTCTAAAGCTGACAAGATCTTCGCGATCGGACTGTGCAGACCGAGACCCAAAATAATGCTGCAACGGTCTCTGAGATGATGAAGGACCATCTGATCAGGCCATTCTCCAATGAGGGCTTCCAATCGAGTTTTGATGGAATTTAAGACCGCGATGGCTTTCCTGGCTTCAACGATATTTCCGTCAACATAAAAGTTGTATGACACGGATCCATGACCGGGTGCTAACTGAAGGTCAGACAGCTTTTCCCGAAGCGAAGAGAGTTGAAAGGGGAGGCTCTCAAGATCCAATGTATCAGGGAGGGTAGGAAGATGTGATTCAAGGAGTGACCACAGTGCGTCTTTCCGCATGTCATAGAATCGAACAATGACATTCGTCCTTTCTGAGTTTCCAAGGATAGCGTTGTGCAACGTGAGGAGGTGGTGCGCATCCGGAGGTTGTACGAGGGTAGAATGGGCTTGTTTTTGTGTATGAGATACGGCTTCGGATTCAAGTACATCTTCAAAGGAAGGGAACAGGGCAAGGAATTCTTGTTCTTCCATTTCGGCCTCTCCGATAGGATCATGATCCATGTTCTTTCGGCGGTAAAGCGATTGGTCGGCAGTATCCATCTCCTTTTCCTTGGCACGATCAATGAGCCATAGCCGGAGGGCTTGTTCATAAGCTACGTCAAGGGCTTCTATTCGCATTTCAATATTAACACCTAATGCCTTTTCCATAGCGATGGCCGAGATAGAGACTAACAGACGGCGGAAAGGGCCAAGGCCTGAGGGTCCGGGGTTCACCACATTGGCACATAGTGCAGCTGCACATCGTACGGATGGGAATGCGGCAAGTGCTGAAGCAACTAGTGCCGGGGGTTCTGAGGTCGTGGGGGTCGGAGGGTTGGAACTTGCAACGAGTCGCAACCCTGTTCTCATGTGAAGGATTGCAAACTGAAGGGGAGCGCTGAGGTCCGAGTACTCAGTATAAACAACATCTAGCCGTTGGGAGAATCCAGCCATTGATTGTTGTGTAACTTGTTCACGCGGTGACGCACGGGGGTCACCGGCTAGAAGCAGCGAGATCAATCCCTCTATTTTTGGTGGCGAAAGGACCTGCTGTTGGAACTGTAGCACCTCCGACCAAAACATATGCAGGCGCGCGACGTCTTTTCGGACGGGTACTTTTGGTGCGCTGGCAAGCTTGGATGAAACATCATTCAAGTTTGCATCAAGGAATTCGAGAAAATCATTGCTGGCATTCCCCGTCGTAAGTTCCTCCAATTGATGATGGAGACTCAGCTGGGACTCCAGCATGTCTCGTTCGTCGCGCCAACGTTCTGAAGTACAGTTTTTGATAGAAGCGGGATCAATCGGGGTGTCCGGGACGAATAGGTCAATAATCAGGGTACCGACAGCAACCCAACATAAGCCTAAATCCACGATGGTACGATCTCGGGTTTTGCCACCATGTAACCGCTGTGATAGTGGCAGCAAAGTTCTCCGTACGGCAAGCTTGAAAGGATGATTTGTGCTTTCCTCAAGGCAGGCAACAATATCGCGCATCACAAGTTCTAGTTTCGCTTTTGGGGTAGATGTCAAGATTCGCAAAGCCTCCAATACGTTTTCTTCAAACGAGGCCGAAAAACAAATTGCGACCTGATACCAGCGGGACTATATTAGCTTTGATGCAATCAAAAAGCGAGACGAGGAGTTACCGAGAAGATCGACTGATATAAGAAATTAATTAGCTGTTCAAGACGTGACCTTTCTTCCTGGCATTGCAAAAGCGTCAGACGTGAATTTTTCCGTATTTCAGCCTCGTACGTTTGGACTGAGTCCAAAGAGTTCCGTGACCAATCACTGAATGTGCCATCAGTGGTGGGGACTGAGATTGACTTTGGGTAAACCTACCATGATACTAGAGTTGTGTAAAGTTGAGTTGGTTGAAGAAGCATCGTCGGGCCATTGCGTTGCTAGGGAGAGTAAGTTAAGAGTTTTGGCAAGGATCAAGCTTATGCTGACTTGGTTGGTGGACGATACGTTCCATAATGCATTTAGCCATTGTATCTTTGTTTGGATTATGACGGGAATTTCATCTACAAGTTTAATCCCGTTAAAAGAAAAACGAATGTGCTCGAAGAGTGAAAGTTTTACTCCTTTCTGCTTGTCTCGTCCAGATGAGATGTTGATAGGGGACCATTCGAAGCAGCGGGTCTCGTGTTTCGTACGCTACCTCGATGATTTCCCTGATGGTATCGAACCAGGTCTGATGGACGTCAGTATTGAGGGGAAATTCAATATCGGATAGATGTTTACTACATTGTCAAAAATACCGAACGCGTTGAGCTCCGAGATAAGTATCGTGTAGTGTATGTCAGCATTTTCTTGGATGTTTTCGGCACAGCGTTCGATTAGACACTAACAAATGTATGCAAGTGAGCAAAATGGTCAGGAGATAATACAACACATACATGATGAAGATTTGAATATAACTGTGTTAATGTCGGGGTTACTTGCACCAGTAGATCGCCTGAAAGAGCCCGGAGGGACATAAAATCGAATGCTTGACGACGATGAACTACTCAAATTTAGACAAGAGGCGGACCGGGAATGGCAACAACGCACTTGTCATACTTGTGCTTTTCAAGGAGGAAGCAAGTTTATCTATGGTATCTAGTTCCGTCGATGATAACGCGGAAAGGCCCTCAACAAAGAAAGTTGACCATATGTCAACCAAGCCAAAACCGGAGGTAAGTGAAACGGCATCAACCAATGCTTGAGCCTGGGTAACAAGTGGCAGGAAGGGAGGGGGGCAATTATCCACGGCATCGATGATCCACTTCGAAATAGCCTGCACTGCAGAGAAATCAAACGAAGACTTCATGGACGCCTTGCGCAGATACCGTCCATATCCTAGGAGTGAAGATGCAAGTTTTGTCTTTGCCTGACAATTAAACATTACATAAGTGTAAATTGATTTTTCAAGCATAAAAGTGAATTACCACTTCTAAAACCCAATCATCTAATTTTACAGACCCTAGGATTGTAATGCCCATTGAGGAAATAGCCTGGATGATTGAGGCAATTTCTTTTGATCCCTTATTAGTCGGTTTTTGATTAATAGTTTCAGAATCCATGTAGTGACTCTGATCTTGGTGATCCAACAACAAAGCGACCGCCAGGTCCAATAAATGGAGAATGAAATGGCGGGTAGAGGGGATATTGGTGACCAATTTTGCATTGGGAGGGGGTGGACAAGTCAGATAGAAATCCATGGGCTGTATTCATTCAGAAAAAATTCACATAATGTATACATCAACGCAAGGATTTCTAAGCAAAAAGAAGGGACTGACCTGAGAAAAAATGTGATCCAAAGGCAAGTCACAGAACGTGGCGTGCGCACCGCGTAGATGCGAGAAAGCTGTTGCTAATGAGTGACCTGGGAAGTAAGCCAAAAATGACGATATATGTGTGGAGCTTTGAGTGGGCGGTAAGGTTTTTAAAAAACGACTAAAATGTGGAATGTAGGCAGGCGACATCGTGCGAGAAAGAAATGATAGGTGGGCATCTGTAGTATTGTTGAAGCTAATCGCAGGAAGAACGACAATTGGTGCCTGATCTAGAAGACTTGACAACCTTGAATCTTGGTCCAAAATTCGACCTGATGTAGACATCAACGGAGGGGCCTGGAGAGATACTTTTATTAATCCCCGGCGGGCGGCGTCAAATGCGAGGCTTTGGGGCTTTGGATCCATGCCTGGCAACGAAGGTAGTCGTTGGAAGTCCGAGAGTATGTTTACATCATCCGAGACAGGTACTACAGAAAGACCGATCTCTACTCCTCTGTTGCGCATTGCTCGGGATAGTTCTCCATATTGAGGATCGACTGTCATAAAGAGGCGGAAATTCGGGTGTGGCCTGAGGATCTGCACTTCGCCATCGACGTAACCACGTTCACTTAGGGTTAAGAAACCATTAGGTTCACAAAGTGAGTTGAGACGGTCAAGGACAGAAGGATTACAGAGATTGGCGCCATCCATCAAAAGCCAATGTCCGTTTTTCATGGCTTGGATCAAAGGGCCATCAATCCATTCAAACCTACCAGCAGAATTTTCTGTTGAAAGCAAAGCATTAATCTTACTCGAGATAGTTGGCCTAAACTGCGGGATGTCATTTAACTCCGATACGATGTCTGATGCCATTCGGAGAACGGTGTGTAGAGGGGTTGGTCCATGTCGGGCTTTTCGCAGGGCCTGTGCTTGATCTTGGCCTGTCCTCGAACCTGTACTAGAACGAAGATAATCATCAAGAAGGGACAGGATATCATCAATGACCGAAAGGGCCCGGCCTCGCGGATCTGCTTGTTCAAAACTCCCCAAAATGTCCATTGTATCTGTGGAGCTATTCACGGGTATTTCCTGGAGAAAATTTCCTGTAAAATGAGCCAATACTCTCACCGCGTCCGTCTTGCCACTATTTCGTGGACCTGTCAAGATAGCAAGCCATGATTGTGAGATGCAGTGTCCTAGGCTTTCCAAACTTGATAAATGCATCTTCAAAATGCGCCCTGGGGGAGAGAACGTCACCAAGTTCTTCCGCTGCGATACGAAATGTCCAATTTGAATATAGGACGGTGAAATTGAGATATTGGGAGCGCGTTCCGCCATCGTAGTGGTCATCGAAAAGACTTTGTCGAATATGAGGCGAGCCTGGTTTCGGTCTTGGATCGTGCGAAACCTTTGGAGATATACAGTCCGAAGATGTTCTATAGGATGGAGAGGCTGGTGTGTGGTACGAAGGAGACTTCCCCAGCGAATCACGTCCCGAAGGTTGAATTCCCAAGGGCCACCTTCCCTGGCAAACTTTCTTTGGATACCGACTTCTTCATTCAGGTACATATTGAAAGAGATCATGGCTCGTACGATAGTTTCATCGAAATCTGGAAACATGTGCTGACAAACCATTAGAAGATCGTTTGGAGAGAGTTCCTCGACGTAGACTTTTGTGAAACGATTCACGAATGACTTGGGTAGGCCCTTTCTACCACCACCTTGATTCAGAGGGTTCTGGGCGGCAAAAATTCGGAAGGAAGGGTGTCGAGCGAAAGACCGTCCAAGTTCAGGGATATAAACAGTCCCTCGGTGATCTAATACGGCATTTAGGCCTTCGAGGACCGCTTGAGGAGCGAGGTTCATCTCATCTAAAAGTACCCAATGTCCTTCTTGTAGAGCCTTCAAAAACTCTGCATCCTTCCAAGCAAATTCTCCAGGTCCACCACCTTCCACAGGAAGATCAGATCCAAATAAGTCAATAAGGTCAGTCTGGTCAGACAAGTTGATTCGGGAAAGTTTGTGGCCGGATATATTCGCGAGCGCTGCAATAAGACTCGTCTTTCCGACGCCAGGGCTCCCTTCAAGAAGGATCGGCTTTTGAACCTGGCAGGCACGTATAACTCGCATGGCATTGTCGCGAGTCGTCGGTGCTTGAAGGTTGAAAGAGTGAAGAGCGATATCTGCCGCTCCTTTCAGAATGGCAAAAGATCCAAATTGAACAGATGTTGCCGGGTTGTGGGCAGGAACTGAGGAAAACAGGATGCCAGAGTCAGCTGGTGGCACAATTTCAAGAAGTTTTTTCATTGCTTCGGTCTTCAAGGTCTGTAGTGCATCCCGCGAAAAACCCGACAACTGAGGCAAGGAACCAAGGCCATCGAGGAATGTCATGTGCGCTGCATGATGCTAAAAATAAAAATGTTAAGATAAAACACTAGGATGGAGCAGGGCGTTTAACTCACGAATATCTCAGTAGGGGGTATAGCGTTCTCATTTTCAGGTTCGTAAGCGGAGTTGGTAAATGTTACCCAAGCCTAGGGGCGAGGAAAATTAGTTGTGCGAATCCTCCCAAGAATTATAGGTTGAACTTACTAGAATATCTCGTAAACTAAATAGAGAGCGATCACCCACTCGTATGCACAGCCACTCAACAAAATCAAGCACACATGGTGTAAACGCCCTTAGGGACTCGTGTTTCCAGAGACTACCTACGATGAGTTCTAAATCTGAACGGTCCTCGATGCGTGGGACCCAGATTTCGGTGAATCGGTTACGAAGAGCAGGTGACAATTCCTTTTTTCCATAATCACCACCTGGATTCATAGTAGCGACAAGTTTGAAAGATTCAGCCGCACGAATTACGGAGTGCTCGAGGTCGTCACCGCCGCGTTCAGCGAGGACGATTGTCCGGGACGGTTCGAGTACGCTGTTAAGCCTTTCTAACACAGAATCATCTGCTAGGGAGATCTCGTCAAGCAAAAATACGTCACCATTGCGCATGGCTTCAACAAGGGGGCCGTCATGCCATTCAAAGATCGATTGCAAACGTGAAAGTTTATTTTGAATGGCCTGTACACGCGATTGATAGTGAGCCGCTAGGTTAGCGTCCGGTTTGAGTGCAATGTTAAGAGCCGAGGCAAGAGCGTCGAGAGTATGCGGAGGATCATTTATACCAATTTCCTGTAATACTGCAATCGCTTCCTGGAGTACTTCTGCTTCCATTGCACTACGATTTCGTATAGGTCGCAATCCACCGATGAGGTCCGCAGTCTCAGTATTTTGATGGCAATTTAGTCCGTGGAGACGCTGTGAACAAGCTTCGGCAAAAAGCTGACAAACAGAAGTTTTCCCTGAACCCGTTTCACCAACAAGAAGTACTGGTTCATTGAACCGGAGAGCTCTGGAAACAAGAGTAAATAACCTCTGCATGGCACTTGTCCAGATTACGCCCGATGTCTTGGGTAGAGAACAACCAAGGAATGCCGCGACGTCAACATGTGAATCGTCAAGAGTGTACATGGCCTTTTCGTCAATTTTGACCTTCATAATAGATTCAATAACTTCTTTCACCACGACTTTGTCGTCCTCGCGTCGAGCCCGTTCAGCTAAAAGCATATAACCGTTGTCGGCAAGCTCTTGATAACTGATAGCATCCCGGCCTGCCCATCTGAATAGATCACGAAGGGTGGCAAAACCTTGTTTGCTCTCGAACACGCGGCTTGACTGGCGCCGTTTCTGAAGTTCATGAAATACACTGACGATCCTCTTACCGTAGGATGGGGCGATTCTACAGCGCTGGCAAAGGATAGTTTCGAGTTCCCCCTGAGGAACGTCTTCGAATTGAACCTCAAGGAAGCGATTGCGGAATGCACGTGACAGGACTTTCCTGCCCGCATACAAACCAGGTGGATTCTGAGTTGCAAAGAGCATGAAATGTGGATGGGGTCGTATGATTTCTTGGGTCTCAGGAATAAGGAGCTCTCTGTTATCATCCAGTAGACGATTGAGTGCCTCCAAGACATCTGTCGGAGCTAGGTTGAGCTCGTCCAGAACGATCCAGTCTCCGTTGCGCAGTGCACGCACAAGCAGACCATCTTTAAAAACTAGTCGTCCAGTCAAAGGGTCTGATACATACGACCCGATGTACTCTTGAATATCGGTGTGTTCGTGGTTGTTGATTCGAATGAAGCGATGGCCTGTTCGCTTTGCTAAATATTCAACGGAGCTTGTCTTTCCGCTTGACGTCGGACCTTCGATCAAGACAGGAAACCGACGCGTGACGATGATCCTAGCCAAATCGATGAGCTTTGTCTCCACAGATGGGGTCAAAATATAATTTTCCACAGGATCCTGTGGTAGTGGACCGATCTCTAGGTAAAATGGGCCAAACTTAACGTATTCATCTGGAGACCGGGAATGTGGAACTGAAGGTTCTTTTGTTAGCATTGATTTAGGATTACGAACACCCGCAAGGAGGTGCTTCTGGGCGAAGGATGTAACGAGTTTTGCGCTGCTGGCGTCCAAAACCATCGTGAATGCCATCAAGCAACCTTCCCAGATTGCTCGCCTCAACCCAAACATAGTGGCCACATCGCAGGCGAAGGTCAGCGCACGAGCAAGGGTACGCATGCTATAGTGTGGCCGGTGGTTCGACCCGTCAGCAAGCTGTCGTCTTTCGGCCAAATCCTTAACGGCGGTATAAAATTCGGCAACGTTCATGATCGCCCCCTTGTCACCCACGGCTTGCGCCCCAATGTATTGTCCGACAATGCTCAAAAGAGTTTCCTTGTCTGCATCGGGAGGGGATACGTCGATTTCAGTAAAACGCGAGCGTATGTTGGGCGGAAGGTCCTTCTTCCCAACGTCTGTTGCGGGATTCATGCACGCGAAAAGCCGGAAATCAGGGTGGCGGGGAACAGGTTCAAGGGACCCTTGCTCAGTCAACGTGATGGACGCTGTGGGGCCATGAAGCAAGCCCGATATACATTCGAGGGTTTCTGGGCTTGCTAGATTGATTTCGTCAAGAAGCACCCTTTAAGAAAAGACAGGTTAGTAATAATTGTGGATGTCGAACGGAATACTTACCAATCACCGGATCTCAAAGCTTTTACGAGTGGCCCTTCGACAAAACCAAATGCAAATCTTCCTTTGCCATGAACGTGCTGCACCTCAAACTCTTCGACATCTCGGAAAAAGATATCCCAACTCAAGGCAGGAGTCTTGAGTTCAAGGGCATCGAGCTTCCGCCTCTTTCTTGGCGTGCTACCTTCCGAATTACCAACAGCTTCGGCCCTGCAGAGAACATTTCAACAAAAGTGTACCCAATACCTAGCAAAGGAACACACCGAGACTCCTCATTCTTTTTAAGTTGTATTCGCTCTTTCGCGAGCCTGCTGCTCTCCTTCCACAGCCCCACAGCCCTTTTCCATTTGCCCTCTGCAACTGCCTTCCTAACTTCCGTCTCAAATTTCTCATTCTTCCTCCTGCTGAATGTACCGCCAAAAAGATCCAAGAAGCGCTGTTGTAAAGCAGACCCCGGAATCCGGGCATCAACGGGCTTGAATCCGCCAAGCAAATCTGACGATTCGGTTTGATGGGACAAGTTTAACGAAATCAACGGACGGCGAAGGAGAGAGGCTAGGTGTGTCACAACGCTTGTTTTTCCGGTACCCGTCTCACCCGTAAGTAGAACAGGCTCCGATAACGATACAGCAGTTGCAATTCTAGAAAGCAAGAAGATGGCAGGTTTGTGCATAGCGAAAGGCCGCATCACAGGTTGAATTATCTCTGTTTTAGTTATTTTAGCGGGGAGTCGCGAGCGGCCAATCCGTACAGCGAAAATTCCACCGTTGACATCCTTCTCGAGATCAAAGTCGGGTGTACGACCACGAAGTACCCAATTGCGGCGTTCAGGCTCGAGGCCAAGATGTTCACCAATAACGTCTGCAATCGCCTCCATGTGAGAACGGGCAGCGGTGGTCAGTGCCCCTGCACCAAAGAATACATCTCGAGCCTCGAGGTACATGTCTTCCCTCAGAGAAGGATTAGAAAAAATGATTGACAAGGAATGTGCGTCGGCCTGATTATCAAAGTCAACATCCATGGGTGGGTGCGAATCAGGAAGAAGCCTTTGAACACGCGAAAAAAATTTCTCTAATTCTCGCAAACCAACATCTCTTGTGGATGCCGCGGGTCCGACTGCCTTGACCGCCTCCCATAGTCGAATGATTGCCAACGCAGGTCTTCCTGGAAGACGAGGGAACCGTGAATTGAAGATTGTTTTTAACTCTTCTGAGGAGGGCGATGGAACGATAATCTCGTAAAATTTATGTCCCCCAAAGAATACGGGAGGTGGGGACGAGCCATTCCGAGATGGGAGGACAGATCGAGTTGCGAACATGGCAAAACTATCGTGGGCAATGACACGTCCCCGGCTTGGAACGTTTAGGTATGCACGTCCTCCTATCCACTTCCCGAGTCGAAGTGATTCAGTCAGAGGTTTAATGACACCAAGGACTTCATTGCTGCCCTTATCGATATCTTCAAACACGACCCATTTCCCCTCTCGCATGGAACGGACCAAAACACCCTCTTTCCATTCAAAAGTCCCTGGTTGAGTCGGTGAGGATACATACGATCCAAGGAGGGCCCTTGGGTCAAGCGAAGTATCAGCCAAATGAATAGTGATTATTTGACTGGCAGTGCCTGGATGTAGAATTTCAGCAAGATGAGCCAGAAAGAGTGATTTCCCAGAAGACGGTGGCGAGGTTAAGAGAGTTGGGAGGCGGAGAGACAAGTGGAAAGCAAGCGACTGCAGCGCTTGTATTGAAGTTGGCGTGGATATCAAAGGAGATGAAGGG
Source organism: Collybia nuda (assembly GCA_015584075.1). Taxonomy (NCBI): domain Eukaryota; kingdom Fungi; phylum Basidiomycota; class Agaricomycetes; order Agaricales; family Clitocybaceae; genus Collybia; species Collybia nuda. The sequence goes on from MU150256.1 coordinate 162,501, forward strand.
TCCCGTGTTGGACCTGGCACAGGAAGCAGAAAGACGCCGTGTACAATTACTAAATGATTACTAAATTCACGTTATCAGAATGTGTGAAACAAGTCAACAGTGAGCACACACCTAATTTCTGTGGGGTCGATTCGGTAAAGAGATTCTCCTTCGTCAGTGCCATAATAGTCTTGGACCTGATTCTGGATCTCCTCTCGCATATGTTTAATCCGTTGAAGCTCAATCACAGGCATGATCCAGCCATCAACTTCATTTCTGGTCCCGTCGATATTTTTTCCGTAGTCCAGCAAACAATCCACGCCACACGGTTCCCCAAGTACTTCGCGTTCAATTTTTTCGCGTTCTGCTTCACCCATTCCACTTTGGATGGCGTAACACCTAATCGCAAGTAGCCGTACGCCATTATCAAGACGCGAGGTCCACATTAGAATGGACAGGGGCGTGAGGGACCAAAAAAGGAGCCGCGGAAGTTCACGATTCGCATGAATAATACGATAGTGGCTGAGTAGTAGTCGTTGTAGTCGAAAAACATCAACGGAGAGAGGTAGGAGTGGGGTGTTAATAAAGCCAAGTGGGCCATCGACAAAGGGAGGTTTTGATAATAACCGGTGGAGAATACTACATGGGAATACTTAGCTGCGCGTATAGGTTTACTCGTAAGACACGTACGGAAAAAGTTCCTCGTGGATTTCTAATAGTAAGCATAGCGCTACAAGTTGATCTTCTGTGTTCGTTTCGTCATCTAACCAACGTGCACAAAGATCAAATAAAATAGGTCTGTAGAGGGTTGCGATGGTCAAGGTGAATTCTGGCGCGGCGAGAAGTCTTGATAGGGCTGCAAGTAGTTCCGAGGTTGGCAAGTTCAGGAGCTCCGTGGCATGAAGAGACGGCGTTGGCAGGATATTTTGTAAAATTCGAGTCTGTCGATGCAGATTGATGCACAGTGGGTCATGAATAGCACTGGTGAATGACATTTTAATCGTTTCAGCACATGGAGGCGGAAGTAGTATAGGCTGAATAAATGATTGTTAGTACCAAAAGAATTCGGGTTTAATCAGGTTCCTTACAGCCAAAATTTCTTATCAGTCTAGCTTGCCGTAGTCGGGGGATTATCATTGAACTTATCAGTGCCGCGATACGCCCCTCGAGAAAAAAAAATCGATCACGTGGTGGACGCCTCGGTGACGGAATACGTTACTGCCATAACGGGCCATAACCCGCAGACTCAGCCGTACGTGAACTCGAGAGCTGGAAACGACCAACATGTGTGTAGTTAACTCATTGCAACAAGTGAATTTCAGGCCCCTCAATCCCTTTGAACATTACTTCGCCTGGTTATCAGCCTTGTTCGTCCCAGTGACCGCCTATTGCTCCTCGAGGGATTCAGTTCCTGGAATAACGGCAATCATGCGGAAACACAACACATGGACTTTGTAGTTGGGAAACGGGTAGCGTAAACGGCATTTCATTGATGTAAAGTTGAGCTTGTTTCCTGCACTCAAACTCCACACGATAATAGCCCTCGTGTGCAACCCAGTGGCTTGCTAAGAATTGAGGTGTGGGGCTTAGGGAAACCAGGGGCTATATTCCTCCATTCAAGCATCGTAACGTCAAGCGTCATATGGACCTACGCTCATGACTCTTGTGAAGCATATGGTTCGCTTCGTAGTATTCATGGTCCAAGCATGACCTTCTGATGGTGTTAGTAGCGACCCTTACTATACATAAATACCCTCCGTATGTAAGATTTAGACAAAGTCACAGGCGAGATGTTGCCCTTCATCGCCATTTCTGTGCTCCTTGCCATCACACCAGCTTATGCTGTCTGGCCTATACCTCGTCAATATAACGTCGGCTCAACTCCCCTCCGCCTCTCTTCGTCTTTTTCTATCAAACTCTCAGGTGTTCACAATGCTCCAAAGGATCTCTTGGACGCTGTGGCACGAACGACCGCATATCTCCGCACAGACAAGCTCCAAGCCCTTGTCCCAGATCGGGGCGCGTCGTCCGCTAAAGCGATCCGAAGCGCGAAAACACTCAACTCACTCAGTCTTTCCATCTCCACCAACGCGAAAGTACGAAGCATCTCAGATGAGGCCATTGAGAACATCGAGTCGCGTGTCGAAGGGTATACATTGACTATTCCCGCTGATGGTTCGGGCGCAATCTTAAAGGCTAACTCGACACTTGGATTGTTCCGTGGCCTTACAACTTTTGGTCAACTATGGTATGACTGGGACGGAACAACCTACTCACTGGAGGCCCCGTTCGATATTGTTGATGCTCCTGCCTATGTATGTTTCTCCCTTATTGTCGCAATCAAACATCGCCTGAACTCCATTAGCCATACCGTGGGCTTATGTTGGACACTGCGAGGAATTAGTGAGTCTTGTCAATTTACCTCTCTACATGGCGCTCACCGCACATATACAGCTTCCCTGTTTCAGACATCAAGCGAACTCTTGATGCCATGAGCTGGGTTAAGGTGCGTTTTCTTGAAATTATCATTAGATAGTCTTACTTAATAGTGACCACAGATTAATACGCTTCATTGGCATGTTGTGGACTCTCAGTCCTTCCCACTTGTAGTTCCAGGTTTCCAAGAACTCTCGTCTAAAGGAGCCTACTCGGCGTCTTCCGTTTACACTCCTGCCGACGTAAAAGAAATCGTCCAATATGCTGCTGCGGTAAGCCCTGCTAGGGTTACTCTAGCGTTGGTGATCTAAACATTATCATGCTAAGCGTGGCATCGACGTTATGGCGGAGATTGACACACCAGGCCACACCTCAATCATTGCGAAAGCTCACCCTGAACATATAGCTTGTTTCGAAGCATCTCCGTGGGCCCAATTCGCCAATGGTATATTCTTCTTTGAAACCCATACCATAATCTTACTGTGTCGCTTTTTTCTAGAACCTCCGGCTGGACAGCTTCGTCTCGCATCTCCGGATACAACCAAGTTCACTTCCGCTCTTATCAAATCTGCAGCCTCCCTTTTTCCCTCCAAATTATTTAGTACTGGTGGAGACGAACTCAACGCCAACTGCTACGCTAAGGACGCTGCTACTCAGAAGGACCTTGGTGGGTCCCCTTGCACTGCGACTACGGTGAAAGGCATGCTAAACACCATGACTACAGCTTCACAAGGAAAGACCTTGGAACAAGCCCTCGATACTTTTACACAGGCAACACACGGCGCATTGAAAGAAATCGGGAAGCGTGCCGTTGTATGGGAAGGTATGAATCTCCTCACGTATTTCTTTCTTGGTACTTACGCAAGGCTCCCTACAGAGATGGTCTTGGAACATCAAGTGAAGTTAGCCAACGACACATTGATTTTGTGGGTTTCCGTTAATATTGTGTTATGGGTCTCGTTTTTTTGACGCATCTTTTCTTTTCTTGCTTAGGGTTTGGATATCATCAGACCATGTTCAAGCTGTTGCCGAGAAGGGATTTAAACTCATTCATGCTGCATCTGACTTCTTCTACCTCGACTGTGGAGGTGGTGGCTGGGTAGGGCAAAACGTTCTTGGAAACAGTTGGTGTGACCCCTTCAAAACCTGGCAGAAGGTATTTTGATCTGTCCTCCACCCTGGGCTCAATCTCAGATCCTCTTCAAAGGCATATTCCTTCAATCCCGTGGCGAACCTAACTGCAGAGCAAAGCGCATTAGTTCTCGGTGGTATGTTATTAGTTTATACGCACGACAAATGCCTGATTCCATTTCTCCAGGTCAGCACCTCCTTTGGACGGAACAATCTAGCCCACATAACATGGACCCCGTTATCTGGCCGCGTGCGGCTTCCTCTGCCGAGGTTGGTTTGGATTCCCTCGTACTATCACTGATATTTCCACTAACACCCTACTTCTGCAGCTGTTCTGGTCAGGACCTGGTGGGGACGTCGGGAAAGCATTACCAAGATTACACGACGTGTCCTTCCGTTTCAACCAAAGAGGCGTTAAAACAATCGCATTACAGCCCCTGTGGTGTGCTCTTCGCGCTGGGGCTTGTGACCTTGATGCTTGATTAATCAGTCACTTTAAATACTATAATTATGTTGCGTATCGTATGTATTCCTCAGGAATGTAACAACTCAAAAACCCAATCCTCGCAAATGTGATTCACAACGTAAGTCTAAGACGGGGCAGAACACTAAAATAAGAGTGGAACATCTACTATACCATTTACAACAATAAGTCGTCCCCGCCGTTCGAAGTGGAATTGTTGAATGATCCAAATCCACCGACCCCTACGCCAGCATTGGGTCCTCCACTGGGCTTCTGACCACCCCATAGCCCAGCCATGGCTTTCTCTTTCTCCAAGTCCTTGATAGACTTACCTGCGCTACTGGTGGTTGCCGTGGCAGGCTTAGAAGCACTCGTGCCGAGAGACAAGGACCATAAGTCGTCAAAGTTAGCCCCAGCTGCCGGGGCGGCCGGCTTTGCCTGCGTGCTTGGTACGGCAGGGCCTTGGCGCGTTGCAGGTGGGAAGGATGAGTTAATCGGGGAAGTAGGCTTCATTGGTCCACCGAATAAGCCTTGAGGCTGTGACTGCATCATAGAAGCGTATTGTGGGGGCTGAGCAGATATTGACTGAGTTGAACGGTGCCCTCCCCCCATTCCCATTCCCGCCCCTACCCCCGCTCCCATCCCTCCTGCGTTCATGCCGTACGTTGCTGGCTGTTGGAATTGTCCGAACCCAGACACAGGCTGATTAGTAGTAGGGGGGGTGGATGAACTAAGCATGGTCATCAAGTTTGGCTTAGCTGTCGAAGTGGTATTGTTTCCGGTTATTGTGGGCTGGACCGGGGCAGCCTGGAAATCTGCGAAGTCGTCATCTGCTTCACAAATTAGGTCAGTATAATTTGAGAAGTTATGTCAAAATGTACGGACCATCGATGGCCACAGCAGGTTTCGAGACGACTGGTAACTCCTTGTTCATTGAAAGCCCACCAAGCCCGTTTGAAGACGATGTGATACCACTCCCGAACGCATCTTCATCCCCGAAGCCCCCCAAGAGATCCTCCACTGGGGCGGGAGCAGGAGGGGGAACGGGAGCTGGCGCTGTTGCTTTTCTTATTGGTGCCGCCCGCCCTGAATTGGTGCGCGATTGATAAGAATTTGGTGTTGAGACGACCTCATCATCACCGGCATTATATTCTTCAAAGCCACCGCGTCGCGAATCATCTCGGAACGAAGAACCGCCTCCGCTACTTCCGGCCCCATAGGACCCATAGTCTGGAAAAGTATTGAGAAGTTGAATATGAACACAACAAGCCGGCCATAACATAGGCTCACCATTTGCGTAATTCCCACCACCACCTCCAAGGCTATCACTTCCAAATCCGCCGTACCTGCTTCCACCAGTAGAGAAAGACATCCCTCCACCAAATCCATCATTTCCCGTGCCCGTATACTTATGTTTGTTCGCCTTAGCCTTTCGGCGTTCTGCCCTGATTTTATCAACATCTGACAACAGCTCTACAAGTTCGCGAGACCGGTTGCGAACTTGAGCGATCAGGTCAGAGAATGAGAGAGAAATAAGTCGACTAGAAACTTACCGTTTACTCCTTCATCCTTTCCCTTATCGTCGATATAATGGAAGTTTCGAAGCATTTTTAGAGTAGAAATGTGTGAGCGGGCATCATCCACTACACGTTCTGAGCCGTGCTTGATTAGATATTCGAGAAGTTGTAATGCCTGGGTTGCATATCAACAAGCAGAAGCACTAATGATATACCAACTAACTTTGTAGATCTGGCGCCACTGCCTAGCTTCTTTTTCCATAAACCGAGCATATATGCAAGGCATAATTTCATTGAAATACTGACTGAGCACATAGTGAGATTAAGACATCACGACAATGGTATGAACTCACAAACTGAATGTCCTATAAATCCACAATTAATTTGAGCCTTACCATAAACATCCTCTTAAACTCTAAGACGTACCCTTGAGCGATATCTTGCATCAGTGTTGAGCTTGCACCCCTGGGAAATTATGATTGTCAGAACGCGATTTCCCAACAGATAGGCAAGTATCCTCACCAGGGTTCGTCATTAGTAGCTTCCCGGACCTTTGCTTCCATCTCACTGACATTCAGTACAACATTTTTGGCCTGGATTTACATATGACTTTAGTATGAGATTTGACGTGGATTAAATAAAATAACTACCTGGTTGTACATGCTTTTGATATCATACATTGTGATTTGGGAGAGTGTATTCCCCAAGGATTCTATCCTATCCATTTTAAAGGTCGTTTAAGTGAGGGTGGAAGACCAGCGGGTGTTGATACGGGAGACCTGAGAGTACAGCACAGAACAAGTTGCGACCTTAGGCCTTGAATCTCAAGAGGAATAAACAAAGTCAAGCAAAAGAATCGAAGGCCGGCCCGATCCCTTTCTGAACCAGCTACTACAAACCGATAACAGGGGAAACCCCGAACAAAGGTGCGCCGAGTACTTCGTGACTACCCCATCGCTTCTTGCAGAAGCAGTGGCAGGATATTTGGATTTTTTTTCTCTCTCTAGTATGCCTAACTTGTACTACTCAAGTGATTTCACTGGGAAGTTTAGCCATATAAAATGCTCTTCAAGAACAAACAGGCAGACGATTAGGAATTACCCTAACCGAGAACATAGGGATATAAAAGACTTCATTTGGGGAAAGAAGAAAAAATACGAACTTGAAACCTGTAACAGGCACGAGCTAAAATGCGGCAAACTGTTTGTTAAACCTGAAGACTCGGAGCTTCAAGCTTCAACCCAAGGGACATGTCCAATGTTCATCAACATTCACTCGGAAAAACCGTGAGATATAGTACTTAGGAAGCGAGGCAGAGGTGACGCAGCGGAAAAGCATGGGTTCTATGTCAAGCTCCGAGTACCAATCGGTGAATGCGAATAAGGTCTCGAGCTTGGTGTGCAAACACTTAGTCGTTAGTATTTTCTATGTCAGCGTTGACATGACTCTGTCATACGACAACCTCCAAGATACTCGATTCTCTACCAAATAAGGCAAAAGCTCTCGCGCTTTCGCGTCGGGTGACCGGAGACCCCTGAGATCCAGTCAGTTACCACTCTCTGGCCCAATCCATCCGCAAGTAACTCAAATTCGACTCGCACTTGTGACTTCTGAACGTCTCTTTTTTTAAGGATAATCCTGTGTGAACTTCGCAAAGCTTCTCACTGTCTCAAATCAAGCAATTCAGTCATAAACTATTCTCCCAATTGCTTAACGTCCACCATCAGCAGCTGATCTGAACAGGACAACGGTGTCACCCCCCTCATGATCACCAGCCCAATACTCCACGCTTCTATTTCCCATTGCGCGCTATAAGTAACGAATAACATGGGTGTCTTGTGTTAGCTTAAAGTCAATTTACTTTACTTGATATTGTCAGGCTCTCCTACTTTTTTTTATTTGCGCTAAATCAGACCCCGCCCTAGAAAAATGTCTACCATGCGAGCAGTTGTGTACGACGCACCATTCAAGGTTACCGTGAGGCCAGTCCCAAAGCCAAAGATTTTACACCCCGATGATATAATTGTCAAGGGTGCGCTCGTTACTGTGGACCTCCTTCATAAAACTAAATATACATTCAGTCACTACGACCTGTATCTGTGGCAGGTAACATATTCTGTGTAATAATGGGTCCGGAAAATTACGGCTCACATTCTGTGTGGCAGCGATCTACACATGTATGAAGGGCGTACTGCCGCAGAATCAGGCATTGTGTTCGGACATGAGAAGTGAGTTGCGAAGACATGACATTCAGTTCGCAGGAGTCTTAATACCTTGAATAGCATGGGACTTGTCGATGTATGTAGCCCGAACTCTCAAAGATTATCACTTTTGGATAACATAAATATTAAAGGAAGTCGGCAGTGGTGTTACTGTGAGTACTTTATTGTAGTCTGAAACTCATCCTATAACCTAACTGATCCTCACAATCAGCTATTGAAGAAGGGGGACCGTGTTGTGATGCCGTTTAATGTAGCCTGTGGGCGTTGCTTGAACTGTGAAGAAGGAAAATCAGCTTTCTGCACCCATGTAAACCCTGGTTTCGTGAGTAGCTGAGTTTATTTGTCCTCCCCTCCTCTCAATTATGCCACCCACGCAAGGCCGGCGGGTAGGTGGTGCCAAGTTCTTATTTAACTCAAAGCTCAGAAACGTGGGCTCGTGTATCAGTGCCTATGGGTAAGTGGTTTATTGGTCTTTTGGAGGTTCCCATAATTCATGATGCATCATTAGGTATGTTGCAATGGGACCTTATCCTGGAGGCCAAGCCGTAAGCTCGAAACTTTTTGCAATGACAGTAGTTGGATTTTAACATGGCTACAGGAATTCGTTCGCGTTCCTTTTGCGGACTTCAACGCTTTGAAATTACCATCCGGTACTGAACACGAGGAAGATTTTGCTTTATTGGCAGACATATTCCCAACGGTACTGTGCACTCGTATATTCTCGTTCATACTCTTGCTCATCTATGTTTTAGGGATGGCATGGCGTCCAGCTTTCTGTGAGTTCCAGGCTTAGACTGAAAAAAAGGAAAGCCCCTGCTAATAGCCTCTCAGGGATTCCGCCCGGGAGAATCAATCGTCGTTTTCGGAGCTGGGCCTGTTGGTCTCATGGCCGCATATTCCGCAGTCCTCCGAGGCGCTTCTGAGGTCTATGTTGTTGACAGGGTTCCTGAGCGGCTTGCGAAGGCGAAAGAAATTGGTTGTACACCAATTGATTTCTCAGCGAGCGACCCTGTTGGTCAGATCTTGAAACTAAGAAATGGGCGAGTCATTAACCTGGTTCGTACTTTGGCGCCCAGATCTAACTAACTTACAGGAGGGAAGTTGATCGTGGAGTCGATGGTAGGTTAAGCTACACCATGACTAATAATGACCATGAACTTTTCTTAATATCCCTATAGCTGTCGGATATCAGGCGACTACAAGCGATGGGAAAACAGAACAGCCCAATGTCATCCTTGAGGGACTCATTCGTGTGGTTCGCCCTACAGGAGGCCTCGGGATTCCTGGCCTCTACGTTCCTAGCGACCCCGGTGCACCTGATTCCGCCTCAGCTAAGTATGTAACCGCTTTTATTTTCTGCTATTTGTTGGTGTTCACTTGGCCTACCTCGCAGAGGATACATATCATTCCCATTTGGTAAGTTTCTAGCTTTCTGGTACAAACCAGTCCATATCTGAAATTTTTACATAGGCAAACTATTTGAGAAAGGACTAACCCTTGGTACCGGCCAGTGCAACGTTAAGGTAAAATCTTTTTTTAACCTGTATTCATTTCTCTTACTCTTCTTAGACATACAATCGATATCTTCGGGATTTGATTATTGCGGGGAAAGCCAAACCATCTTTCGTTGTCTCACACAACCTTTCCCTTGATGAGGCATCCGATGCGTACAATAAATTTGACAAAAGAATTGACGGATACACAAAGGTTTTACTGCACCCTTGAATACCTAATTCTAATCAACTCCTACATATCTAACCTTGAACAGTATTTATGTTTAAATGCGTCTTACTTATCGGTGTTTAGCATATGAACATCACCCTCCCCTTGAAATATATGTATTCTTATTTCATGCATGTTATATGCCTACAAGCTGGATGCTATTCGGAGGGGGCTGTGTTGTAAGAAATGTTACAAGGCTTGTCGCATCCTTGACGCCTTGCAGCCCACATCTTTCGACAAAATCACCTGCAATAACTCCCCTTCTCTCCAAGTGTGTCATGAAATCATCTATAGGACATGATGAGCCTGGACCAGAATTACATCCCGGGATCGTAACGGGTGCTTTGTCCACCTTCCCTGGTTGTAAGATTAAAAGTCTAATATGACACCGGCATTAAACGCACCCGTACGCGAACGAAAGACCCTAATTGCGTTTCATTGTGGTCATTGCCCGAGCCAAGAGACCCCAGTACATTGCTTGTATGAACAGCCGGCTCGTCCGAGAGTAATTCTCGTTCGCAAGTGAGTTTTTCTAAAGCTATGTAGCCTCTGAAAGCCACCACGTATGAGGATCGGAAACTGCGCCTAGAATTTGGCGTTGTCAGTGAAAGTGGGCTTGTCGCCGAGGTGTTCCAAAGTCCAAGAGCAGAGAGTACGGGCGGAAGATTATTATCGTGCTAAAGAAGGATATTATATGAGAGTAAGAGCATGTACGAATCAACACACCCCTCACAGTAAAGCCCATGATTAATGGAGGGGGGATCAAGTTTCCACTTTTATCTACTTGGGAGATATTTGGACCACCGACGAAGAGCCTAGCGATTTCCTGGACCCAAGGAAACCCAGTTGTTGCAGATAACGGATTACCTGGGCCAGAGCTCGAGGGTTATAAGAGTCCACGCTAGCTAGACTGGGTACTAGTGCCTACCCATAATAATAGTTTAGATCGTGAGCGTACTCATAATCTAGCCATTCTTCCTCTAGGAGGAACCACCAAGAAGTGAATATATACTGCACAGATATCGCTGTTCGTACCTTCGAATATATCGCAAAACCTTGTGTCGCCATTTATTTCCGCAGAGAACCCACATAAATCCTGCATAATACCGATGTCTGATGCAGTAAGGGTCAGCCCGACGAGAAATTTATTTAATCGGCGTGCGATGCCATCTTGATAGGTGGAACGGAATAAATCTGAAGTGATAGATCCGGTGTTGCCTGCATTATATGTAGGACACGAGGAAGACGGAGTTAAAGAGTTCGCAAAAGTATCGTTGACGGAGTCTGGAAGAGAGATAATGGAGCCCCGGTTGAGCTGCGGGTTGTTGAGGTAATTCCCTTGAGATAGATACCCTCGAAGAAAATATGACGCCGTGTCGAAGACCCGTTGTTGTGCGGCGGCCCTACTCACATTGGAGTGTCAGATTTCGGTACAGAAATGATATATATATATATGCACCAAACCGTGAAGTTATCGCCTCCTTTGGTAAAACCGTAAAGATTTCTTAGCTCAACACCAAGTTCAAATGCCTCTTTCGCCCCGGTCGACGAAAGAAAAAGAGGTTGGTGTGGCTCGTCATCAATTGGGGGAGTCCATGAAGGAATGAATCTCAAGGGCCCTCGAGCAGTATATGTAGCATTCTGAAATTTTGTAAAAAGTGTCTGCCATCCTTGAAACGAGCCCGGCTCTGGATAACGTCTATAGGTATATTCCATTTATGTGTGATTATAGAAGGTACAGTAGCTCACGACCCATGCCGAAGAATGTAAGCGGCCTGATCAACGGTACATCCAGAAGGGGTATTTGATGAGATCCCCTCACGGGATGGTGCGTCGAAATACGGTGAAGCGGGACCAGAGTGTTGAAGAGGGTCGAAAGGAGTTTGAGATACAACTCTGACCACAAATGAAGAAACGAACAGCCATTTAAAGGAAGCTGGGAACATTTTTTGCCGCTAATGTTTTTGTCGTGTAGACGATTGCGTCTTATAAGACTTATCAGAAACACTGGTCGAACGTTGTCTGCTGTCATTGGTTAATATCTGCATCTTCCTAGGTCCTGGGATCTAACTTCATGGGATTTTTTGTTTGAATGAGGGTTCTAAGGCGGGCCGTTGAAATGAACCACTTAGGTTGTTCGCAAATTAGATGCAAAACATGACCAAAGCTCGTCCTGTTCAACGCCAAAATCTTCGACGCGCAATATGGTAGGTCCCCAACGAATATCTAGATGCCTTTCAAATGGAATAATAGGATCGAAACGATGTTGATTAGTCTCTAAGAGGCATTACTCCGGCAGCCGCCCCCGCGCGGACCTCCTTCGTATCGCAACCAGCGAGTACGAGCGCAAACCAAGCATCCACATCTGCTTCAGGAATGTCCCCCGAACTCGAATCGACGCTATCCATGCTGTCCTCCCATAGATCTGTCCTAGGATACATGTTGGTATCGCGAGGCCACCCTGTGAGCATAATCCGGCATTCCGGGGTGATATTTGAAGGGGAACAAGGACGAAAATATGCTAGCGTGATAGGCCGGATTGTGGAGAGTGTGCAGGGAGGTTTGGAGGAGGTGCATGCTGGTGAAATTGATGGAGTAGGTTCTTTTCAGATGATATTATCAACAACACTGTTGACCGGTGTGTAGGATGAGGTACGGTTCTTGAGGATACGAACAAAGCGACATGAGCTCATGATTTCCCCTGGTACGCACACCCCGATTGTTCAAGTAATCAGCTTCGACTTAAATTATTCTTAGATGACCGGTATCTATTGGCTGTTCTCCACGATCCAGCAACATAGCCCATTAAGAAGTTCATCTTCAAACCATCACCTTATTTGTAGTCTACTTCTATTGCGATACCCCGTGTGTAACACAGACTCTTGGATAATCCTCACACTTTTTACCTTGGATGGCCATATGGAAGGTTTATCGAGCACACAGAAGCGTACCATCGTCTATCGGATGTGGATAGGGGCTTTAACCCTGTCATATTCCTGGACTTCTGATTCTGAATGAAAAGAATGGAAGATACTTGTTTGAGTCTCAAATAAGCAAATTTTATGCGCCACTTTATCCATTTTTCCCTCAGCTTAGCTGGTAAAAAAAGAATCACAGCTGAACTTAACCTGGACTATTTGTTAATGGGAATAGCTACAGGTTTGTCACAGTGTACAAGTGCTGGTGTTACGGCTGAGACGGTGTTCTAATCTTTGTTTGTTTGTACCTGCCCCTCTTTTGAACAAGACGGTTCAAGGTTTTCGATGGCGGTGAAAGCAAAAGCGAGGTACTAACGACAGTCGCTGAAATCAGGCTCTTGGCTATACTGATACAGTATGATAGGACACTAATTGTGCGCCTTATATCGACCGCGCAAACGGGTTTCTGTTACACAACTCAGCGTCTGCGTCAAGGTCCAAAATTGTCAGCTGTCAAATACGACCCGAAAGGTATTAAATAAAATTGGCTCTTCGTTCCAGTATGTCGTTTGACGTTATTTTGTTTCTTACAGTGAAACGGCGGGTGTTGTTTGTCGAGAGCAAGAAGACGAAAAAGTAACCATCACTGATCATTCAAATTCTCTATTGTATGTTGGAGCCATAATGTCATAAAGTTGGTTGAGGGCAGCTGCCGTGTTCTGGTCTTGGGGAATTACTGTATGATTATGAGTCAAAGGGTTGGTCACGATAATTGTCAGTGGGCTTAGGGTACATAGAGGTGAGCTCTTTCGCTGTTGTATCTGTTTCACGTTCGTAACCAGTTTTATGGCGTGCGTGCTCGAGATCCCCAAGCTATTGGAATGAGTTATCGGTCATCTTCATCAGCACGCCACATAATAGCAAGACGCTGAAGCAACAGAGCAATTACTGAAGTTCTTTCTCTCCTCGTATATCCTGGTCAACCAACAGGTCACCTCTCTCAGCCCCATACCGAAAAGCACTTGAGACTGATTAATTTCCCCTCGGTGTCTACTTACTCTTCAGGCCGATATTGTTATAGTAAGATGGGCTTTCAGGCGATTTGGATCGACAACGGTTCAAGTACAACGCGGGACTCCTTACGTCAAACCTTGGGCCTTGTCTTGATGACCAACTGCCTGCAACCTGTCGAGCAAGTACCTCCCGACGGTAATATTCACCGTATTTGCCGTTAAATCATATATTTTCTATCACTGTTTTAGGAGCCGTCATTTTGGATATTAGCTAACCCCTTAGCTCGCCTAATCCCGACCCCCGCTATCCAGTACTCGATTTAGTTATTTTAAGCTTTAGGAATTCTGGATTGCCTCGAGGGCTACTTCAAGTGCTGATAAAACCTATTAATGGTATCACTGACTGTCATCAGATCATATTCACTTGTTGCTCCCAAGGTCAATCCTATAAAGTCCGAAGAAACACACCACTCTTCTTGTACGTACCATGTTTAGAGAAGTTAACGATGTTGTGAATAGTCTCGCTGCTCACCAATCCATTTTGTGGGCGAACCAGACCAGCAAGTCAACAAACCCCCTTCTAGCGCATACATGGTTCAAATTTCTTTTCATGTTACTGTTGTATTATCCCTTACCACCGATATGTTCCCAGACTCGCTTATCCGCGTACCGGCTCTGATAAAACGGTTCATTTCATAGTTTATAGGTTGGTTGTCAATATCGGTACTGGTTACTGTCTAGGTATGATTATCACACGGATCACGATTGCAGATTGTGGCCTGCCCATAGTTTTCAGTTAATCACTCACTAATATAGTTATTAGTGATCACGGCGGTTCGAATATGGTCCCTATAGGGTCGACGCAGAGGGCCCGGGACACTTCTCATTTTCCTGCCTGTTACTAGTATAGCTGGCTGCGTTGCATATATGCGCCTTGGACCACCCTATCAATATCAGTACGAACGTCACCATGCCCTTATGCCAATAGCAAAATCCACTTCAAACATCACGATGAATGCTTTATTTACTATGATCCCGGGATGTTTGCCTATTACCACCAATGCTATAATAAACCTGTGGTCTTATCTCTTTTCCGCGTCAGTCAAGTTCGCAGATATTGAGAACCCAGCTGACCTACTATCAGTATATACAGTTATACCTTCGGAGGCACGAGGCATCTCCAACGGCAGCTGGTTCAGGCAAGGAGAAGTTGGCAGAAAGGTAGTAGCCCTCCCTCCGGCTGCCCAAAGCAAACGTGGAGACGGCGTCACTAGCTGCAGATGATACATAAATTACATGACTATCGTATAGCAGTTGGCAACGGGCATACCTGTATTAATAATATGCTATTCTTTGAGAAGTATTAGAGTTCTTGGTATGTAGGGAATGCTCGAGTCCCGGAAACCAAGTGATAAACCGGATAATGATCAAAATTAGGAACATTCAATCCCCATTGTGGCAACTACGCACGTAGTGCGGCTTTTACCTACTCACATATGGTCTCCTGTAACAAGCAGGTTACAAGCTTGTGATAATTCGAATCCAGATATAAGCAAGTATGGGCCCTTCGGAAAGGTTATACCCAGTCCACCATCCTTGGGTGTGAAGTAGGTTTTCTAGGGGTAAATCCTGAATGTGATCCCAACTCACTTGAAACTGAACCAAAAACAAGCTCGGGTGCGGTTATGTGACCTTTGCGAAAAAGATACAGAGGAAGCATAGACATCTTTAGGTTATGAATTTAGATACCAAGTAAAGACAGAAGATGGATCTAAAAAGATCTGGCGAGAATATCTCCCAACTAATTACAGAACGGTGTTCCAATGAAGATACCTTCATATGGCCCTGGGGATATCGTTATATATACAGTATTAGTATATAGTTACTTACACGAGGGACAGCTTACCCAGGTGATCAATGATATTTCCAAATAGAACGTTCGGGACCGTCTTGATTGTACATTGGTCGTCATCTGCGTTGTCATCACCTTAAATCGATATAAGTTTATCTTTGATTATAACAGGAGATATGAACCACTTACCAGCACACGCCACAGCTCCACCATCTTCAAGAAGATGCTAGATATAAGGTATTAGTGAGATTCTTCTAGGCGTAGAGGAGCCCACGATTTCTCCCTTTGGATGTACGAAGCCCAGGAAGCGACCAGGAATGATGGGGACAAGGTCCTGAACAAATTGAACAAATTGATAAATTCAGCAACAACAAGAGAAGACGGTAAATTTGGAGACATTATCATTGTTGATTCGGCGAACGTCGGTGATCTAAACGGTCCCGCAATTAAGTTGAAGGGTTAGCCCCAGAGCGATATGAAACTTCAAAAACCTGTGAATCGAAGAAGGTCGCAAAGTCCAGGTCTCCAACCCGGGGGGTTCCATATACTGTCGAGCTGACCAAAACTTCACCTGGTAATTGCAGCCTCATAGACAGCGCACTAAGCATAGCCAAGGCCCCACCCAGAGAATGTCCGATCTACGATGGGACAGTCAAGAATAAAGGCGTGGTAATTCCCCAGCATGATCTCACCGTAGTAACTTTGTTAGAATTTTTCTCATTGAGTAGCCGTTGAACTTCAGTAAATATCAGGTTTGCTGTCTGTGCGTGTTGGTCGCGGAAACCTGTGTGCACTGACACAGCCTCTGGGATGCCAGGAAAAAGAGTCGAATCTAGTGGTCCTCGTATAACATTCAAATCGGTTAGTACGGATTGGCTGTGCAAGACAGTGTATTAGGGTAAACGAATGGAAAAAAAATTAATGGCAAAAAATCAATTTACAGTTCGAGAGGATCAGTTCCTTGATGCGCGACTATAATAGTATTCTCCTGTGGCCAGTGGCCGACGAAGACTAAAAAAACAAAGGTTATTCATCTGGGGTGGGGCCGCTTGAATAGCGCGTACAGAATTGTATTGCATCACCATCGCCTCCGGTAAGTGTGGCTTCAAACCCAGGGAGCGCATCGCAGGCCTCTGTAGTTAAATTCAGCCATTTCACTACGCGGTTGCTGGGTCAACACTTACCTCCACATTTCCACCCCTGTATTTTCTCCGGAGGGCAGTATGCAGCTCGAGCGAATTGGGTAAATGGAGTCAGGGCAGAAATCTGGTTCGTGGAGAGAGCGGTAGCCCGTCGTTCCGAAACTGAGCGGAGAAACAAGGGACTACTGCGGACGCCCGTCAGAACGTGCAGTGTGATGCTGATTAGTATAAATATTGATTTAAACATTAAAAGCCGTATATGTATAAAACTGATGGCCACTTTCAACGAACGAATGTTAGAGGAAGAGGAAAAAACGAGTGTCGTCTAGACAGGGGCTTGCCCGAAAAGTGAAAAAGTAAGGAAGAGAAAATAAATCAGCTGTTTGACGACGGAATCCATTGTTATAAGTGCCAGGGATTGACAGCGCTAGAGGAGTCGTCGCGAAGGCAGAGTGTGTTATGGATGATTGCAAATATTAGTAGCCCAGGTAGCAGCTCGATCTATAAAATGATAGGCAGCATCATAGAAAGGCAGAGTCGCATTGGCAACGAGAATTTGTCCTTTATGGACGAATCACATTGTTGTGATGAGGGGGGTTGGGCTTGTTTCGCCGGCCCGTCACTGTGTTGATTTATTTAAGTTCGTTGATGCCACTGAGAATGCTTAAACCGAGGTCCAAAGGTATGGATACCGAAGATATGGGTATGTTTTGGTATGTTCGTTCTCGGTGGGATGCTTCTGATCCTGTTCGAGATTTGCGTTCAGTCGCATGGCAAACACATTTACCGGACCCGGAGGTGGCTGGGGTCGTTCCCCCACGTGGCATCGAGTGATAATCGCGTAGATTATGGCATGTATATCATGTTGGGTTGGCACCGGAGAGTCAGGATAGTAGCCATTTATATGCGGGGTTGAGGGGGGCATCAGAAGAGAGAAATAAAGGGGGAGGGGAAGTGGGGGGGAGGTAGAAGGGTTGTTTTGGCGTTTTTCTTGAGGAGTCCCTGAGCCGTCCTGGTGACCGTGCAAACAAAGGACAACATTTCCTTTGGAGAGACCCATCCTGCAATATAACAAAATGACAGATCGTTAGAGTTTTTGAGTCTTCTCTTTCTCCATATCCTTCTTGTCTATGTTTTCCTGATCTTTATATTTCCTTCCCGACCTCTGCAAAACATTATGTTTGCTCTGACGCCCAGACCAAGATCCAGTCCGCTCTCCCACTCGCAACCACCATTTCCGACCCAAAGTTTCTATCCCACAGGGGTTTCCAATGGCAATACGGGCATTCTATTGAATGCGTACGACGCGAGTAATGAACGCCATGATTATTATACCACTTCGTATCGCCACGGTGAAATCTCCTCGGGGCCGTATTCATCACAACTCCACCCCGCAGAAGAACGAGTCCCATCGTCTTCACACTACCCGCAGTCGTACAACCGAGGAGGAAATGGGCACTCTCGTGAGATCCAATACCCTGGTACTACTGACCAGTCGCATTTGAAGCGCGTCGACCCTCCTCTAATAATCGATACCTACAACCTTGGTTCAACATTTCAGTCGCAATCGTATCACAGTGAAAATGAAACGCTTTCAACACACTCTGCCGAGCCGGAATCCTGTACCCCTTCCACAAAAGAACCTTCTCCAGCATCCGCGCGCCCTCGGAGAGCTCGACGTGAGAAACCTCGCATTAACCTTGCCCCCGACCAGCCCCCGACCACACAGGGCAAACCTCGTGCGAGAGTCTACGTTGCATGTTTACAATGGTACGTGAATTCTTATATGTCCACTTTCTCTATTTCTCACCATTTTCCCATTGTCGTAACAGCCGAACTCGCAAAATTAGATGTGATGGTGCTAAGCCGACATGCCACAACTGTTCTCGAAGAGCGACCGGTAATAACGATTGTAATTACGATCCAGTGCCCAAACGCCGGGGCCCCGACAAAACACCGGGCGCTCGGCATCGCCTTGCCAAAGACCTGAAGGGCGAAGCTGAAGGAGGCATAGGCCCAGTTCGTCGGCGCCGACGTCGAGTCACAACGCCACCTGGGCCGGAAGATCCAGGACATAACCTGCCGGACAATACACGTCATCGTAGCCGAAGCGATTCCGGTTCTAATCCCGAAGCCCCACTTTCGCGACCATCGCCGTCTAACAGTGACAGCAACCACTCTCCAGTCGACTTCATTACAGTACCTACCCTAGTTCGTCCTGTGGAAGATCCATTCCCGGATAGTGACTCTCAGGACCTTGACCTGATTACTCATGGTGGGTTTTTGGAACCTAGTAGACCCAAAAAACTGTCTCCCATCATCTATGACGACTCATTCGATCTCTCCTCCATCATTCCGCTTGTCAATGTCGTCCTCCCAAATGAACTCAGTGGGTCTCGTATTGTACCGGTCGATGACGAAGGGCGTGAGGAGGGTAGTCTAGATATTTCTTCTACTCCTTCTCTTAATTTCAGTCGCAAAATATGGTGGGATTCCCTCCTTTCGCTCTATATATCTCCCACAGCCAATCGCCGACAAGCTCTTACTCCCTCTCAACGAGAATCAGCGGCTCAAGGAATAACATCCGATATTCGCTTTCTATTCCGCGCTTCAAATTATTGGTTTTCATTCTTTCATATTCCAAGCTTTTTTGGAAATTATTTCGACCCCACAAAAAGAGAAAAGATACAACCGAGCTTAATACTTGCACTTCTCGCAATGGCGACTTTTTGGCAAAGTTCAGAATTAGGGTTGGGTCGTCATGGCAGGGACCGCGCGCTTCGATTTCGTGATGAGGCACAAAGCGCCCTCGATGCCAGTTTTAATGCTGGTTGGATTGATGAAACATTAGCCCAAGCTGCATGGGTAAGTAATTTCTTAGAATCTGTTTTTTATTTACAGCATCATATAACTTACAATCTCAGTTGTTGGCCTTATTTGAGGTCTGTGCCCATCCCCGACACTCAACGGAGAGAGTGACATCTTCCATGGTCATGCTTGATTCAATCATCCGAAGCCTGTCCCTCACATTTGTTGATGCCGACGATCCAAATACATCCGTTTTCTCCCCAGGTGCCGTTCCCGCTGTCGAGGAACAACACCGGTTATCATCCTGGAATTCAGATCACTCGTTTTCGAAACTACTTCCTCATGGGGGAAAAACCGCATTTAACCGACGACCATCGTATCATATGGAGGCCGAGGATAGAGAGAAAGGTTGCTCATGCCAGACTATGACTTTGAATGACTATTGGCCAGAAGGCAAAGACCATGCCCCATTGTGGGCTGCAACCCCCGCATGGAGTGCTGCATGGTCAGAGGGTGAGATTAGGAAAGAATCTTGTCGTAGGCTCTGCTGGAGCTCGATGATCCTTGCCGCGGGACATGCATCATATACCACCGCCCACCAGTCCCCCCATACCCTGAATTTGTTTATATCTGATCCTGCAAATGTACGCACCCCGTTCTTTTCTGACCGATGTGAGATCGTCTGACCTTCCTCAGTATGCTCTTTTGTTTTCTGGAGAATCCGTGGCTTCGTCTCATTATTCATCCAAAGATACAGTTTGGGCGCTTCACGATCGTTCATTCTTGCTGTGGCATGGATGTATGCGTATGCGCCGTGACGAAGGTGCATCTGATATTGATAGGGCACAATTTGCGGTGAAAACGTGGTTGGAAGCGGATGCTCTCGAGGCCGCCTTAAACAAACACACCTGTGCAATTGAACGGGCGTTCATTTTTCAAGGACGAGAATATATTTTCAAGTTGGTACCCTCTCCTACTACATGACCCTCATTAAGCGTCCTGCACAGCACAAGGATGTGTATATCATACGAGTTTCACCGCTATATCCCTCTCGTGACTGCGTAAGTCGTCTAGTATCCTTCCACTGTCCCATCTGACAACTTTTATTTCACAGGAATATTAGTGGCTTGTTCCATCGCACCAAAGCCGAGGAATGGCGTCAGTGACGATAGCTTAGTCGGCGTTCAAGGCTGACTTCTGTTTCTCAGTATCCCATCAAGCAGTTGTTGCCCAGCGCTTCATGTGCGGTCTACACACGATCACCGGCAACTCTAACAATCTTCTTGCTCGGCGACCATTCTTCGTGTTCTGGTTTATGGGTCAGATAGCTCGGTAGGGATGTTGAACAATATCTTTGCTTCTATCACTCAAATATAACCTCAAATAGAGCCTTGTCATTGTGGGAACATGATCATACGTTGACAATTGCAATGGACGTCAGCAAAGCATTACTCCCTGCCCTTGACTAGTACGTATCATTCAGCCTTATTTGGTCTATTCTATTCTCATCAACTTGTTAGTTTGACTGCACTGTGGCCGTGCCCTGGTGAGTTCACTCTGTCAGCTTTTTGTTTTTTGGTAGTAACCCGGGTTCCAGAACAAAGGCATCGGTACGAAAGGCTCCGTGAAAGACTGGCCAAAGCATGTTATGTTGCCGGAGAAAATCCGCCCCCGCCGCCGAACCTAACTCTGCCGCCTCCCTCATCACCTACCTTAATGGTCTGAAAACTATGTAAATGTATTTTGTTATCTGTTGTACTTTTCTTTGTATTTTTATTTGCAAAAACAAAAAGTAGTCATAAATTTGCGATGGCAATGAAAGCGTCATTTCAAAATTAAGATTTTGTGACTACCATATGGGGAAGTATAATTAGAGACAACGTCTACAGACCTCCTTATCCTCTAACCACCACCACCACGCCACATCACAGCCATGAGCGGACAAGAAATCAATCCGTTCCCCAATCCAGTCGATGCAATCATGGATCCCACCGTATCACGTCAATCCTTCACTAGCAACGCAGCACTCAAGCGGCGAGCATCTCCATCCTTTGAGGGGCTGGGAGAAGACACAAGTCGAAAGAGAATAAAGGAAGAACAAGACGACAGTGGAGTACGATCAGAAGAAACTACAAACTCTCTCCTCTCTAGATTTAACTATCTGGATGAAATGGCTGAGGAACTTCAGTGTGGATGCTGCTCCGAGCTCGTCTACCGGCCGGTCATTGTTATGCCATGTCAGCATTTCTTTTGTGGAAGGTAAGAGAGGAACCCATATTATGCTGTGGCAGCGATACTGATCTTTTTGCGTCTAGCTGCTGTGTACTTTGGATTCGTGTAAGTGACGCAACGCAACCCTTGTTATCAATCAAACTATCAGTGGCTTTCGCCATCAGATGAGACTCATGATCTAGCTTTTTGGAAGAGTTCATGACGCTGGCATATGTGTTCATTCATCCGAGATCTTGATGTATCTTATAGACCACTAACTTGCGGTATATAGAACGGTGGAACAAATTGCCCGGCGTGTCGCGGCCTCTCAACAGTGGTCGCTCCTTTTCGCGCGTTACAGGGCGTCATCGACACACTTCTCCGGGCTGCACCCCATAAGGCTCGGACGGAACGAGAACGCCAGCAAGCTGATGAAATTTATAAAACCGGAAACATAATGCGCGTATGTGTTGGTTAAGCGTACAATCAGCCGCGTAATAACGCATTGTTAGATTCCTGCCCCAAGGGAAGCATCCCCAGAACCTAATTTGAATTTGAGCGCAGAATATGCTCGACCATGCCCTCATTGCGCACCTAACAATGCCTATGGGTGGAGATGCCCACAGCCTATCCCTGATCCCAGCCTTGATTTGGACCACGCGTGGCATTTGGAGGACGGGACACCGCCTGGACATGCTCACTGTGGTAACTGGTAAGGCCCTGTATTTATTCACCGCATGCCGTGCTCATAATTATGGATTAGTGAAAACCTTCTTGCTGTTCAGGCTCCTACCACGACAAAATGCGATTTTTGCCAAGTTGCTTTTTGTGGCATTGGTGTGCAAGGTCGTTGCTTAGCCGCACCTCTGATCTCGCAACATCCTCACGGACTGGCTGATGTCGGCGATCTGATTCAATCCGCGGATGTGTATGAGTGCTTTGATAGCAATGCCGTCGAAGTAGATATCATGCTCGATTACCTATCCGCCCAAAGATTAACGCCAAGACACATTTATCGCGAGGTCCGTGGATTTTCTACTTTCTAAAACAACTCAAATAATAATAACCATCCTAGATTGTGGCCTTCATACAGTCTCAACCACGAGGGTTCTCCCCGCTTATCGAGCAAGAATTATTTACCGACATCCACGGTGTCTCAGCAGCCTCTGATCTTAACTCCGAGAGCCCTAGGAACATTATATGCCGACTTTGTGCAACTGAAGTGCTCCTTTGGGGGCTAAGAGATTGGTGGGTTAGAGAGCGTCAAAAAGGATTTCTTGAAGAAGCCGTTACCGTAAGGCAGGATTGCCCAGATGGAAGTGGATGTGAACGCCAAAGAGAACACGGTGTGTGAATATGCTGTCATATCGAATCCAATTAATTGATGTATAAACAGCTCATGCCCGAGAATGCAAGCAAGCCTTTTATCTATTGAGTTTATATTGACCGGTTTAATTTTTAGTCAACCATATCATTACTCCTCTCCCGGAACCACAAATATCAGAACCTACGGAAGAGAACTTCACAAATGGTCTTTTAAATCGAGAGAGAATTTTGATTCAAGGAGAAACGATAGCGCCGCCTGCTCCTGAAGTGACCGATACCGTACCCCTTCTCGAGTTCGGAACAGACGCACCGACATCATCGACACCTCGACCGACCTCACAATCATTTGTCATCGATACGATGCAAGACATTCCATTCCTCAATTTCGCCATCCGCTCGGGAATATGATTGACGACAGCACGAATATGGTAATAAAAAATCTTCACAGTTCACGATTTCTGACCACTTAGTAGAGTATGGTATATACATTAATTCTTAGCGATATCGAAGATAGTCAGAAACAGGTACAACATTCCAGTGAGTAGGAAGAAAAGATTTGTATGTTGAACGAATGTAATAAGTAGTATTCAAAGTAGGAATAGGTAAAAGGAAAAGCAGAAAGCAAAGTAAAAAGAAGTGACGAATAAATTAGTTTATCCTAGAGCCATCATTCCTCCCAGAACAATTGGATGCACACCTAGCTCACGCTTAAGTTTCTCTAGACGAGCCTTTTCCTTCTTCGCCCTAGAATCTTCTTTTTTGATTCTTTTCTCTTCGGCAGCTTGTGCTTGCACTTCTTGCTCAGCAGCGCTGCTCTGTTTTCGTGTCCTCGATAAGAACCGCGAGAAGGTTGTCCCACCAGCACTACGCGGCGTGGGAGGCAGGTGTGGGGATACAGGAGAAGATTCCGATTCGGGGGTAAATGTAAGGGGGGTGACATCAGTCGGCACTACGGTACGTGTGGTGGCCCAGATGATATTGGATTTTTGTTGCGGCCAGGATGCCATGAGAGTATCTTGAGTACTGTAAGGGAAGGGTCCCTGACTGGCAAGATTTAGAGGAGACTCGGCATCGTCAGAATGTCGTTCATCTATAATCGCAAGATCAGAGATAGCATTTAGCTCAGAGGAAGACGTCAATGGGGTGATAGGGGATGTGTAGCGCCCGGTTGAGAGGGAACTATAAGACGCGGACGACGTTAATGAGGGTGTAGATTTATGAAGTGTATCAGTATGGATGCGTGGTGGGCGAGGACGTAAAATATTATAAGATGAAGATGTTAGTAGTTCATGTCGGTCCGCATGACCGTCCGAGGATTGTTGATGATCCGAGTCCGAGTAGGAAGGTGTTGTAGTAAGAACTGAAGCTGTAGAGTGGGAAGCAGAGTCGAGACTTGTGATAGTATTTGACCGAACGCGAGGGTAGAGTTCCGTGCTTAGATCATCTTTGGAGCGAGCTGTTTCACTCGGTAACGGGGAGTCTGCAAAGCCCGACATGAAATCGGCTAGTGCGTGCATTTCGTCCTCGGTATGGACAGAAACTATACTCTGTGTACGGCGGCGGGAGCGCTGCCGAGAAAGAACAGGAAGAGGTGTTATTTGATCTTCTAGAGTCACGTCCATAGGAATGACATTTCCACGCGAACCTGAACAGCCCATTCAAATTTCGAACAATTGGAACTAGAGTCAATCGATACTTACTAAACCCTGTGTTGTTGACACTACTATCAGGCATAGTGCGCCACCTGGCATCTGAGGTCCCCCTTGGGCGTGAAATATACTGAGATTCGTTGCCAGAGCTGCCGCCGCCGCCGCCACCACCACCATTAGGTGGGCCCCCACCTCCAGCACCACCAGGTGGCTTACCACTTCCCCCTCCTTCTTTTTCACCTCGGCTTCTAGACGGGCGTTTCTGAGTGTAAGACTAAAAGTGAAGGTTAGTGGGAACCCCTAGATTAGGGCTATTCATGACTAACCATAACAGTCTTCAGTGCTCTAATTATCCGAGTTTGGTTAGTGATCCGCAGTGGTAAAAATCAGGTTAAATGAGCGCGTACCGAATCTGGAGACTCCGACAACTGCAAAGTGTTGCGACTTCATATACTCCAACTGAAGTAGAATTGGATAGCGCACGATGCATAGCATGTTTAACGAGTGACGTGAGGTGGCTGATTTCATAGGTGGTAGCCAAAACCAAGAGTTGACTCAATACAGCCGGAGCATGCTGTAGAGGGGTCACGAGCGCTGTTGTATAAAAATATTGCAACAAAGCCAATGTGATGGGATAGGGCTCCGAAAGGTGGAAAGCGCGCGGGGTGAGCCTGGGGTCAATACGTGGTTCTTCTCCCGAAGCAGTTCCAGGAACTTCTGGAAGACCAATATGCATCGAAGAAGTGGGCAATGTTTCTAACGTCTGTTTTGCAGTCTGCAAAAATCGACTGCGTTGATCCTTGAACCACGACCACCGCTCCTCCAAGATTTTTCGGGAGCAGGAAATTTTACGCCCGTCATCACAGATAATTTCAAAGTCGGTTACGACGCGTTCCTCAAGTGCCGCAAGACCAAGCTCTTGCATCGTGATATCCAGAGTGATTGGTGGAGGTTGGTAGATTCCGAACGCCTCGAGATCGACAACCGCTACATGGTCCCAACTGAGCAGACGTCGGTTATAGTCGTCCACGAGGTTCCCGACGCGATTCCCAAATATGAGAAACTTATTCGCCTCGGCCCAAAGGCACCCACGGAACCACGATCCGCTTTCGACGGCTTTACCAGGGTCAATGCGCATCCAGATCATAGTGGTGAGATCGAGCGCCCAGATGGAAAACGATTGATAACTGTGTGCGAGGTAAGTGCCTGCTATAATCAGGTGGTTCCCCAAAATGGCGCCGGTGGGAAATCTAAGGCCAGGCGGGAAGGTTGAACCGGACATAGCTGACGACTTGTCCTGAATTGTAAAGTCGGTGTCTGGGAGAGGGGAAAATATTTCGAGCTCGCGCTTAACATCAGTGAACTAGAAATAACTTTAGTCGTTATGTAATGGGGGAATAAAAAAAATCATTACTCACGTTGTAGTTACTGTAAAGGTATATGTCGCTTGGGTGATCTTCGCTGGGTGGAGCAGAATATGGTAGATGTACCAAAGATTCCGTAGGGGTGAAGTCGGGTGGGGCAGACTGAGAACCCGAGTCCGGGCCAAAACGCTGCCCCGGAGGTCCAAGCGTGGAAGAAGACTGGGAGTTTCGAATCTCTTCTTGTGGCTGGCGAACAGAGGAGTGTGACGCGACAGCAACACTACGATAAGTGCCACAATGGCGTGGGTAGTCGCGACGTTGGACCCACGCCTTCTTGGGAAGGTCATAAACACAGACGTCGTCGAGCCATGTGTTGTTGAAATCCTGGCCGCCGATAATGAACAGGCGATCGGCTGTGACAGATGACAAGTGGGCATAGCGCGCTCGTGGCGCATGGGAATCTGGCGTTGACAGGCTGGATTGCGAGGGGGGCAACCAGCGGCGGGAGGAGAGGTCAAAGAAGCGCACGTCATTCAAGACGCACAGTTCGTCAGGATTCAGGGAATCAGGTTGGTTGCTCATGCCGCCGAAAATGATAAGTTGGTCGTTCCCTAGGGAGCCCGACGTGATGAGCCATTAATTCCGATATCGAGAGGCATTGCAACTTACAAGCATCCGCACTGTGGAAGTAGCGCGCTCGTGGAACCTCATCTTCCGGTGAAATCGGCACCCTCTCCCAATTGAACGACTCAAGGTCAAAAACATACAAATCTGACACCATCTTGCGCTCCGTGACCAGGCGACCACCCTATACTTATCTTAGACCTCGCTCATCGAATAAGCTAGGATAACTCACGAAAAGATACATCTTCGATCCCACAACAGTCGTTGATGCGCCCTGTGAAGTCGTCAATTGCATCCAAACGACCTGGCGCCAGGAATTTTACGTACCACAAGCTTGGCAGGAACATCTCCTGTTGTTTTCCGACAAAAAGTCGTCAAGTCGTAGATTGAATGGAGCATTGTGCGACTGACGCTCAGTCAGAGAGGATGTACGAAGCTGGCGCTGGGAAGAGGAGGGCAAGTTGAAAAGGTACACAAGCGCGTTACTAAATTGGCGAAGCCAAGTTGATCTTGATCACATCTTTCGGCAAACACCCTCCTGAGTCCTGAATTTCTCTTCAAGTTCAATCGACCCTTACATTACTGCTATTCGGAACATGTCGACAGTCAATACACTTCACTAGCGCTGCTCACAACGCTCTCCCCCATCATCTCATTTTTTGGGACTATTTTTCACGACGAGATATCTCAAGGTCAATGTCAAATTCTATAATTCCCACCAGAATATGTCTGATGGAGTTATTCAACGCCACCGTGCCTTCTAACTCTGCGGCTTGCGATAAAATGCCATATGTTTTCCCGAGCACTTTCTTGGGCTTTCTCCCACCATACGCCCAACTGGAGTGGAGTCTGGTGGAGTTCAAGTGAACATGGGTGCTGCGCCCCGACAGGGCGCGGAAATACCCCGCGATTTTGCTTAAAAACGTATTGCGTGCGGTGATCTCGCATGTACATATGTACACATGTGTATCGTTTAACTTAAATGTAATGATTGGAAATTATAAGCGTAATGGTATCTTCAAGGTCTCCCTGAATCAAGGAGCGAGTCGGTCTATCTTCCATTCGGAGTGGTCGTCTGGAGAGTCCTCGACACGGAGGTAGCGAACGCGATCATGGAGGCGGGATGGCTTTCCACTCCAAAACTCCATTTCACTGAAAACTCCAGTGAGCAGCTTGATGTCATGACGGAAAGCAATCTAAACGCACCTTGGAACGACTCTCCATCCTCCCCAGAACTCAGGCAGTGGTACCTCCTCCCCAAATCGCTCTTCCACCTTCTTTAGCCGCGCTGTGAGTTCGTCCTCTCCTACAACGGTGCTCTGCCTACTCGCCCATGCCCCCAATCGGCTGCCCAGCGGCCGGCTCTGGTAATACTCTTCGCTTTCCCCCTTGCTGATCTTTTCTACCCTTCCTAACACCCTGACCGACCTGTGTACCTCCCGCCAGTAGAAAACAAGTGCCGCATTCGGGTTCATGAGCAGCTCCTGCGACTTGCGCGAGGTGTAGTTAGTAAAGAAGACGAAGCCGCGGGAGTCGAGCTGCTTAAATAGGACGATCCGTGCAGAGGGGATTCCGGTTGGTGTCGCAGTAGACAGGGACATCGCCTCCGGCTCCTGCACAATACCACCCTCTACAGCTTCCTTGAACCAAGTGCGGAATTGGTCGATCGGGGATGGGGCAACGGCGAGTGGCGAAAGGTGATCAGGGGTGATGTATTGATGATGGGGGAGTACTTTCAGCTTGTCGGGCGAAGGCTGGGAGATGACTCTATCCATCACGAAAGTATGCGAGAGTAGAAAGGATTTGAGTAATCTGGGACGATTTAGGCGATGGGTCGATAACGTCTGTTGGAGCGAGAGCATGATCCCATGTCAGATCTCTCGCGGAGCATCTTAGCCGTGTTGTTTTCCGGTTTTGCGCCTGTGCGCCATTTGACTACATTTGATTTATACTAAACACTTTACGTACCTTATCTAAATTTGATACAGAATAGAAATTGAAAAATATTTATGCGATTGAATGTCATGGGGTTCGCCTCTTTACTTTCCTTCGCCTTTCGCAGAGACCCAGCAAGCTCTTGACCACTTCTCAAAAGCCTCTTCCATCGCCTTTATATCATCTTTAACCCAGTGTTGTGCTGCCTCCCCCTGCAACGCCCGTCCAAACGAAAAGCTTAGTGGCGGAAGGCGGGAAAGGGCCGATGCCGAGGAAGCAGAGTTAACCAACACATTGACAGCCGAGAGGTATGCAGTCGCAACAGATGATGCAAGGCCGCCTGAGAAAAAGACATCAGTAATGGACTCGGTATTTTTAGGAAAAGAAAAACCTGAGAGGAAGACCACTCCAGGTACAGCAGCTGGTACTGCGCGGGAGATCATCGTCGTGGTTGCAAGAGCGATCTCATCAGGTTTGATTTGCGCCCTAGAAGGATGTTTGAGGCCAGGTTGGGGGAAGGAGGGTTTGAGGAGTGACCCTTTAGTAACCCACTCTCTTAGCATAAAAACTTTTCAAATGGAGAAGACCCGACCTTCTAGGAGGACTCCATACGAAAGGCAGCGTGCATAGATTAACGCAATTGCCTGCTCGTGCACCTCCGCGCTCCTTGCCAAGTCTGCATCTTCAGAAAACTCTACATCTGGCTCGACGATCGGCACTAGCCCGGCCTGTTGGCTGATCGCCGCATACTGGGCCAGGGTTTCTGCCTGCACCTCCAAACCGGCACGCGACGGAAGACCCTGTACAAGACTGGTGCATGCAATTGGGACGCGCCATTTGGAGAATCGGGCGCCTGCTGCACGGGCGGCTTGGAGCTGAGGAAGAAGGTCGTCGAGCCCTTGGACGATAAACTCGGACGGGGAGCCAGGGAACGGTCGTAGCTCGCCATTGGCACGGACACCTGGGATGATCCCTTTCTTCTGGAGAATTGGTGCGAGTTTGAAATCGAGGAGTGTCTCGGAGTAAAGGATTACACCAGAGATGTACTCTACAAGACCTTTAATAAAAAATATGTGGTATAAGTATGGACGCTACCATTAGACAGAGCTTCGTAAGCGCTTTCCCTCCATCGCTTCCTCCGATCCCGATTTTCTTCAACTGACCACTGTTTGTCTTTTTCTGCTCCGGTAGAGGCGCCCCGTAGGACAGCTTCTATAGCCTCGGGGGTCTCATCTGTAGCATATATTCCTTTCCCTCGCGGATTTACGAGAGCTCGAGCCGTCTCAATGAGTTCTCGAGCGACTGATGGCGAATAGCGAGAGGATAGAAAGACATCGGGACGAGGAGTCTGGTTCGAGGCAACATCAGGTACTGAGAATAGGTTAGCGGGTGTGCTGTAGGTGGTGATTTGAGACATGGTGTAGGTGGGAGCCAGAGATTGTAATCGGAGTGAAGTCAGGAAATCTCCAGAAGCTTCCTCTCTGGAGTCACATGTCGGCGCGATTTCCTGTAATTGAAAGGTTTAATGGTGGTCTGCCTAGCGCTCCGAGTGACGCGTATTGTGAAAAATGAGCTCGTCGTGCAGACGTCCATGCCCTACCAAATACCTATTCCAGCCAGGAGAAATTGATTTTCGCACTGGAATGGGAAAAATAACAAGGTTGGTTGACTGCTCCACATTGGCGGCCGGGAGCGCTAAGAACCTTGGGGTTTTTCTCAACACAGTGGTGGCTGATATCCGAGTTCGTGTTTGTTTGGCAAAATGCGAAAGGTCATCGATCAACTGACCATCACCAATTCAACGGTTTATGTGGGCCCCTGCTGTTCGACACTGCGACTATCGGCAATTATCTCAAGACTTATTGCTGCAAGTTTTCCTGCGGGTCTAAGGATCTAGTCATTATGCCTCAACAGATTGGATTTCCTCGTTTCGAAGGCGACCTCCCTCATATTTTTCTCCGTACTGGCCTACGATGGGGTATTCAAATGATGAGAGCGCGTGCTAAGCCTTCAAACTCTGTTTTTCACCACAGATCAAACGTGTTAGCGTTGAGCACGTAAAGCCTGCATGAATCAGCTGAAACGCTGACCACCTTCAGAAGCCGTTCGACTCGATTTCTCGTTGTCCAACTCTGCCGATCGCTGTGATACGTGGCTATGTAAGCGTGCTTGGAGTGGTTTTCTGGACGAAGCCGTCGTTCGGTGTGACATGACCAGAGCTCTACCTGGTGGAACTACCATCTGCGAAGGAAGATAATCGAGTCAATCATTTCACACCATTCTTGTTGCTGTACATAAATAAATGCTAGCAAGCTCAAGATATTTTGCGTAACGGTCGCCAGTACTGATATAGCTCCTTTTTTGAAAGTCTTCAGTGACTCTCACCTCCGCCTTTTCCCTCGTCTAACAACATTTCCTAATATCCAGGAGAAGGAAGTTCTTACTATGATGATTGTCGAAATTTCATGGCGGAAAGTAGTTGTTAAATTCGTTGCTAAAAATGGCATTAAGATTTATATATTCCTGGCGGCGCACGTACATACTACCGCCCTTTGATATCGTGGGCCAATATCTGTACCTCACTCCTCCCCGCTGCTTTCCATTGCACCTTCACCTCCGTCGACGCATGTCCAGACCATGACGGTGCTCCAAACCCAACGATAACTATCTTCATAAAATTAAAAGACATACCAATTATCTCGATGGTTCCCTTTCCATCCAATTTAACATATATAACAGTATTTTCAGATTTTCTCAGACGTCCCAATATTGGATTTTTCTACATTGAGCAGCTGCTGCTCGGCAGGGGACAGAGTAAAGAAAGTAGCCTTCTGTTCCGCTACCCAACGCCGAGCCTGAGTCATAAAAACATATGAGCGATCGGAGAAGAACAGAGACAAGTAACTCATGCTCACTGGTCGAAAAACATGATCCCGTTCACCGAAGTCGTAAACGAAAATAGCATAGGCAGCTACGGCTATGAACCGTTCTTACATGAACTAAGAGTCCGAGTAAGTTGTAGTGGGCTTACCTGGTATCATAGTATACGAAAGCAATCTCGACATTGTGTACACCCACGGTGGTCGAAAATCATCATCATCTCCTGCCTTCGGAAGCCGGTGAACTTTTGAAGCGAATTGTCTCCTATGTCGTTGACGCAGGAGGTTAAAAGAGAGTGAACGAGATTTAAATCCATGCATTGCTAGCATGACGGAAATTTTGCTGTGTAAACCTACTGTTTCCCTGTAAGGTAGGGGACATGCAAATCTCGCTAACGTCACATGATGATATGTGGCACTTTCTAAAATAGTCGAACTCCTTAATGAGAAAAGGACCCCAAGTGCAACAATGAACAAAACTCGAGAAAAATGAGTACCTCGGAATCTTCCGGTGGGACTTGATAAATGCACATGTTACTGAGAGGTATGGGAAGCCCTGCCAACCAAGGCAACAGAAAAAGTACTGTCAGCTTGAAGGCTTGTTCTTGAAACTCTTGATTTGTTTCCCTCTCCCATGGAATCACCAGACTTAATTCAAAAATTAAGGGAAATAGGCCAGTTGTTACATCATACACACGAGTTGTGCAATGATCAAGATCATCATATCATTGAGGAACAAAACGAAAGAGGCTGGCATAGATCAGAGAAAGATGCTAGATGGAACGAAATGCTCAGAAACATGGAAAAGATAAGGGGTAATATCCAAAATCGAAAAAGCCAAGAGAGTGAGGTCACAACCACAACAGGTGAACTTGGTTATGGAAGCGGAGGGACTGAAAGAATCTACACTCACTGATGGATACACTCGATTGTTGTAGGGACTTCCGACCTTTTAGAAATTATTCAGTTGAGTCACCAGGACCGCCTTGATGCGGTTGCCAAAGTATTTGAAGGTGGGTTTGTATTTACAACCTGTAGCCCTATGTTGGATGGTGCAACACCCAGATTTCAAAGTGCAAGCCGATTCGCAGAGGGAGGAAGCGCTAACTGCTACACGTACAAAGAAGAAACATTCACGTTAAATTCGACAGTGGCAGATACATAGTTAAATAATAATGTCAGGCGTTGACGTAAATTTTCCCCAGATCATTGAGGTTCCCATTTACATCTAACAGGTCTAAGAGTGTAGCTTAGATATCAAGGGTGATATAAATATATGAATGAACATACTGTAGTGCGATGTGCCCTCCTTTCGCTGTATTACAGTGTAAATATGCGGAAGGCATGGTGCTAAGTCAAAGCTTACGAAGTATGCGAACCAAGCATAACCTTGGATCCAGTCTAAAGTGTCCATATACCGGATGGTGGAGTTCAGGAAGTCAACGACCTCTGCCAAAGAAGTCAGGCGATTTACGCTCATAGGGACTGAGCACACATGCTTACCTGCATCATTTGTAGACGTTGTAGCGAATTCCGTCACCCAAAGGGGGTAGGAAGGAAATTGACCATGCATTTGCCAAAGATAATCGTAGAAATTTCCAATCCCAGTACCGTACCTATAAATACATAGGTAAAAGGCTAGTCATGAAAGATTAGGCATTATTCGCACCAATGAAAGGGTATAAAGTCGATGGTGCAACCGGTACAAGCTGCCAAGAATTGAGCTAACCAAGGTCGACCACTAGGCGCATTTGTCACAGCGGGAGCACCAAGGCGTACACCCGAAGCTGCTAGTGGCTGGATGTATTGTTTCCAGAGCTGAGCGGCGTAGGTGGCATTAATATTGGACTGCGAGGCAAAATCGGGTTCATTGAAAGCCTAGATGTCATTTGGTATCAGTGAGGGGGCCAATGGTGTGAATGCACTTACCAGAATTGTTTTCGCCCCTTGGGCCTTCACTTTACTCGCGAACGTTTCAATTCCGTTCACGCCCCATTGCATGGGGATATATGGAATCGTGGTCTTCGCAAGGTAGTCAGGAGGTGCTGTTCCCCAGTCATACTGCCAAGAGAGTACGCTTGCGGCCTGATCAGCATTCTTGATATCATTAGGGTTGTCGCCTTCTGCGAAAGCTAAACCGCGCTTTGGATTCTTTGCAGCGATAACAGAGGGAGCTAGAAGGGCAAAGGCGCAGCAGAGGGATCTGAGAATGTGCATGGTGGTGCGAAGAGGAACAGTGGTTTAACCAACAGCTTTTGAGCCAAAGTTGGTTCTTCATTGAGCAATCGTATTGAAGAAACCGCCAAAGCTTGTACACGATTGGCAGTTCTTCGTACTACCCGCATCTGAGGTATTTTCGCATGGTGCAGAATTGGGGGATGCATGGTTGTCATGTCTGCTGACGATGGTCGCTGAGCCCTGGTCAAAGAAATTTAATGATAAGAAGACTTACCATATGATTTTTAGACTCGTGAGGCCCTGAGGGGTGAGTATCGCGTCCATTTTTTGATTAGATAGCTCGTGGGATGTTGCGTAGTAGCTTTTTCTCTATGCTCTCATTGAGCGGGATGATGTCGGATTCAAATTAAGGCTCCTCGGTCCTCGAAGGCCGTCGAATGATAAAGATGCTTCGGGGCATGTGCCCTCGCAGCGTCATCCCGATTACTAACCGAACACAGGCACCTTTGGAATAAATGTATGATGTAGTACCGGTCTCAGCAGAAAAATTACTCGTGGAACATGGTGGTACATCAGGGAATGGTCTTTTAACTAATCTCGTGACTATGAACAGCTGTCACGCGACCGTGAATAGCTTAGCAGGATCAAACACGCACACATTTACTCCTCATGTTTTCAGTTAAAGTTTTTTTCCGGTCCCCAGGGGACCATACTTGACGGTATCACGAGTGGAGTTGTATCTTACTGAACCCAGGTCCCTTAGCTTCCCTTTCCCCAGAAGGATTATCCTCTTGAAAATTGTATCGATGGAATAAAAATGGACGCCCGGGTTGGTCTTGTGGTCAGCCTTGAGGATTCTCTTCGCTCGACAATCAAGTTTCTTGGAATTTCGTTAGACAAAAGAATGATATCCAATGAAAACAATCCCAACCACTTCTATACTTCCTTCACATAAAAAGAGCTGAATTTGACACTTGTGGCTCTCAGAGGTCACCCCCAAGTTTCCTTACAATGATTATATCCTCCTCTTTTGTCTCACTCTTTGTGGCTTTAGCGTTGTCCGGGTCCACGAACGCGTGGTTCCGAGTGGCGTGTACCGGACCCCTGGTCCAAGGTCTGAACTTGCGCTATTTTCGTCTCACTAGACACCCATACTCACCTCCGCATGTGCAGAGCGAGTTGACCCGATCATCTCCCCTAATTCCAATCCCTCGAATCACGTTCATGTATGTATATTTTTCCCCCGCGAAATCTCCAAAGTGCTTATCGTTGTAACATCCAGACTATCCATGGAGCGAGCAGTCCGTGTTCAGTTTGAGATGTTGTTAATGTTTCTCAACCTACCCGATAGATTTCCGTGCCAACAGTACCTTTGAGGTTCTGCGGGCTTCAAAGTGCACGTCCTGCCTTGTAAAAGAAGTATGTACTTTAAAATATCCACTATGTTGTTGGCAAAAGATTGACTTTATTGCAGGATATGACTAATTACTGTGAGATATCATTTCAATTCATGCCACAGGAAAAACTCACTGGCAATTATAGGGTTCCCAAAACTTTACTTCCAGGATCCCAAGACGAAACTCTTCGAACCAGTTGGTAACGGAGGTAATTGTATATATTCCACCATGCATCACAATCTCAATTCTATTGTCACTGGGACAGGCCTTTTGGTCTACTACCAAAACCGTGGCGATGGCGACAAACGCAACGGAGGCCCTGGCCTTAAGGCCTTCCCTCCTGGCTTCAAAATGCTCAGCGGTGACCCACGATCTCGCTCTAAGAAGTGAGTCTATTATTTATAATCCTACAGGAGTCGTGGCTTGATTACTATTTTCCAGATACCCTCGCCTCGAGGGATCCCAGGGAGAACTTCGCGAACGTGCCGTTGAGTGGGCGTGTCTTCGTTACCCCAGCAGTGCTGGATACAATGGTGGGTAATATGACCTCAGTAAAATTATATATATTAACTACTTCATCTTTTTTTCTTTCCAGGAAACGGTTTCCCGACCACAGATTGCGAGTCAGGCAAGTTTAGTGTCCTTTTTACTACTCAAATCTGAGGGGGTCTATTCAATAACCAGGCTTGAATGCTCGCGTCCATATGCCTGGTACGCCGTGATTTTTTTCTGCTTTACCTATCCTAACAGGATTTTTACTTTAAGCGTGTTGGGACGGTGTTGTACGTTCTCCTTGGAATTCGCCTGCAAATAGGTGCCTTATTGACATAATCTAGAACCTCGATTCTCCGGACCACGTTTCCCATACCGCTTACCTCTCGGGTCTTGACAACGGAAAATGCCCTTCAACCCACCCGGTTCCTCTCATGAAACTCTTTTTTGAGGTAACACGACCTTGATTGTCAGCGTGAATATCATGATGTTTTCTATTCTTAGATTACCTGGGACGTCACCAAATTCGCGTCTAGGTGGAAACCTGGAACTGATAAGTGGCCTTTTGTTTACGCCACTGGGTGAGCAGACTTAGCCATCGTCGACAGTTCAAACCCTAATCAGTAAATATTTAGCGATCCTACTGGGTACTCCTGGCACGCTGACTTCCAGAATGGTTGGGACACCAACGCTCTACAGAACGCCATTGACCATTGTGACAATCCCAATGATCAAACTGGGAACGGTACATCCTATTATTTCGTTTTTCGTGACCAACATTTCTAATCTCTTGTGTTCTATATAGGCGTTACTGAAGCATGCCCTTACTTAACTGTCCTTCAGGCCAGTGAAGGGGATCTCTGCAGGATCGCCCCTGTCGTCAACGAACCTATTGATGGCCAACTCACTAAGCTCCCAGGGTGCGTTCAAGATTTCTCCCACTATTTTTCGGTTTGATCATATTTCCTCTAGCTGCAACCCCCTCCAGTATGGTCCTGGAGACGCCACTATATACAGCGATGCCAACTGCCCCCACTAAATCTATAACTCTGTGCACTTCTGATTTACTCGATAAATGGTTATATGCATGCTCCATACTGATGGAATCCATTTGTTTCGAAAAAAAAAAGAAAACATCACCAAGTACGTTCTGTATTGAGGCAGCATCACTTCTATATAATATCGTCTAGAGAAGTATTATAACTAAGGTCTTCGGCCCCCGCGCCGAGATGCTTGTGATGGGATGAGTACAGGCTATTCCGATTATAGGATCGTATGGCAAATGCTGTTGCCTCGCTCTGTAGTACTCGAAAGTATTTGGAACTAAAGAGAACTTCAGAGGTCACGAGTCGGATCAGATGTCGCTGGGGCTAACGTGGACCTGGCTCATCTAGTCCTTACTTTTTGTACAACCCTCGGAGCCGATAAAAAGATCAACGGTCGAGAAGTTGAACCCCAGGACGGTTTCGTCAAATTGTCAAAAATACCTTTCTCACCTCAATGAACAGGGGCCATCACCTCAAAGTACCGAAAACCCAACATTATCAATAAAACTCGATTTTGAAAGCTGATAGTGCCCCACACTCTATCCGGGATCTCCGGTCAACATTCGATATGTAGTACTTATTCAGTGTTCAACATTTGGCAATGATCATCGCGCCTGGTCTTTCAATATTGAGATAATTCCGAGTCGGCCCGGGAAACTGAAGCAGCTTTCGAATTCCGATTACTTGGCTAGAACGCGGTGTCACGTGCCTTTAGAAAGGCGCGTTCGGTTGTTAAACCACAACGTTGGCTCACTGTTTTTGCAAGTTCAAGAACAGATAACATAAATGGAGCGTCTATCATCAAAACCACCTTTGATAACCCCTTCAGCATCCCCTCCTACCTCTCACACTTTCTTTCCTCAGCCTTATAGGATTCCAGACCAAGCATCACCAGTGAAACGCCCACGTTTATCGTCTGCACCGCGCCAGTTCCAACCACATACATCGGCTTCCTCTTCTGCAGCTAGCGTGGACCAGATCGATTTCCAAAAGGCTAGGGAAGCATCCGCTTTGCGCATGCTGGACGTTTGGTCCAATCTAGCAGACCGGTACTCTCGGCCTTTGGATGAGGATGATATTATAGACCTGAACACTGGGAAGGTCGTAAAGGACCGTGGGGTTATTCGCAGATCGAGACATTGGGATCTTGGGTGTTTTGCGGATGACGTGGGAGATGAGGCTGAAGAAGGAGATGAAGAAGAGGATGAAGATGACATCGACGAACTCGACTCTTTCGCACCTCAGCAGAGTATTGGTGGGCAACCTCTGATTGTGGAAGAGGTCACGAGGAATGTACCACCAGTAAGAGAGATGGATCCCGCAGATGCCGAGGATTTGAAACAGTTCTTGGAAGCGGAACGACGCCGACGAGAAACTTGTGGCAGCGAAGTGGAAGAAACAGAGAGTTCAGTCACCGAGAGCCATGATGAGGGATATCTTGAAGACAAGATACTACAACATTCTTTCCCGGCCCAAAACACAGATGATTCGATTCGTGAACGAAACGCCACTTCCGACATCCCCTCTAAAAGTTGCAATACCACAACCCCGAATTTGGAAGTCGGCCGAACGCCAATGCAACGGTCCGCAAGCATGTTCGTCGATTCCGGGTCCGATGATGAATTGGTCAGCTATGACATTGATGAAGCAAGCGTTGTTTATCGTATCCCAAAAAAGGAGGAAGCACGGGATAGCGACAGCGAAGTAGAGTTTGTTGAGCCCCCACTTCTCCCTCTTCGCCCTAAACCAAAGCCTAAGTCTATTAAGCAGCAACTGGAACACAAGTCCTCTCAACTACTGGGGCACACCTACCCTAAACCTCCACAACAGCTGCAAACCCCTCCTCTATCTCAAACATCGTCTCTCATATCATCTGTCACACCATCCGATGACTATTATATTGAACTTCCTCCGGACTCATCCTCTCCACTGCCCCCTTCGTCTCCACCATCCTCACACTACTCTTCACCAATAAAAACCCCACAACATGCACAAAACAAAAATTCTTTTGGAAGCCGTAGGCTTCCCTCGCCTCCTGAACGGGAGATGTCCCTAAAACCTATCCCACGGCTGGACTTAACCAAATTATCCAAACGGAAACCCATTTTAAAGTCTAAAATTTCCAAAAGCAAACTCCCCCCTTCACGTTCTCAACCACGACCGGAGGCATCAGGGTCGGGGTCTTCAAGTATGGCTGAATCCGGTGGTCTCGTGAACCAGGAGCCTTTGGCTCGCCCCAGAATGGAAGTGGTTATTAACAAGCGAGTCCCATTTCAGCATAAACCCCAATCCCGTCCCACACCAGCGCAGCGCATAGAGACTACAACGGCTGAAAGTTTACCAGATCGTATGCGTTCATTCGAAAATATTAGAACGACAGGGAAAGGAAAAGAAAAGGCAAAGCAACTCAAATTGGATTCCCGTTTTGGCGACCCTGGTGCCCTTGAGTTGACTCAAAGTGATGACTCGATCATTATCCTGTCATCCTCGCCTTCACCCGCGTCAAGCAGAAATGTGATAGCTCTGTCTCCTAGAGCGAGTGAGTCTGACATTAAACCCCCGGTTATTGTTTCTCGAGGTCGTAGGCAGAGTCGTGAGAGACCCACTCGGGGAAAATCTCCAAATAGTGATAAGCCGAAGCATACTTCAACAATAACAACAAAGAAGCGGAAGCGTAGTTTTTCTTCTGAAGTTGAAATTACAGGCCTGAGTGGTACGCCAAGCTTACCACCAGATAGGCAAACCCGGAGCGAAGTGTTACGGCGCGTGCAACCTCCAAGCCCTCCATCACCCGACGCACTTTCTTCAACCGAGAACGAACCAGCGGACATGAAGGGTACGTTAGAGTTACCACAATCCTCGACCTTTGGCTGATAGTTAATATCGTTATAGATCCTGGGCCTCTGCCCAGATCCAAACGAAAACCCATTCCAAAACAGAGGTCTCGGTCCTCATCGCGACCGAGGAAATCCGAATATGACTCGGACTCTAGCTCCCGATCTTCACCGGAACGTTTCCTTGAGCAACGTTATCGTTATAACCGTGCTCATTCACACTTCGGTTCTATACCCCCCTCAGACT
Organism: Collybia nuda; assembly: GCA_015584075.1. NCBI lineage: Eukaryota > Fungi > Basidiomycota > Agaricomycetes > Agaricales > Clitocybaceae > Collybia > Collybia nuda. The sequence continues at coordinate 201,886 of MU150256.1, forward strand.
TAGTACATTATCCCTATCCCCCAGCACTGTACCCTCCACAAATCTTCGCTCCGATCCCTGATCCTCGCGCACAGTATATCATTACGCAGGCCATGCACCAACTCTCTGCACTCGTTGGGGGATCATGGGCTCCGCCTGGTTCACACCATCGCAACTCTACACCCTTTACTCCGTCACATAACAGGCATCAATCTAGGGCCTTGGGATCAACTTATTCAACACCAACACATCAACATCCGTATCCCTATTCCTACGACGCTAGTCTATCAAAAGGGACATTACCACCTGATTCACCTGAAGCTCAGTCATCATCCCCTGTGTCAAATACCTTTGCAAGACGCAAATCCCTTGTGAAGAGAAGTCGGTCAAAGGGGAGAAGAGTCTCCTTCAGGATTGAACAGGAAATAATTGATACCAACGACATTCCTTCCAATCATGCAGGGCGTGATGAAGATGATTATCTGGAAATCAGCCCCGATAGAAATAATGAGGGCCTCGAGGACGATGCTCAGCCGAGTCGTGGGAGGTCATTCACAAGGGCCCAAACGCCTGGTCCCCCTGTTCGCGATCCACCATTGGAACCCCATTCGGGTAAGCCGAGCACAAACTCACCTACAAACTTACGTGGTACGAGTCGATCTCGACCATCCCAAACTAGATAGAAAAGTTAGAATTTGTTTGTATTTGTTGCTTCGTCACTTGTATGTTAATGGGATTCCGTATAGGGTCACGTGCAAACCCCTCATTCACACGTGAACGCGATAAGAAAAAAATTACACGACTCAACTTTGGAACCGTATAGTTTCTAAGTTAATGTCTATTACTCTTTTTTTTAAAAACGCCTAGGCTACGAGTATAATGAGTCACGTTCAACCGAAATACAACACCAAAGCCCGGCAATCTAGTGCAGGATCAAGGAAGAAGGGGAAACTCAAGAGGAAGCGAGGAGAGGATGAATTCATATCAACTGAGAAAGATCCCAATGCAAGTATCATTGTGCCGAAAAGTAAGGAGAGCAAAGAGGCAGAACGTAGAGAGAAATTACGACGAGAGGTAAGATATGTGTCGTCTATGACCGTAGCATCTCATTTCATTTTATTACCAGCTCGCAGCACAATCTGACTCTAAATGGAACAGCAAAAAAAAGAAGAGGTTGGAAAAGTACATTGTAAGCAAGGCATTGTTACTCTAGTGCTTTTCTAACGTCCTTTAAAGGATAAGAAGTTGAAGAAAGAGGAGAGGATGCTAATCTTCGAGAAACTGGCGTGAGTGAGATTTTTGCCTTTAGTTATTTGCCTTGACATTTCTCAGTCAGACACAGGCTGAATTACCTTCGTCGATCCATCTACAGTCCTCCTCTTCTCTTGGTACTGGGAAAGCCATGACTCACTTGGAACGTTTTGAGAGGTTGGAAGACAAGGAAGTTCGGCGTGCATTAGACGGTCGCACTGGAAAGAGAAAGCGGCGCGATGATATATTTTCTGTTATAGGTCCGGATGAAGACAATGAGACGATTGTAGGTGAAGGGTGGGATAAGCTCCCTCTAACAGGGGAAGATCTCGCGACCGGCGAAAACGAGGAAGAACCCATTCTTGAAATTGCTTCCCCACCACTGATAAAACCCATACCAGCTTTATCAGCCGTGGGGAGTGCATTGCAACGAAATCCCGATGGCAGTCTTGTGGCACCAAGAGTTCGGCAGAAGAGTAAAATAAAACAGGTGTGCCCATTGTTTCAGTATAGGGTCTATTGATTAACTTGAGTGTTAGTCTGTGTTTAGTAGTTGGAAGGACAAAAGGAAGGCCATACCATCGATTCATTCGGATACCTCATTCGATAGTTCTGATTCAGCTTACGACTCTTCGGAACACGAGGATCAGTCGGGAGATTCTGAGCTAGAATCATTGGACAACAGCGCAAGCCAAAACCTTGATAATACAGAAGGACCAGAACCCCAGGCGCCCCGGAAGCGTGTAGGATTCAAAGATTGGGCCGTTAAGCAGATTAGCCTTGCAAAAGGTCACGACATTCCACTTTCGCCAGAACCAGCGACTTTACAAATTTCTTCCACTCCACCCGTCAAAAAACGCAAAATTGGAGAGCCTTCCATACCTGTCGAAATGCGAGGCCCGCTTGGAGAAGACCTCAAGCTTCCTGCGACCACTTTTGCACAGCGCCTAGGTTTATCCATATCGTCTCCAAAGGTGAAAGCTATCATCGTGAAGCGACCCCCAGATGTAGAAGAGGCGAGAATGCTTCTCCCGATTGTGACAGAGGAACAACCAATTATGGAGGCTGTGTTGTTAAATCCAGTTGTCATTATCTGTGGCGAGACTGGTAGTGGGAAAACAACCCAAGTGCCACAATTCCTCTATGAGGCTGGTTTTGGCACTTCCGGAAGCGGTTCGTTCCCTACTATCATCCTCCTTTTCTTTCCTTTTTTTTTTACAAGACTGACAGAAAACCCGGGGATGATCGGTATCACCCAACCCCGCCGAGTTGCTGCCATGGCCATGGCAAAACGTGTCGCTCATGAGTTATCCCTCACCAGCTCCCGAGTATCCTATCAGATACGTTACGATGCGACGGTCTCACCGGCCACCTCTATCAAGTTCATGACAGACGGCGTCTTGTTACGGGAACTTGCTACCGATTTTTTACTCACAAAATACTCCATAATCATAATTGATGAAGCCCATGAGAGGAGTATGAATACGGACATTTTAATCGGTGTTCTGAGCCGTGTCCTAAAACTACGAGAGGCTATGTGGAAAGAAGGGACGGAGGGCGCAAAAGTATGTTGTTGCTGAGAATACTCTTATTGATCACTTATCCCATTTCTAGCCATTGCGCCTCATTATTATGTCTGCGACCCTTCGCGTGAGCGATTTTTCCAAAAATCTGACTCTTTTTTCCACACCACCACCTGTCATCAATGTTGCAGCTCGCCAACACCCAGTAACGATTCACTTCAATCGTCGTACCTCACCAGATTATGTCACGGAGGCGGTCAAAAAGACAATTAAGATTCATACTCGCCTCCCACCTGGTGGCATCCTAATTTTTCTTACTGGCCAAAATGAGATCACTGGTGTATGTCGAAGGCTAGAGGCCAGGTTCGGCCGAAAAGTATTGGAGGAAAAGAAAAAGAGAAGAGGGGTATTGGAAAACCGAGTAGACAAGACGCAAAACCCTGGCATTAAAACGGACACTCAAACTGTTACCCTTATCCAAGGTTAGTGCTGACACTTCTTTGTGGAAACAAGTATTTAACTCCACATAGCGGACGTGGAGGCCGAAGATATTGACCTCGGTGATACACGCCCAGACGATTTGGCGTTTGACGTTGACGAATATACGGACGAGCAAGATGCGAATGCGTTAGATAGCGACAATGAACAAGATCTGGACGAGGAATTGGGCCTGGATCCTGATGAAATAGATGGTATGCTTTATTAGCTATTCTCCAATCGTACCCGCCCATTAATTATATTTTACAAGTGCCAATGCACGTTGTTCCCCTGTACTCCCTGCTGCCGAGCGACAAACAAATGCGGGTGTTCCAACCCCCACCCCCTGGTTCCCGCCTTGTAGTTGTATCGACGAATGTTGCAGAAACATCATTAACAATTCCCAACATTCGTTACGTCGTTGACTGTGGTCGTGCGAAGGAAGTGAGTTAATTTACCACTTTTCCATAATTTGTTAGCACTAATTCACAATAGCGACGCTATGACATCAAAAATGGCATCCAAGCATTTCAAATCAGTTGGGTATCCAAGGCGTCGGCAGCACAGCGTGCAGGTCGTGCTGGGAGAACAGGACCTGGACATTGTTATCGCCTCTATTCGTCCGCGTTGTTCGAACATCACTTTGAACAGTTCTCTCAACCTGAAATCTATCGCATGCCTATCGAGGGGGTAGTTCTTCAAATGAAGAGCATGCATATCGATGCTGTTGTCAACTTTCCATTTCCTACTCCGCCCGAGCGATCGACCCTACGAAAGGCAGAGACGACACTTGTTCATTTAAACGCTCTTACTGCGTCCCAACTCACGGTAAAGGGAGCAGCCGGGATGGAGCCTGTTGGTGGCCAAATCACGGAGCTCGGCAAAACCATGTCCTTATTTCCCCTTTCACCACGGTTTTCTAGGATGCTGGTCAGCGGTCAGCAGCAAGGGTGTCTTCCATATGTAATATCTATTGTCTCCGCCTTGTCCGTTGGAGACCCTTTCCTCCATGACGAAAGTGTACAACCGGAAGGCGAAGTTGAAGAAGATATGGCGTACGCCCACCTAACTAACGAAGCGATGAGACTCAAGGAAGCCCAACAATTGCGCCGCAAGGCCTTCTTTGAATCACAGAATGTATGTGTATGTGACATAGACGTCGAGTCACTATCTAATAAGCGAACCAAAGCAACACGCCTCGCTTGGTCAATTCACCAGTGATATCTTCAAGGTTTTATCCGTTGTGGGAGCGTACGAATATGCTGGGGGTGGTCACGAATTCTGCCTAAAACATTTTGTCCGACCCAAGGTGTGTTTCTAAGGGATTTTTGTTCTTCAACTAGAACCCCATTCATATTAGTTCAGGCTATGGAAGAAATTCACAAACTAAGGGCCCAGATCAGTAATATTGTACAACTGAACTTCCCAGGCGTTGATCCCGGGTTTATTTCAAACCTGCGTCCACCAACTGTCCTTCAAGTAAGCCTACACATTTTCGGTTTATTGAATGATTTGACACGTATTTTACAGCTGAAAATCTTAAGGCAACTTTTGACTGCAGGCTTCATAGATCAAGTGGCCATTCGTAAAGACCGTATCAGTCAAACAGAATCAGGCGGGGTACAGTATACAACTTCAAAAGGGATAGCTTACAGAGCCCTTGGCATTTCGGAGGATGTATTCATACACCCTTCTTCTGTGTTGGCCAATGTCTCACCGCCAGAGTTCGTAACGTTTCACGAAGTTATCAGGACCTCTCAAGTGTGGCTCAAGGGTAAGTCATTTGCCACAGTCGTCGTTATAAGCCCTAACCATATGTTTAGGTGTCACAGTGATCAACCCAGCCTGGCTAGTATCATTGGGGAAACAATCTCTGTGTTCTTTCTCTAAACCCGTCAAAAATGCCGCCGATATAATGATGACGATTCCAAGATTTGGTCCAGAAGGGTGGGAGCTACCTGCTGTCAAGACAAAGGATGTATAGCAGTGAGATTATGATTATTTGATCTATATCTAGGTGTTAGTGTGATCTGTTTTAATAATATACAATAATTCAATCTGATCTAGTGTTGATTTAAAGGGAAAATGGTACAGATATTCAATAACATTATATTATCTTCCTTTTATTTGATGGTCCACTGGCGTTATCGTCAGGTGGTCGCTAGATGGGGATGAGAAATGCTCAATTAGGGACGGTGCATCAACCTTACTTTTTTGGGTCTTGGAATAAACAAAGCAGCTTCCTTGGGTCGTTTGACGGAAGGTTTCCGTTGTTTTACGTTATTAGCCGCTTGGGGTTGGGGTTGGGGTCGGGTAGGTTGATTGTCGGTTTGAGATCTTTCGTCGGCAACAAGGAGCGGTTGGGGGGGAGCAGGTCGAGGACCAACGATCGAAGGGCGACCGGAGTCTAAAGCGGACACCAAGGGTATACCTTGCGATACAGTTGGAGCATCCTTTATTTGCCTGGCGGCTTTGAAATCGCGAGGCGCGACCAAATCGGCGGGAATGGGTACTGAAGGTACTGGTTTGGCGACCTTTGTGGCTTGTATGGGACGGACAGGTGTTGTTACTGTTTTTGTGAAATACGTGGAGTCTGTCTAGTGTGAAACTGAGTAAGTAAAACTACAGGTATGACTCCATGAGCACCTCACATCTACTAAAGTTGACCTGGATCGCGCATCAAGAACGATGGCGCGCCATGTAGGATCACTTCGTTCCAGGGTGGGTGCGTTTCCAAGGATAAAGAGTGACGATTTTGCCCTAGTGAGAGCAACATTCATTCGTCGGTCATCTGCCAGAAATGAGATTCGAACAAAAAGCACGCTAATGAACATACCAGCCAAAAAGCCCACGGATTGTACACCGGGTCCTGCTCGGACGCAGGACAGAATGATGACATCTTTTTCTTGGCCCTGAAATCCATCGACGGTTTTGAAATCCACTGTTTCTAATACTCCTTTCCCGAAACGCTGTTCGAATCGACGGCGAATTTCGATTAGCTGGGCGCTATACATAGAGATTACGCCGACGCGGTAATCCAAGTTGACACCGGCAAATTCTAAACGTAGACGGGCATACAATGCAACTGCAACCTCGCATTCAGCCTTGTTCTTCAGAGAATGCCCTTGAGCCGATTCCTCTAGACCTCGAGTAACATTATAAAATCGATATGTTCCAAATTTCCCATGTGCTTGCCAAGGTTGTTTGGTTTTGATATCGAGGTCCGGACCATCAAGCAGTTTACTTTGATAGAAGATATGACTCGGCAGGCGGCTAATCTCTGGGTGCATCCTGTATTGGATGCTAGGAAGTATGTCAAGTTAAGTACGATGAGTGAAAGATATAACATGCCTCAGAAGATGAACAGCGTCTGGCCTTTGCTTTTGCAAGCGAACAAAAAGTGACTCATTGTAATTATATTTGCAAGCCTGAAGTAAATGTTAGGTGTGATGAATGGATTAACCTGGCGTAGGCAACTCACATCCTTTGAGAGAACTGTGGGGGGGAGCTGTTTGGGATCTCCGACCATAATACAGCGATTAAATCGATATTTCAACGGTATGAGGGAGCTCAGCTCAATGGCTTGCGCGGCTTCATCAATAATTACCATTTCGATATCGATTTGTTCTAATTGTTCGTTCGCTGACCCAGACAACGTACTACAAATGACGTCAGCTTCACGAAGCACCTCCATGCGAGTTTTTCTGCGGAGAGCGTCAATACCCCGAGTATCGGCCCTCTGTTTATCCCTGAGGTGATTCAATTGCCTAGCGAGCTCAGTTCTCCGGGAGTTGAGCTGAGAAATTTCTTCAGCCAATGCGTGTGTCCTAATATTGTTATCAATTATAGCCGCCTTTTCTTGATGCTTGTCCGATATAAGCTGTTTCAAGGATTCTACGTCCCTTTTTAAAGCTTGGATTTGAGCCGGCCCGGCATTGTTGGTTTCCGTTTGTTTGGGGTCCAGTTTCTGCTCAACTAAAGTCTCGAGGAAGATATCCAAAACACTGCTACTTATACCCCCCGGCGCGCCAATGCGAACAACTTTTGCGGGGGAAGATCCTTTTTCTGAACCCCGTAAACCAGTGCTCAGGCGACTGGCAATTTCGTCAATTGCAGCGTTACTCGGGGCACAGATAAGAATCTTTGGCATGGATTTCTTTTCCATGGGGGTAATATTTCTGCCGACGTGTACTGGGACGGGAGCACGGGAGCGTTTTGATAATGAGGCCGCGACAAGGCCGCATATTGTGGATGTCTTTCCGGTACCAGGTGGGCTTGGGGTGCAATTAGAATAAATATATATGTCGACTGACAACAATACATCCTCACCCTTGAATAAGCGTAAACCCATCCGTCCTAAGCGAGCATAATATTGCGGTCGCTTGGGGCTCATTAAGACCATAAGTAGACATGGTGTGTTGAATATCCTTCTGCTCTGGTTGACCTGCTATAGACAACCGGGGTTGCAGTATAGTATCAGCAAAATCATAATACTTCACAGAAACCAATGCGGCAAATTCTCGATGAAGGGTAGCTAGACTATAACTAGTCAGATATGAGTTACGTGAAAACCAATAGGCTTACTTCACAAGCTTATTGAGTTGCCATTTGGTGTTCATCTGCAAACCAGGGTCTCCATCCTTAACGATGCAGCGCAGAGTTGCCTGTGTTCCTTGATGTGGGGAATTTCGGTAACTTTGTGTCTTGGCCATGATACGTTTACCACTGATGGCATTGTTGAGGAGTACAAGGTCTGTTTCACCTAGGTACCAATCTTTCTTGATATTCCCTTCCACGGAGATGTCAATATCGAGCCAACTGTCGGTGAACTGCCTCGATGTGACTCTACATTCTACAATGTCCGGAGTCGTTTCTTTGGCATTTATGATCTGGGCCCAGCACTCTAATAGCAACAAAGGCTTCAAAAAATTTTCGTAATCTGTGTAATTGTTGAATCTAGGAGGAATCTGGTTGAGTTTAAGTTTCTCTCCGGGAGGCGTTGATCCAGTATGGTTGTAGTCCCAAGATAAAAGTATTTTATGAAGTCCAGATATGTCAGGTTTCAATCGGGCAGCGGCGATCCTGGCTTCGTCACGACGTTTTATCCGCTCGAGACGTTCGACATCGGCACGCGATGCCTGATTAGGGATCTCAAGGAGTTTTGTTTGTCGGCGTTCTGGAGCCTTTGATATCTTTGGGGAGCGCTGGAGTTTGTTGAGACTTGCTAAGCCTCCTTGAGGTTTGCCCTTTTCGTTCGTATCATTGTCGTCATCGCTTTCGGAAGATGAATCCGATACGGATACAACACTTTTCTCTGAGCGTGCATCGTTTGGAAGAGCCCCTCCGGACTGTGCAACGGATGTCGTGATAGCTGGTGCTTTAGTCGATTTTCGGAATGATGGCATAGAGGTCTCCGCGTCTAGCAGTTCTTTGTCTTTATCTGTAAAAAATTTCGATATTTGTTTGTTTGACTTCGAAAGTCCGGCAGAAGTAGTCGTTGGTTTGGACACAGAAAAACGGGGTGTAGTAGAAGATGATACATTAGAAACTATCTTTGTGGTACCACCCTGAATATAGTTTTTTTTTACTGTTTCCACGGGTCTCGCAATAACCTTTGGCGCACGTGGAGGGGAGGGTGGAGGAGAGGATTTCTTGGGAGGTGGAATTTCGATATTCTCAGCGTCATCAAGAGCAACTTCCAGCATTAAAAGCCGGCCTGTATCCAGACGAGTCCTGGGTCCTCCTGAGCCCCCAGATCGTGCATTATCGATATGCCTTCGAAGTTTCTTGACGTTCTCCTCTTTGGGCGTGATGTTGGCTTCACGAAAACAATCAAGTAATGAGGTGAGAAGTGAAAAAGCTTGGTGCAAGAGTTCTTCATCCGTGAGTCGGAGCCATTTCGTAAGCTCCAATAATACATCTTGGAACGTTTCCATCATCTTCTTACCGAGAAGGGAAAGTTCTCCAGGTTTTACCTTTTCGTCAGAAGGCCGGGTGTTGGCTGCTGTCTCGATTACCCTCCATTTTTCCAACATATCTCGTCCATATATGAGTGCGTCGCGCATCCAGTCAACCAGCATCTTACTTTCGAAATACAACGACCAGGTCGGGGTGCGCTTGAAAATTATTGTGATTGACTTTGCCATTAAACTCCAAAGTTTAGGTAACATCGAAGCAGGGCCGTTGTCCTTGGAAGATTGCAGAAAATGCGGAGAGTGAAGCAAGCCATTGGGTGTCATACACAAAACTTCGATGATGTCAGTAAAGCAGCTAACAAGAGACTTTGAAAGGCTACAGGCTTCAGGCCATTGGTCGGCATATATAGCGTGAGCCGTAAGAAATTCGAATATTCCTTCCAACGCTGCGCCCGGGACATTTCCAAGAAGGGCACGAAAACACTCCTGACGGGCGTCAACATCATATGCCACTCGGACTAAAATTTGAGCGGCAACCTGAAGGTCTTCTACAGGGGAAAGCATGAGAAGCATTATATGCTTTGCAACATTAGGGCGCTGTAGTAGGTCAAGGGCTGAAGTGGAGAGGTTGTGGTTCTCGAATTCAGTGATGGCAGCTACTAACCCTGTCCTCATCTTCCCCAGGGAGCGATTAACCTCCTTTAATACACCTTCCGTCTCGGGTACAGTTTCGAAGGCGCGCCTAAAAGGTTTCGGGTCTATTAAGTCGAGATATGCAGTTTTTGCAGTTAAGCCGATAAGTATTGCGACCCCGTCAATGTCATGAGTTTGAAGCGTGGAATAGAATTTGGCCCACATCCCTTGTCTAATAGACAGAGTAGGCTTGGCGGGGGCTATAGTAAGACCCTTGGTTGCATGTGCCAGAATTATACAAACCGCTGAGACGACCTTCTTGATAGCAGCAGTATCATTATCAAGTATCTGGGTGACCAACGCACGAGCCCTTGTTCGTGCAATAGACCATTTCTCCTCTTCGTGTTGCCGGGAAAAGGCGACTGCAACAAAAATGTCACCGTGAATGTCCAGAACTTTATCCACGGCAATAATGTTGGAATTAGTCTTGATGGATGCATGTTCGTTGCGAAGTACGGTATGTAACAGCTATAATGAAACGTTTGTTGAACAATAAACTGATCCCCTCGTTGATTCGCGAACTCACGCGCACTGCCCACGCCATAGTCACAGGTCGAACATCCTTGAACCGCTCATGTTGAGTCTCTTCGCATAAAAAGTCAGCCATTCTGGCAAGAACCTCTCCGAAAACCGGACGGTCTCTCGTGGATTGGATAAAGTCCCTAAATAAACCCAATATCCAGGGAGTGACATCAATATCTGAAGCACCCATCTCCAAGATTATTTGAGATAGAGAGGGATTGTCTTTAATTGAATCAAAGACCACTTGCGGGAACTCTGGGCCCTCCCCATCCCAGATGTTTTTGTCCAGACGTTTCACAAGTAATGCCAGGCAACGAAGGATGTTGAGGAAATCTGATTGTCAAGGGACGAGACCCGTCAGGTGGAAGCAAGACCAAAAAGAATATATATATGTGACTAACGAGGTCCTATGTCATGTGTATGCCCTATGATAACGCGGCGGAGGTCGACATTTTGCTGCGAGTTTGATTTCATCGACTGAACGGATATGTACCGGAGGACGTGAAATAGTCCGTGCCAGAGGTCACTCTTATTGGATGCAAATGCAAACGTTGAATCTTCGGCTGAATTGCGCTGAAGGGTTCCTACAGGGCCCAGAGAATGGCCGATGCTCTCAATAACTTTGATATATGTTCCAACAAATTGGTCGCTGGGGATCGGGATAATGTCGCATTTCGACGCCTGACCGATGGCCCACGCCCGAACTCGAGGACTGTCGTGCATTAGCAGGACAAGTATTCCGGCAGGTAAAATGTCAGTCGGCCAACCAGAAATAGGTTCCGTTGGGGTCAGAGTACTAATAAGAGATTGTATACGAGGATGTTTGAAGATAGTCCATGTAGACACCATGCGATAAACAACAGCAGGAGGTGCATCAAGAAGGGTCCGTGAACTGGCGTAAGGCTGGTCCGATATGTTTGCCTTGGTGAGATCTTGTAAAACCCCTTCAAGCTCCCATTGTTCAAACGATTCATAAAAGTCCCTAAGAATAGTTTTGTCGAAAGCCCCGAAGTACCTGAAAGATGCTATGGATAAACTCGTAGGTACTAAAACAGGATAGAAATAACGTACGTGTCGCTTGAAGATACCTTCACCCGTTCAAACCCTTGGACACACTCTGCACATCTACTGAGGCAAGAATGCATCCTCGCCTTCCATGGATCCACGTGTTCGCTTTGATATGCGAATAGACGGATAAGAAAAGTGGCTGCATCGACTGTAACAGGTGAAGCGTGGCGACAAAACCAATGAAAGACTCCATTCGGAGGTGTAGACACAATTCCCATCAAGTATTCGAGAACAGTAGAAAGAACACTATCTGATGCGGTACCAACTGGAGCATCTCTAAGATTGGCGAGTAATGTTTGAATGTTCGTCGACGTTGAAGAGCTTGTCATAGAATATAGTGCAGAACTCTATGCTGCTCTGACCACAATACCGGCGGAAATTTGAGAAAGTAGAGACGAAGAAACAAGATATGTTGAAAACAGCGGTGGTCAGAGGTTCTCCGATGTCAGGAAAGAGAAAACCCGGAGACAAAAGGGACACTATGGCCCCAAAGACGCGACCATTTTCTTTGACTCGTCCCACGTGAGTCGACTAATTATACGTAAGAACCCAAAAATGTATCCAAGACCTTTATTTTGGCACCCACTCGGCTCCCTTGAACGGTCTACCCAAAACTACACCACATGCAAGATCATGGACCCACAAGACCTTGAAAACATCAACGCCCTCCTTGATCGAGATGTTGAACTTCGTGAGGTGACTCAGCTTCGATCAGCAACAACAGAGCTCCCAACAGCTTTTGAATCTTATCTCGTAGAAAATCAAGGATCAAGTCACAGAGCTAGATAAAAAAACGCGGACGATGGTTGGAGTACTCAACAAAATACACTCAACCCCTTCCGATTCAAGTGCGTTCTCCGATCACATCGCAAGTCAGGATACAATTCGACTCTAATTTCTGCTCTAGTTCCTGTACTCATTGATTCCGTGCGACCCATACTATTGAGCTGCCAGGAAATAACCTCTTCTCTCGCCTCTCTCGTCCCCGAGAATCAATTTTGGAGGTGGAAAGATATGTGGTCAAACTCTATGCGAACTGCCGTTTTTGTCGCCTCCTTAATCGAGTACCTCTCAACCGGAGCCTTGATACCCCTCTCCCGAGTAGCCGAAATCTTGGGAAGTGAGCACATTTAATCCGGAATCATGTAAACACGACATGATCATCATCTCCTCTTAGTCAAAGAGGAATGGAAAGATAGGGTCGCGGTACCTGTTGAGGATTACCTTCATGGCCTAATCAGTCTTGTCAACGAATTGGTACGCGATGCCCCTTCGTTTTCTTTCCGGTTGATTCGTGTTCTATCGAAGAATCGACCACCCCTAAATTTTACTAATTATGTGGATTATCTAGTCTAGACTGGCAGTAAACGCAGTGACTATGGGCAACTTCGAGGAGCCTATCAGAATATCTATTTTCGTGAAAGATTTGTTTGCTGGATTTTCCATGGTAAAAGCATCTGTTAAATTTGGTGCAAATTAAACAAATCTAATACAGTATGAATAGTTAAATCTCAAAAACGACGTTCTACGTCGCCGATTCGATAGCCTCAAATATGACATTAAGAAAATAGAAGAAGGTTGGTCTAACCCCCTAACGATGTAGGCCCAGGTGGTACTGACATTAACTTATATCAGTTGTCTATGATGTTTCGCTCCGCAAGCTTGCTCCACTACCCAAAGTAGTTCCACCCTAGCCCATGATGTTCTCGGAATTATTGATAGAATGCGTGTTTACCGGTCGCGCCATACGTTTACACATACTTGAAATATAACTGTTGTGTTGCTTATCTTCGGGCATTATTTTTTTATAAACATCGTGGCCAGTCGAGCATTTCCCAAGTGTATTGCCCCCGGGAGCCGACCGGCGGGGAACGAACCAGAAGTATGCCAAAAGAGGAATCCCGTCAAGTACCACTCGAGTCGGAGTCTGAACCCATCACACTTCGCTAAACAACAGGTTGAATCCGAACATCACAGTCCAACGAGGACGGCGTTGATGACAATTGAGGGCAGTGCCTTCTACAAACAAAATGGACAGACGGCGAGCTATACCCTCCCGCCCGGCATCTTCTGAAGGTGTGTTTCGGCTAACCACGCACAGACGCTTAAAATGTAATATTTCCTGCTTACCACGCAGAGGTGGAATGTTGGGCTCATGCTGCAGAATCGTTAAACACCCTATCAAAGAGATTCCAAAAAACTACGGAACAAAATGGACTTGGGCGGGTGAACAGACTAATATCTAGCTGGCCACCTGACGATACCGTCCCCGCCCAAGGTCTCGGAGAAGTAGAAATTATCTACAACAAGTTGACTGCTGGACTTAAAGCCCTCAAACATACCTGCGATGACGAAGTAAAGTACGGTCTAGATTTTGCCCCTGAAATTTTATTTTTAACTGATCATTTTCGAAATAATAATAAAAGAGCAATAGACGATGCTATTGAGCGCGTTGATGTCCTGATAGCCCTCAGAAAGGCTACAGAAGCGCTTCCACCAGGTAATACTGACAGTTTTTCTCCTATCAAGTTCAGGTATTTATGATATAGTAGAAAAACGAAACAAGCGCCCTAGAGCGCCTTCCCCGTCCGCCACCCCCGTCCCAGTTGCTCCTCCTCCTGTAGCTAGTCGTAGTGTTTCTATCACCCTCCCTCCGAGGAGCTCTTTGGGCCCCTCCCCCGCCATTACATTCTCGCGCGACCCCAAATCTCGGCGAGAGGTATTGGCGAAGCAACTTCCCTTGCAAGAAGGTCGCAAGGTCGCCTTTCACCCGCCTCCGGGGAAATCTGCCAATGGCGGGACGACTGACACCGATGAGAACACCTGGATCTTAGCTCTCGTCACAAAATGTATCAACGCTGATAAAAACAGGTAGGCCATATTCAGTGAGTGTCATTGGGGCCCGTTAATTCTATTGCTGCAATAGATATGAGGTTAAGGACGCAGAGCCTCAGGAAGACGGACAAACAGTGTAAGGACTAACTCTTGTTAACCGCTGGTCATATTCCTCACAACCTTCCAGGTTCTACAATACGACATTGAGGGCTATCATACCTTTACCAGACCCGAATGCTCCCCCTACAAGTGCTTCACACGTCAGCGCTTATCCAGAATTTCCGACTGGATCTACCGTTATGGCACTTTACCCAGACACGAGTTGTTTTTACCGCGCAGAAGTGATAGCAACACCCAAAGATATGCAACCTTCAGCACGAGTGAGTTTATCACAATCATTTCAAATCTCACTCACATATTGTGAACAGTTGGCCCCATCATCGAAATATATGCCGACCTATAAACTCAAGTTTGAGGATGATGACAACCAGGAACACTCTGTCGCCGCCCAGTGGGTAGTTGAATGGCCTGGAACTTAATGTTCTGATCCCTTCTGTCCATCATTTGCTATTATTAACTCGGAAGCTATCTGTATCTATCTAACCCGCAATTGTAATTTAACTGCACAATTTTCACCATCCTTCTTCATGTTTCCTGTGGATTAAATCAGTCGTATCGTTCTGGTTCAACTCGGGATGACATGTATTTCGTCGGGAGTACTTGGTTCCGACTCCGACTCCGCCAGTTACAATTTCGAAATAATTCTAGCGACTTCGAGACTCAGAGTGATGTAAAGCTGAGACGGTATATAAATGGGCCCAGTTTCATTATTGGCCCCCACTCACCTCTGAATCTAGTCTGAGATGTCTATTGCACGCCAGCTCTTCCACGAATTCCGCCCTCTGTTCCGGATGCTTGAGGAACCACTTGCGATTCGGAGTGCACGGCCTTCCGTCGACAGCCCCCGATCTCTATTTGATGATCCGTTCTTTAAAACGGCTTTTTTGAGTAGGCCCGCGGTCGATTTGACGGAAGAAGGCGATAAATATGTTGTAGAGGCTGATCTTCCTGGAGTCAAGAAAGAAAATGTTGAAGTCCGCATTGGGGATTCTGGACGAAGCGTTACAATTGAGGGAAAAGTTGCAGAGAGGCGAAGATCAGCCCAAGATGTGGACGATGCAACAATCGAGGCATCCGATGGTGGTGAGTATGAATACGTTACGTTCTCCGTCGCTTTACTTATAGGATTTCTCGCCTAGGTCCCGCAACCGCCGTTACCAAGGCTGAAGATATCCCTGTCGGAAACCCAATCTCCAACGAACGTGCTTTTGTCACTGACTCTGTATTTTCGCGTACTGTTTGGCTCCCTCGCTCAGTCGATGGAGCTAATGTCGATGCGAAACTCAATGACGGAGTGCTCACCCTGATACTCAACAAGATGGTGGACAAAGCTAGTGTCGTCGTCCCCATCCAGTAGCTTTATAGAACAAGAAAGAATACTATCTATGTAGCCATTACTTGAGCCCTTACCTCGTATCCGTATGTCCGCTGTGACTTAGCCATGGCAATATGAATTGGTTTTGCTTTTCATCCTGACTTGGATAAAGTTGCCTGGGCATGTGGTGGGTCTGACAGCGTGACCGCGTCAAGGGCTGTAAAAAATCCCACCTGTACCAATAGCCAACATTATATGCACTCTTGAACTGTAAACCATAGGCTTCTCTATCGCTCCCGTCGCTCTCAACCTACCGGCCTTCCTCGTTCTTATAACCCCTCCTGTGATGGCCTCTAATTCTATTAGTACCCCACTTCCCGGAAGCTCAAACGAAACCATTCATGAAATATACTCCGACGTCGAAGAAGAATTTGATGAACTCGACTCGGATTCCGAGATTGACGAGCAGGGTGCTAGTACATCCACTAGGAAAAACGGGGTTGGGCCGACTGGCGGAGAGCGTATCCCGGGGCATAGTCTCCTTCCAGCGCTAAGGTTGGAAAATATCATCCAGGCAGACGGTAGGCTTTCCTCCAACGTAGTATCTGATTCAATTGAATAGCAAACACAGGCGTGACTGGCGCTCTCTCATTATCCAAAGAGGGGCTCTTCGTTCTTTCCATCGCCACGGTGGGTGGCCCATAATATGGTTATGCGCAACGTCTAATAGCGTGTACAGGAGGAGTTCATCAAAAGAATGACGCAAGCCGGACAACTTCATGCAAGTGCCGACAGACGAAATACTGTTCATTATCGCGACATGGGTTAGTTATTGATATTATTCGCTACTGTTTAGCCTGTAACATTATAACTGAAAGCTGCTACGACTCAACAATATCAAGAATTCAAGTTTCTTAATGGTTCGGGATCTTTTCGCGATATGCTATATCCTATTGAGGTTTCTTCTCTAGATACAATTCCCGCCCCTCTTACACTCTCGGAAGCTCTATCGTTGCGCGAAGCTAAGGAGAAAGAGTTACTTGAAGAAGACCCAGCCATGGCTACGTCTGCTTCGCTACATCCAACCACATCTGTATCTGCACCCACTGCAAGAACAAAAGCAAAAGTTCGTTCCAACGGAGCTGAAAAGCTTAACGGTACTCTGAGCCTTGGCCCCAGAAAAAGGTCAGGCAGTAGAGGCCGGACCAGTCACGATGATGCTAGTGAAGGCGTCGTTGATGTTGACGGAGATGGGGTTTGGAGTGAATGGGCTGAAAGACAAGCTATTTCTCGATCTGGTTCAGAACTCCCTCACAGGGCTTCTCGTAACGGGGCTGGTTCCCTTTCTGCCGTCGCCCGACCTTCGCCGCTGGCCAACGGTCACAGTGTCGTGCCTTCTCGGTCTGGCACAAACACACCTCGATCACAAGAAGGCGCTAGCGAGCAGCCTTCGCCCCAGCCTTATGTCTCCCGAAGCTCGGAAGAAGCAACTTCTTGGCCTGGCCAGTACACTGGCCCGGCGAGTGGCTTTCTACAAGGACCCGGCGGCCCTTTCGGTCGGGTAACGCAAAATCCAGGACGTACTATATACTCCCAACAACATCGTGCAGATTAGAGCGGGTTCAAATACCCTCATTGTACATCAGCTTTTTTTTTTTTAGTAGAATTATTCTCCAGGTCATACTTAATCTTATCAACCTCTTCCCATCTTATCTATTTCCGTTTCTAGAGCTCTGCTGAATGATGCTCTAGCCAAGCTTCGGAAGATCCGAGTACCTGCATCTGCGCACAACACCATGTCGTCCTTACCAGCTAGTACCTTGCCGATCATAAATATCGCTCCGTTTCTTAGAAATGATCAGCCTGAGCTCCGTATCTCGACTTCTGCAGCGCTTCATGTAGCTTGCATGAAATACGGATTCTTCTACTTAGACATTTCCGCATATGCCAACCCCTCGGAAACGGCGAAACTCACAACTCTCGCCCGAGAGTTCTTTATGCTACCTCAAGACGAGAAAGACAAAATTTCTTTGAGTAATGAGGACCATGCAAGGGGTGAGCTTCATACTTTATACCTTTCAAGCATAATTAAATTGTGCACCGGAGGCTACGCCAGGCTTAAAGAAAATGTAACTAATGGAAAAGCCGATAATCATGAAGGAATAGATTTCTACAAACCTGTTGATAACCCAGACAAGTCCAAACCGGTTTGGGGTGAAAATCAATGGCCCGAAAAACCAATCGAATTCAAAGAGCGGTTTAACGACTGGGTTGAGAAGATGAAGGCATTAGGATTGATTCTTATGGAGGCGTAGGTTCAATTAAATGTGTAATTATCTTGCTCCCAAAAATTTTGCCTTTCATAGCATGGCTGACGGTTTGGGAATGACAACAAACGAGTGGGAGGAACTCCGAAGCCAAGTCGATGATTCTTTTTGGGTTATGCGGACAATAGGTAGGATATACATTCGGGTCGGGTCGTGACCTGATTATACTTATGTTTTGACAGGTTATCCACCACTACCGAATGACCACGATGGATTTTCATGTGGGGCACACAAGTGAGTTATATATTTTTTTCAGATATTCTCTGAAACAACGAAAGCACTGAGAAAAACAATCCAGGGATTATGGGTGCTTGACGTTAGTATAGATGTTGTTCCATGTATTGCGATCTTTTTGAACAACTTTCATCACAGGTTTCTCCATGCGGATCCCACCCCTTCGGCACTCCAGGTCTTTTTAAGGCAACCTGGAGCAATAGGCATAGATTCAGCTAGGTTCCCAACAGAACAGGGTAATGAACAGGGCGTGTGGATCAACGCCGACCCAATACCGGGGTGTGTTGTCTGCAATATTGGGGAAAGTAAGGACACTGAAATATATTGCTTCGTTAAGACGTTGGTGTTGACCAAGCACCTAGTGTGGGAGATTTGGACGAATGGTTTGTATCGTTCAACGTTACACAGGGTCGTTCACAGGGGTTCAAATTATCGGTAGGTGTAAGATATATATGTGCAGTTTTTGGACTGACTGGAATTTATATAGAGTTTCGTGCGTATTATTTCTAGTCATGGCACTTAATTAAATTTTACACTAGCCACTAACTCTTTTGTAAAAGGATACCTTTCTTCTTCGAACCTAACTTTTCAGCCAACGTCAAGCCCCTAGCGGCCGCTCTCCGAATACAAGCAGAAGAGGACGTGGAAGCAACAGGCAGGCCACTGGTACATCGCACCCCAGTTGTCTATGGAGACTTCTTGTTGTCGAAGGTTGGCAATAATTTTTCGGGAAGCAAGGGTCGATACGATAACTAGGAGTCGGTGCTACTTTATACGCCTCCAATTTTAATATTCAACCATATTCAATGTTCATGCCGGATCTAAGATCGCAACACTGATTAGATTAGATCCTTATGATCCAAAAAAATCATCAATCACGTGCTTTTCTACTTCAAACGTCCAAATGAGCTTCCTGACTCGCCTTCATCGATTTATACCAAGATTATCGAGATCACCACCTCCTACCATGTCCTTTAGTGATGTCGTCGCAAAATTGAGCCCACCCGTCAAAGAACTCGTTATCTTAGTTACCGAGAACGGCGTCCGACACGTAGGGCAATCTGAAAAAGATCAGGCGGAAGTAACGGAATGGATTGAGAAGGCTACAAGTTCTGATCTTGATACAGAGGCGAGCCTTCAAGTATGTATGATGCTCAGTCTTCTCGTCAACTTGTGCTCATTGATTATGGATTGGCAGAGCATCAATTCGCTACTCCTTCCTCGAACCTATCTCGTCAACAACTACTTGACAGCTGCAGACGTCGCCATATACGGTGCTTTACATCCCACATTTGTGCGTAAATTATACTATCTATTCTAAAACCCTCTATTGAAATATTCATCATAGTCAAAGCTTCAACCCTTCCAGTACTACACTCACCCTTCACTAACACGCTATTTCGACCACATCCAGTCGTTGCCGGTAGTACGCCGCTCAGCAGATGCTGTAGCAACGCCCTTTACTCTACTTCCATTTAATTTGGAAAATGCGCCAAAACCTGAACGAAAAGTTGAGCCTCCAAAAAAGAAAGAGAAGAAACCTACTGGTGGAGAGAAGGCCATAGCGGAGACTCTAGAAGCTTCGAAACCATCAACCTCAGCACCTGGACCCGAATCGAAGGTAAAGAAAGAGAAAAAAGAGAAAAAGAAAGACGCTAGTGAGGAAAATGCAAAGAAAAAAGCTACTGGAGGTGGTAAAGCCGCTCCTGTCGACGAAGGCGAGCCTGTTCCATCAATGATTGACCTACGAGTCGGGCATATTATTGACGGTAGGGTTTCGTTCTTGATCTGATATATATATATATAAACTAATAGGTGTACCCAGTCATGAAACATCCTGATGCTGATGGGCTTTATGTTGAGGTGAGCCTTCTAGCCTTGAGTTGATCGCCAAATACTGAAAATTACATAGCAAATCGACATTGGCGAAGAAACCGGCCCGAGGACAGTCGTTTCAGGCCTCGTGAATTATATTCCTATTGAAGAGATGCGTGACCAATATCTTGTCGCTGTGGCAAGTATCATTCAACCTATGTTTCTTTTGTAAATTTGACTTTTTGTGCCAAAGTGTAATCTTAAGCCTGCGAATATGCGTGGTGTAAAGAGCTTTGCCATGGTTCTATGCGTGTGTACAACACCTCCACCCTCCCAAATAGTTGAATCAATTAGGTTATCAGGCAACGTCAAAAGATGGGAAGGAAGGAGGTATCGAGTTCATCAAACCCCCTGTAAACTCCAAGCCAGGCGATAGAGTCTATTTCGAAGGAGCGGAATACGAATGTAAGCTTCCGCCTTATCGAATTTTAGTGGGTGTGAACGACCAGTATCGTTAGCTGCTACGCCTCTGACTCAACTAAACCCAAAGAAGAAAATATTTGAAACTATCCAGCCAGGTATGTCAAGATTCATCTTCATCTGTAAAATTTAATTATTTGTTAATTGTTTAGGTTTCATCACTTTGGAATCTAGGGAGGCTGCTTGGGTTAATCCTACAACCAAGAGCGTACACAGAATTAGAACAAAGGATGGTGTCTGTGAGGCGCCAACTTTAATTGGAGCTTCTTTATCGTAAAATATAACTAGAATTAATTATCGTCTTCTCTCCGACTCGTTGTCAATAACAAATGCGTCTATTTCGAATTGTTTTCTCCATCGAAAGCTTGGTTACCTAATCAACAATTTCTCTCCTTACGCCACGCCATGATAATTCGGTCGCAGGTTGGGCAGGCTCTTCGCTGTTTTTCTTCCTCTGTCAGAGCCCAAGCTCATGTATCACACATTGGACGTGAACCCATCAAATATCCTGCCAATGTTACACTTACACCGTCTCCAACTTCTATATCCGTTGAGGGACCGCTGGGCATTACTTCCGTTCCTCTCAGGTCATACATGAAAATCGAATTTCCAGAACAGAATGTCATGACAGTTGTGGTAGAAAACGCGGAAATAAAGGAGCAGAGGCAGATGTGGGGGACGACACGGACGTTGATATCGAACGCAATAACGGGCATGTCGGAAGGGTTTTCTGTACCGCTATATCTCGTCGGTGTTGGTTATCGAGTAGCCTTAGAAGAAGACCCTCGCGGTACATCCGACGGTGGAAACGGGAAGCGGCTCAATATGAAGTTGGGTTACTCGCACTCAGTTTTCGTGCCTATACCCTCGCATATCAAGTGCGAAGTACCTTTACCGACAAAAATTGTCCTTTCGTGTACGGACAAACATCAACTTGGGCTTTTTTCTGCAAAAGTCAGAAGCTACAGGAAGCCTGAACCATACAAGGGCAAAGTACGTATCTTAATATTATCGTGTTACCCTCTTAACTAACGCGCTTTCACCAGGGGATCTTCATTGGGAACGAACAGATTAGAATAAAGAGTGTTAAGAAAAAGTAATATATTTATGGCTGCTGTTTCGTTATTTTTATAATCTTCTGGCCGCACTTCCTGATTTTGCATGCCTATGGTCATGTTTCAAAACATTTTGCACTGGCTAAATGACTTCCTCTTTGTTTCAACTCTATTAAGCTAGGATTCAAGCCGTACATTTTTTCGCGTTGAAGATAATTATCTCGAATGTTTGCTTTAGTTACATAGCCAGCCCTGGGAAGCATATAAGAGTACTGTGGGGACATAAGCAATTTGCCGAATCCGTCTCACTTTCCGGGCGTCGGCCGGTCATCAGTCTCGTGCTTGGGCTTCACTACCTTCACTCTTCACCTACTAATAAACAAACCAATTTGACCTTCGACTTTCGTCAATCCTTTGTGTCCTTCTCAACTATGTCTTTGTGCCCACCATATGCGCCATTTTTTGGATTTGCGGGCGTCGCCTCAGCTGTACGTAGTTGCCGCAGTTGCATGCCCTATTCACTAAGCTACTTTCTATGCAGATGGTATTCAGCAGTGCGTGTTGGGTTTCGGTCACTGAACATTCAAAATAGTGATGCTTTGCTGCAAACTTTAGCGGTAGGGGCTGCTTTTGGAACAGCGAAGGCAGGAATTGGGATCGCAGGGTTGGGTTCGTTCAAGCCAGAATTAATCATGAAAGTGAGTATCAATAAATCCCTCTGGCTGTGAAGGGGCTAACAAAGTTACCAGTCGCTGATTCCAGTCGTCATGTCTGGTATCATCGCGGTTTACGGTCTTGTGGTGTCCGTTCTCATAGCTGGATCAGGTTCGTTCGACAACGTCGGTAACCGTGACCATTCTGACCTTTATTCTAGTAAGACCGACAGATTACTCGTTGTTTGCCGGGTTTGTGCACCTTGGCGCGGGCCTTGCATGTGGCTTTACTGGGTTGGCAGCAGGATACGCGATTGGGTTTGTTGGAGACTCTGTGAGTGCTCGTCACAGTGCGGGATGAATATTCATTTAATATAATCTAATTAGTGCGTTCGTGCCTACGTACATGAATCAAAAGTATTTGTCTCGATGGTCCTTATTCTCATCTTTGCCGAGGTCCTGGGGCTGTATGGGTACGTGGTCCATACGTATACGACAAAAATAAATGCTAAAAAAATCCAGACTTATTGTGGCCTTAATTATGAATACGAGAGCTATAGGCGACAAAGCATGCTCTTAAGAACTGTACCTATCCTGTTACACCTACTTTTAAAGCTTCTCTCCAAATTCTATCGTGACTGGAATTATGGGACAAGACACTTGCCACTTTTCAAAAATAATGATACAGCACAATGAACCAAGCGGACGGATATGGTCAACGTCTTCGACTTCGCGAACCATCTGAACTTCGGGAAGATGATCTCGAGTCGCTATGATCACGCTTTGTTGGCACACGGCGTTTGCGACCACGTTCTCTGGACCGTGAAGAGTCAGAACTAGACGAAGAGGCCGAACTTGAATCTGAGCCAGAATCCGAATCTGAATTCGAGCCAGGCTCCGATGAGTCAGAATCTGAAGGGGATGATCTAAAGCATATATATGTTCAAGGGTTTGCTAGGCGCTTGCAGAAATTTCATATCACTCACCTCCTAGCTCTCTTCCGTAATGTACCCTCGTCATTGTTTCCTTTCTGTCTCTCTTTCTCTTTCGTCTCTAGAATCTTGTTTGCCATCCCACTCCTGTGTTGTATTATGAGGGCCCCAGCCCATGAAGTCATATCACTTTCGGGAACGCACTTGTGTTTAAATTCCTCTGGGACCTCGAACGACGGTTTTCCTTCGGCTTTTAATTTTGCCAGTACTCGAGGGTTTTCCAGTTGTTGTGTGCGAGACGGGCGGGATACATATGGCCTTGTTGATTTGCATTCGTAGATAAAGTGACCTGTTCCGACATGCCTTAGCATTGGGGTGCACAATGGCGATCCTGAGTCGCTTACCAGTTCCAAGACACTTTTGACAAATTGTTGTTGAGGTAGCGCGAGGCTGATTTGTAGAACGGCGATGGGGAGCGTATTTTGACATTGTAAGGCAAGAAGTGTAATTCGTTGATGACAAGTTGTGTTACAAGTCAATCGTGGGAATGTATCACTTTATCATTGCAGTTAACGTTTCGTGGCTCCTCATACATACTGTACCAGGGTACAAGTTTTTTTAAATTTGTGTTTATCAAATGTACATACGTAGAGCCACGTCGAGGTCATCTCAGAAGAGTTGTTGAACGGTCAAATCCTAACGTTGGGTCAGGCTCATTGATACAAATCGGGCACCCATCAAAACATTTGACTCATTCCGATGTTTAACTTTAAGTTTAAACACCAGTATACATAACTAGGTTTTAATGTGGCAACCATTTCACCTTGAGATCACTTATCATGGGTGGTAGTGCATTCTCTTCAAAACTGCTACAGTCAGCATTCCCTCGATTACCTCCAGTCGTTTATACGGATTTGAAAATGCGGCTCTTTCCAAAGCTTCAGAACCTTTACTCCTTCGTCGCCGTCCCACATGAAGCTCCAGAAAAGGGCGATTATGGCGACCTTGACTTTGTTGTCGCCGGACCAAAACGCAGCGGACCATCAACAAAAAATACAACCGATTCAATAAACGTTCCACATGAACTCCTTGAGGAGGTTATTGGAGCATGCTATGTGAATCCTATGGAAGGAAACAGGACATCTAATTTCGCCATCGCAGTTGAACAAGGAGAGTGGGCACAAATTGGACATGAGAAAGAGGAG
Source organism: Collybia nuda (assembly GCA_015584075.1). Lineage (NCBI taxonomy): Eukaryota > Fungi > Basidiomycota > Agaricomycetes > Agaricales > Clitocybaceae > Collybia > Collybia nuda. Next base: position 226,285 of record MU150256.1, read on the forward strand.
ACCCAATATCGAGAACAGGCTGAAGCCGGGAGAATCTATTATCAAGTGAGAATTTCTTGAATCTTATGATATGGAGACGAACCACAGCTGTAGGTCGATGTTAATGTGTGTGCTAATCAAGCGGAGTGGGAACGAGTCGTGTTCTTTCATGGCTATGGAGATCTTGGGATGATAATGGGTTTATGTGCCAGAAATGCTGGTCTAGCATTAGGGACCAAAGGGCTAAAGGTTATAGTGTTTTCCCTCATTCAAATTTACAATTATATATACAACAGCTTTAGTTACCTAATCCACCTAATCCGCCTATTCAACTCAGTGAATCCTTCAATGATATCACTGAGTTTATGGGATTGTCCATGACGGAGTGGAAAGCGGGATTTGGTTCGAAGCGGGAGGTCTTCGAGTGGGCTGGAGCCTCCAGGTTATTTGTCGCGAGTCAATTTAGATCCGAGGGTGAGGGGTTTAAAAGGGTGAAGCCAGAGAGAAGAATGTACGCGGAGTTCATCCAGTGGGCGATGGAAAGAACGGCGGTCCAGACAAGTGCAGGAGTGTCCAGTGAGAAACAAGAGGAAAGGCAGCGGGGAATACGAGATGAGGCATTGAGATACTTTGGAAAAAAAGAGGAATTTGATTCCTTGGCTAGGGAGCGCTCTCAAAGAATCCAACTAAAACAGACGTTTACTGGGTCAAAAATCAGAGATTGGACAGATCTCGGTGAATATTGGAAAGGAGTCAAATTAATCATGGATACCGTTCGATTGCGGGTAGGAGGGGAAGAGGGTGTGCTGAGAATATTGGACGGAGAAGGAGAAGAGGGTTTGAAAAGGGTCGTCCTCGAGGTCAAGGACGAATTGAGAATTGGCGTCAATGCAAATCCTCCAATTTGATAAGGGGTCCTACGAGGCTGGCATGAATCATTTGTAGCAAATATAAGTTGGGGAATAAATGATGGGCACATGACCCCTAAGGTCCTGATAGGAAAGTATCTTGAGAAATGTCAAAAGACTAATGTATGTAGTCTGAAATACACACTATATCATTCCGACTCAATGTTATACAAGACACCATGCACAGTGAAGAGGGAATATCTTATGTCGCTTCATCGTGAAGTAGAACATACTCTCTGGTTGACTGACCAAATTTTATTACTGCGAAGAGAAATTCAGTCAATAATCACTTGAAAAAGAAAGCTACTACCGTCGCTTGGCTTCAGCTCAAAATATCGTGAAACTGGAATCGCTTCGTCATTCACAAGTGTCCCATTGGTTGACTCAAGGTCGATGATAAAAGGCCTGTAAAATTGAGGTCAGGAGAGCCCCAATACAAAACGTCCTAACACACTTCGTCACAGCTTTTACGGTACCAAATTCATCTTTTTCTTGTACATGGCGATCTGTAAGAAATTCATAAGACCCACACACGAAAGACACATTTGAAGTGAATATAGTTACACTGAATGACTGCGTGTTGTTTTGAGCATGAGGGGTGGTCCACAGAGATGTCTGCGACTAAACGGTCCCTCCCTATTAAATAAGCACTTTGTCTGTGGATATGAAGAAGTTCTGATAAATCGTGTTTTGGCCTTATGAGCACATTGGTAAAGTGGATGATTGTGAAACGCACCAACTTGTTCGGAACCTTTGAAGACATAAAGTCTCCACCCTAGAACAGGTTTGCGTGCTTCTGGGGGCTCATTGTACTTTAGTACCGTGCTGTTACCGTCCACAGCCTTAACTGTGTTGGTTTCAGCGGCTAAAAGACCAGAGGGTGCAAAGTTGGGTTTTGCTTTATCAATGGGAGGTGGGGATCTAGACCCAGATGCGGAACGGGGCTGTTCGGAATGTGGTCGAGACGAGCGCGAACGTGGAGATGCAGACCGCCGTGATGAAGGACCGCCGTTTCGATATCCTCTGTCCCTTTCTGTTTCCGCTGGTCTTTCTCTGTCCCTGCCCGAAATATATCGTTCTCGGTCGCGCTGTCGTTCTCGTTCACGGTCACGTTCTCCGTATTCACGACGATCTCCCCTTCTCGAACTACTATCTTGTGTGTCTCTACGTCTTGGGGATTCTTCGTTAAATCTCTTGCGTTCGTGGCCGTTGTCTCGTGTCCGTTCGCCATACCCACGCGTATTTGTCTCAAAACGCCGACTGGCATTGTCGTCGTATCGACTCCTATTGCGCGGTGGGGAACGGGAATCGCGAGGCATTTTTCTGTTGAAGTAAAATTCAGGTCAGCACCAACAGATTGAGTAAATCGCCGATCCCATGAGGACTCGCTGATGACAAATAAATTCACACGATAGGTGTAAAACCTCATTCCATTGCTTTCACTAAGCTATCCCGAACGTAGTTATCTAGACCCTTTCCGATAAGGACTATTTTTCCAGGTTCCGGAACACCCATATCCACCTGCCCTCCAACTTTTGCAATCTCATAGAGATTCCGTACTCCCTGCAATACATATTGCTCACCTGAATCCATGGTAAACAGGCCTTTGCACCGCAAGACATGGAGACCCTGACTCTCGCTATTACCAGGTATATGATTTTCCCAGAGGACGGTGCGAATCCATTCGTCGAGCCGATCTAAACGAGACTTGTCAAGAACGGGACATGAGACTTGTAAACTGGAGATTCCACGCAGCTCGTAATGAGCCGGAGGTTCCTTCTCGTGCGTATGAGTGTGACTATCGTCCTTGTAGCCATCGTGGTCGTGTGTTGATGTGACTTTGGTTGGTTGGAATTGCGGAGGTAAACTGTAAGCGGAGATACCCATTATCAAGCCAAGGTCAATATCCCCTCGAATAGTTTTATAGATGGATGAGGCTGGGTTTATTTGGCGAACAAGTTTTTCTGTGTCGGTTAGTTGATCGGGCGTTACAAGATCGACTTTGTTGAGAAGGATCACATCAGAGCCCGCAATTTGTCTTTAAAGATCGAAAGCGCAATGAGCAGACGAAAGATACAGTTGGACCGTCCACCCACCTAAGGCTCTCTCCAATGAAATCGACTCCCTTATCGTCTTCCATTTGCTAGAGTGTCTAAGCTTTGATACGTTTACTGGAGATGAAAGACTCAAACCTGTTTTCCAAAAACTGCGTCAACGACACATATGACAGCATCAAGAACAATGTCACGACCAAGCCCTACAGCAAATTCTTCGTTGTGCCAAAACATAGACGCAATCGGTCCTGAAATGCATGTCTACCATCAAAAGTAGAAACACATAAAGGATCGACGTACCCGGGTCTGCCAACCCAGTCGTTTCCAACAAGATGTGATCGAACGCGCCTTTGCGTTGCATTAATAATTCGATTGATGCTGCACCCGAATCCTTGATGCTGCAACACAAGCATCCGTTGGCCAATTCAAGGATTTCCTCGGATTGTCCCTCAGTGGGATCATCAGGTGAAGAGACATTGATCGTTTTAGCTATTGTCAGGTTAGAGACATATGAATCAAGAGGTAATCTTATTTACATTCAATGTCCTATTGGCAGGTCGGTGAGCAGTTCTTCGGGGTGTCTCTCGATGATTCAGGCTTACTGCGGTGTCTCCAAACTCATTCATAATGACTGCTATGCGGTATCCATGGCGTTCTGTTAGGATCCGCCTAGGGGAACGTAAGATCCCGTCTACCCTGCAGGACAAGAGACGCACATACCTGAGTAACGTCGATTTCCCGGCCCCGAGAAAGCCGCAAATAATTGTGAGGGGCACGCGTTTTGGCGGCTCGGCTGGTGCTGGGTTGTGTTCGATGAGGGTCCTTTTGAGTTTTCAATATCTGTGATGTACCTGGACGAAAAGGCTATTATCCAAAACTTACGGGATTTCGTCGTCGGAGTCCATGATGAAGGAAATCTCCAAATTGGGTGACGGGGATCTGGACTGGAATAGCTGACATAATTGACGGCCATCCCCGCATTACCTCAACGATCTCCGAAGTGTTTTGTTCATATTAGAAGTGGCAAGTTTGTAAACAGTTAACCGCCACTATTGGCTTTCGTCGCTCGCCCTCGTCTCTTCTTGCTCAACCAACTATATCCCATCGGATTCCGGGGCACTCTTGGTTATATTGTAACCCATTTACACGCGATCTTTGAGATCCTACTCCACGATGAACATCACCGCGCCTCCCATGTCCATAGATGAAATCAAGTCCGTCATACAAGGTCCAGGAGATGTCGAGTGGAGGTGTGCTGCGTGCTACCCTGGGTCATTCAAGCGCTGAACGTGTACCATAGATACGAAATGCGGAGGGAATGTCAGGAGATTCTTCCAGGCCTCTGGCTCGGTCCATTTGTGGCATCTAAATCCCTGGAGACCCTTCAGTTGTTGGGTATTACCCACATGTAATGTGCTTGTTTACTTCTTTCTATACCGCGACGTGGCTGATCTCCAGTTCAAGTGTGTGCATCCGGGATGCGAAAGAGGCGTTCTCGGTTAGACCGCGGTTTGAACAGCATTTTCGTTACATGACACTGGATGTAGAAGACAATGAAGAGCAGAACTTGATTCGCCTCTTTCCAGGGTACGTTTCTTTGCCACCAGGGTGAGGGGCGTTCACTGAAGAGACTGTATACAGAGCGAAAGCTTTCATTGACACGGCCATCAGTCAAGGAGGGCGCGTTCTTGTACATTGTAACGGTAAAAGCTCTTGCACGTTCTTTGTTCGAGTTTTATTTTTTAAAAAGGTATACATCTTAGGCGGAATAAGTTTATCGCCGGCCTTTGTTGTTATGTTTGTCATGCAGTTCTATCAAATATCTTGGGAGGATGCTTTACATCTTGTGCAAAACCGAAGATATTGCATATCACCGAATGGCGGGTTTTTGACTCAGATCAAGGTGAATTAACCAGTACATTAATTCTTCCGCATATCCATCTTTTCCAGGAATATGAGGCAATTTACAAAGCAAATCTGGCTGTCGCTGCCTATCCAGCTGCACAACGAACAGTTTCTAGACGGAAGAGAGCAGACGAAGATGATGATGAGGATTCCAATCGGTACTTTCAATCCCTCTGGACCCGATGTCGTAATACCCACAACTGCCATTTAATTTATAGCGACGACGATCGCAAACGCGCTTTAGTATCGACTGATCAAGATCCAGATCCAAATGCAATGGAGACGTAGTCTCTCATTTTCTCACGACTTCTTTGTTCGCAGGCATACCACATCACTTATTTTCTTTTCCGGGATCCACATTCCTTCTTAACCTGAAGCATAAATACTTTCTAAATCTTATATGTTTCCATCGCTATCGCTTTACAGAGACTTGATTTTTGCCTTTTCTTTCTCTTGGATCACACGTTTCGCATGTACATCTAGTATATGAGCATTAGTTTGGGTTGGTTGCGTGCAACCTTAATTTATACTGACCCTTGCGTTTCACGAAAGCTTCAACGGATATTCCAGCGAAGACGATACCGGCTCCCGCCCACTGTCCCGGTGTAAGTTTATGGTTGTATACGATGACAGATAAGAGCATCGTGAACAGTTTACGGGTCAGAGTGATAGTCCTAGAGGGTTATTAATAAATCATTCATTCATTGAGTTGGTAGACAGGAGAGACGTACACAAGGGTTAGAGAGCCAAAATGTTGAAGAGTTTCAAATATGAATAATTGGCCTAGAGCACCAGTGAAGGCAAATTGGCCGAGCGGCAGGATGATGGAAGGATGATTGCGAATGAATGTAAGAGCCCCCATGAGTTCGGTCTGGCCGTCTGTAGATGGGTGGATGACGGGAATGTAGGGCAGTGGTAGTACGGACAGAATGGAGGTCAAGAGCGTACAGAAGATGTTGATCCAGAACATCATTTGCTGTCCAGTCACTTTATGTCTAGTAAAAATTTCGTCCTGAGTTGAGTTGGTTGCGCCGTCGAGGATGAGGTTGATAAGGAGATATGTGATGCCAATGAGATTGGCGTATGGAGACTGGACAGACCCGCTGTTCACTTTATTTTTCTTCTTTTCGTTGCCCATACCCATAAAAACGGTGATGCCAGCCGTGACCATGAGCACAACCAGGTATTTGTGGGGCGCGAATCGACGGCGGTACATCAAGACATTCATAATCATGACAGGTACCAGCTTACATGATTTTCCGAGCACCATGGCGGGATACGAGATGTATGAGAGCGCAGCAAAACCAAAGGGAGCGGCAGATGTAATGAAAATTGAGCATTGGAGGTAGCGGAGGAGAAGAGAGACACGAGAAAAGCGGGTGGAGGGTTTTGGTGGGTAATTCGCGGCGCCATTCATATATTTTCCCTTGCTGTTAGGGGCTGCGGATCCGTTGGTTTTTGACGGGGTGGACTTCGTGGGCTCGGTATGCTCAAGCCCAAGGCTTTGCGATAGGGTATCTTTCGGCTTGCGGCGAAGCATTATATAGACCAACGCGGATATGGAGCTGAGGGCACTCTGACAGGTGCCCATAAATAATGGGGAGTTAAACTTGTGAGATGCTGATCCGTCTAGATTCTTAAATGGGACAGATACTGTGCAGACAGATTCGGTGAGCGAGTGTTCTGTACGTGTTAAGGCGGAGAGACTCACGCCGTTCTTGTGCGATTGCCCATAGCTAGACGAAGTGAAGTTTGTTCAGTAGAAGGTTCACTGGTTAAGAACGAGGCCCCTCACGAGAAACATAGAGTATACCCCCGCTACACAGGACACCAGCCTAGATTTTATGAGTCAACCTAGTTACTTTCCTCACATCAGGGTAAGTCGCACCTGAGGAATGCCATGTTACGAGATGCTCTATGGGATATAGTCTCGCGTTTTCCGTTTATTTTGAACTAAGATGGAAGAGTTAAGTTAGATTGCCAGGTGGACTTCTACTCATCAATATCTGGAAAGAAAAATAATGAGCGCGACGTGGACGTGACGTGTAGCCCTAACCCTAGATTTAGGTGTGTGTGTGACATCCTTGATCCGAGCTCAGGCCGAGGAAATTTGCCCCCGTTCCGCTCTTCACTTCCGTGTCCAACTCCAACACAAGCATACGGACACCCCTAGAAGTGCGCCCCCTATACTACGTTCTGGAACGAAGATTTGCGATTTTCCTTCATATTCTCGATAACTGAATGTCCAGTCAAAGATCTTGAAATGTGCTGAACAATTTGCCAAGCCTAGAACGTCGGGGCGAGAGCTCAGAATACATTATAATTTTGAAAGCGTCCTCAGTATAATGTCTTGTTATTCCCAGTCCTTCAGATCATTCAATGCATATCGAAGCCTTTATTAAAGTGAATATGGACTTGACTCGTAGAATGGTTGTGGGCCGAATATAGCCTGGTTCGTAAAATATATCATGTCGATTAGCGACTCAATGAGCAGAATTTATTGTGGTGTATGGCGTCATATTTTTGGTGTTGCCTACACCTGCAGGGACGGCTGCATGGGCTTCCTTTCAGAATTTCCCTCGGTCATCTCAACTCCACAGTTCATTGAGATGGGGCCTGAAGAAACCGGGCCAGCTGACCACCCCCACCACATGTTGTGAGTACCTTATCATGACGGGAACTATCCTACACCATTAGGAAGGGCGCCCGATACGTGACCACGTCTAAGCTTGGCCTTCCGAGTCAACCCGTATGAAGATGGCATTTCGCACAGACATACACTAGCGGCCGCTGCACAAGGCCGAGACACAAATCGAACCTGCCAAGGGCCGAGGTGAAGAGATAAGAGAATTGCATTCCCACTGTCATCCTCACATGGTTGCCAAATGACAATCGCAGATAGCAAGAACTCCTTCAAGTAAGCCGCTGCCAAGAGCACAAGGCTTGTGTTGATATATATAAAGGGAATTTGATGGATGCGGGGGTGATATTGAATGGATGTGAGTTGCTGTGTGGAGTTGAAATAGGTTGAAATAGACAAAGAACCAATCAAGCGACGGTAAAAACCCAATCGGGTGTTAGGACCGGTGATGCGAGGCATCGCCACCGGGACACGTGCCCTCCTCGGTCACCATTCTCAGGGTCGATGTGACAAGAGAGCCCTTCAAATTTGGCAGCGGATCCGGAAGCGTGACTCCGCTTTTTCATCTCCTCTCCCTTTAACCACCACAACCCATCCTTGCCCCGCCCACAGGGTATCTTTTCGAACACATATTTACAGTTGATGTACGCTGGAATCAGGCCCGCAGGACCTCAACATTTCTTCAATTCCTTTTTTGGCTATGCTGCTCACAGCGAAGAGCCGACCGATACTCCGCCACGCTCAACAAGGATACATATAACTCCAGTTGAAGGCGAGGAGGGCACCCAATGCGCCGATCAAGTAGCTCTTGATCCCGAACAACTTGCCTCTGCCGCAATTCGCGCTCAGGAGGAGGAGGCGGCCGATACATTTGGTTCTGGCCCCGTCACTCACCTATCCCACTCAATTTCCGCCCCACAAATCCCTGATCAGGTCTCTGTATCACCTGCAGCGATGTTCCTTTCCACGTTTAGCTCTCCTCCGGCCGCAGCTCCCGCAAGTCTTCCCGATGCGGAAGGACAAGTCATTTCAGGCTACACTTTGGGCAGCATCATCGGATATGGAGCGTTCTCCACCATACGGCAGGCTTCCTCTAATTCGGGTGGCATTGTTGCTGTCAAGATCGTCCGACGCTCAGATCTTTTCAAACAAGGCAATGTAACTCTTGCTCGCAAGCGGATCAAGCGTGAAGCGGCCGTTTGGTCCACGCTCAGCCACGAGCACGTTTTGCCCCTCTTCTCCGTTGTACACACGTCATATTCTGACTATTTTTTCACACTTTTATGCCCTGCTGGTTCGCTATATGATATTCTCAAGCGAGATGGTCGGCCAGCTTTGCCGCAGGATGATGCAGGGATGATGTTTAGGCAGGTTGTGAGGGGGTTGCGGTACTTGCATGAAGTTGCTCTTTTTGTCCATAGGGACATCAAACTAGAAAATGTTCTCGTCGATGAAAACGGTGTATGCAGAATTGGAGATTTTGGTATGACTATGCACATAGGTGAACTTGATGAAGATGAAGTGACGCAAGAACAAGAAGCCCTGACGGCTGGCGGTAATGCCGTTCATCGCGCAGTTTCACTTATCATTCCGTCATCTAGGAGGCAACCAATGGTGGGCCTCCAAGCTCAGATATCACGCCATCGGAATTCTACGTCCTCGCCCCACCCTGCTACATCACCTCATATATTCCAACCAGGGTCGCTTCCTTATGCATCACCCGAACTTCTGCTGCCCCAAACTTCTGGGCCCCTCCTTCCCCATCCTGCCCAAGATATTTGGGCACTTGGCATCTTGTTATATGGTCTTCTAATGGGAAGGTTACCCTTCGTCGATTCTTTCGAGCCGCGCCTCCAAATGAAAATTCTAAACGGTAATTATACGTTACGATTCAAAGTCGCAAAATCTTAGCTGAGAACTTTGTGAATAGGTGTTTATGAAGTCCCTCCTGGTATTGGCCGCGGTGCAGAGCGTGTCATCAAAGGATGCCTTGACCGGTCTGTACATACTCGTTGGTCCATTGCGATGGTTGATGAGGTGGCTTGGGGTATAGGATGGGGTACTGAAGGCGACGATGTCACACCAGCTGAATCGGATGATGAGTATGTAGCATCACACCCAGACAAACCTGCGAAAAACCCCTCGCGTTCACGTTCTCGTCGCCCAGAACAACCTATCCCAGAAAATCCTCAATGGCAGCATGACGAGCGGCGTTCACGACCTTCCATTGAAGTCGCTTCGCGCCGATCGTCGTCTCGCATGCAGCGTTCCATATCTCGCGCCCCTGTCCTCACCAGTAGATCCTCTTCTGGGAGGAATATGATGGGCCGGAGTATGTCACGACACTCGCGTGCACCCTCCCCAACATTCTCTGGACTCAACAATCCGATACTGGTCAATCCCAGGTCTACCACTCCATCTCGCACTTCCGTATTCCAAGATTCTGCGCTTGTCACTACACCACCCCTGTCACTTGAACGTGGGCGTAGATTAAGGAAGGTTCATGGACATTCTCCTTCCCCATCTCCTAGTCCAAGTGCCGTCCCCTCTACCCCAACCGACTCTCGCTCCTTGGCACCAACAGAAGTACTCGAAACCGATTCGGACGATTTTGAACGCGAGTCATCACGAGGGCGTAGAAAATTTAGTCGAGGCGCCGCCTTACTCAATACCAGCCATCTATTCTCAGGTGATACGACATCTGAGCTCGATGTCCTCGATGAGACAGTTGGTTGGGCTCCACCCACTGCCCCTCACAAAAGATCGGTGTCCATTGCCGGGCATTCAGCTTTATCAGACGCTCGTGTATCTTACCCCACAAGCACGTACGCTGGTTGGAACAGGTTTGACCGCAGTCCCTCGAAACCTGCCGTCAATAGAGTGGAGGCCTATTTTGAAAAAAATTGTCCTGGGAGTGCTTCCCCTGCTCCAACGTCATTTTGGTCGTTGGCAGCGGGTAAGTTTACCATTCCACGTCGCACACCGAAATCATCGGCCGACAAATCTACCAGCGTCACGATATCTGCATCGGCCCTGGGTGTTATGACTCGGAGCAAAAGTCTTGAATATGATCGGGATGCATCATACCTCCGTCGCGGCCATTGATCCTTTCCAAAGCTGCCTATCCTATCAGTGCCGTCCGCCCCTTAAGCCAACTCCCTCCCACCACCACACCAACACACAATTCATCTATTTCGTTCTTGTTTATACCCGTTTCACTCATGCTATTATTTCCTTGCATCATCCACGTGTACATCCTATGTCCTTCACGCACACTGTATAGCTGATATGTACAATTTATTTTCCCATGTCATGTAATCTCATACTCTTCTTTCTGTAGCTGGAACTTTATTTGGGATACCTGACTGTGCTTGATAAATACCGTAACATATACGTAACGAACGTGGAATACAATTAGTGATGAAATATATAAACTTTATACTGCAATGCCTTCGGAAAAGCTCTCCATTGAAATGTCCACCTGACGTACGGGGTCGGGTTCTAACCCCGACTGTGCCAGTTTTTTGACTTCGTCTCTTGCCTTTAAAGCCTCAATTTCAGATTGCAGCTTCAACTGAGAGATAGATCAACGCCAAGCCGACCCTATTGGTGGTTAAGAGCTCACCGCCTTCTCATCAATTTCGTTTCTATCAAATATCGAATATGGACTGGGTGGCGGAGGGATATTTTTGTCACCTTTGAAAAGAAAAATAAATGCAATTCTGAAACTTGAAGTTGAAAAGTGTACCAAACCCTGCGTGCCTAAAAACTTCATTCATGAAGTCGTGATTCCGTCTATAACGATTGAGGGCGAGGGTTCGCGTCGATATTTGATCGGTTTCATCTGCAATGAAATTCCGTCACAGTCAGAGAGGAACCTTCATTATGGGGCATACCACTAGAGTCATCATCCTCCGGGCGTGCCGGTCGCTGTTGGGTGGTGAGTTCTGGGGCTCGTACTGAAAACCAGCGCACACTCACTCCGCTTGTACTTCCACTCCTAGCACGTGCACGTTCTGCCTCTCTCCTCCGTTCCAACATCTCCATCGAATTGTTCTGCTGCCCTACCATTGCTTGTTGTTGGCCAAAGTTCATTGGCATCCCGGGTTGTGGCATCGGTGGCATCGGTGGGGCAGCAGATGGCCCCCCATGCATAGGACCCGTACCAGGTGGATACACCTTTTGTCCCATCTTTTCACCCACTACGTAGACCGAAGGCTCAGTGGGAATGCGAAGGGGGTAGCTGCGCACAGGCTGGTTCATCAGTGCGGGGATGATCTCTGACTGGGGGCGTCAATTCGAAAATGGCAGCTCGAAAAGTGTCAACTCACGTGTCTGTGGGCCTTGTGTGTAGTGCACAAGAACAAGTTGAGGGTTCCCTCCTTTGACCAGTCTGTATCGCCGTCGACAGCGCCAAGCATTCGTATCCGAAGATCCAGGAATAAACCCGAATTTCACCTCATAGACTTCCAACTCCTAACTCGGGTATCAGCTAGGGCATCGTGTGCCAGAAAGATACCTACTCGGTTAGGTCCGACAGGTATTGTATATTTAACCTCTTGATCTTGGAAACGAATTCCGTCGAGAGGAAATGGTGTTTGGTGTGGCAGGAATAAAAGAAGAATTTGGCCCTCTGTAACGGCAATATCGCTTCAGTTATCCCAACCTTCTTAACCACAAAATGCTCTCGACCGACCAACGGGTTTATCAACGAATCCCCATGCAAAAGGAACATTCTGTGCCATGGAGACTGCTCTGAGTAACATGGCACTCGCATTTTCATAAGAGATTTCTCTGTGAAGTCCCAGATTCTCCGGATATCGAAGGCATATGCCTTCTTGTTGAGATTGCTGAAAGTTTGACATAGGCAAGATGCGATGATCACGAACCCGTTTTGTTATGAATGATTTCAGTACTTTTGGCGCCGGAAGTCCCAAAGAGCGGCGGGAGCCCAACTATTTGGCGTGGGCCTTGAGGACAAACATTAACAGTGAGTGGTAGCCCTTGGCCTGCAGGCAACCAAGGCCCGACGATTGATAGAGAATTACTGAAAGCTAAATCTTTCAATTATTTAAAGAATATCACCTCCTATTTCGTGTATATATAACAATCAATCTGTAGGGCCCAACCTGAACTTAAGATACTTTTTTCCCAACACTTACGCGCAATGGCATATGGCTGATAGTTGAGCTTAAATATCCCACCGAAAAATAGGAGGGGTATCAGACGTCAGTATTATTACTCAAGGCAATGAACACCCGCGCAAAGTTTCGCCCGAAGAGAATTCATAAATCGTTTAAATTTTGGGATTGAACCATAAGAAGACACTCACGTCTTTGTCATACGTTGTCAGCGCTTTTGTGTGACTCGGATTCCAATTTGTATCTTCTTGAACGACTTGGAAGTTGGGACCCCAAAATATCTCCCTGTGACGATTCCGCCATTTCGTCTCCTCTCGCTAACAAATGTACCCTGTGCCCCTGGATGTGATAGAGACTATCTTGGACTACGCTCATCAATCCGAGAAAGCCTCATTCTGCCGCACAAGCAAAACAGTTTACCCGTTCGCTAAAGATGCACTCTATCGTCACCTGCGCCTCAACTCAAAAAATGTTCTCAATGCGTGTTTTGCAATATCTGGAGATTCTTATATCCAGACCCGCGTCCAAAGCTTTGTGCTTCTCGGCACAGAGGTGCAAATGTCACTCGGGGTCATCCAAGACACCTTGACGATGCTACCACATCTCCATACTCTTATCCTTTCCATTGGATACTTCGGTTCGTGGATACTCCCGAGTGCTGACGATTGTCCTTTCCAACTCCACACATTTAAAACGGGGTTTCGTTATGGGACCGACGTCATAGCTTTTCTGACAGGCCAGAAAAAACTAAAGCACCTTGCAATTCATCCACCTGTGGTTTTTGAACCACAAACAACTACTTCTCGTACACCACCGGGGCTACTGGAAAAGCTAACCAGTATTACTGGTGATTTATCAGTGGTTCAGGAAGTCGTACCAGGGCGGCCGATCCATGAAGTAACGATATTTGCTCATGATTGGGCTGATATCAAAGATTACACGCTGCTCGACTGTCTCGCTAAATCGGTGGCGAAAAAAGGAATCGAACGGCTCTCCACGAGTCGTGAATATCTCCACCTGGTTGGGGGTAAAAGGCTTGCTTCTATCGCCCCTAATCTGACTTATCTTGTATTGGATGCATCGCATATCGACCCCGCTACCAAGAATGTGAGCCAAACCGCTGTTCTTCTTGATCATTAATTTCATCTGGGTTATAGTTGAAAGAGCTGTTTCCATCGTGGATGGAACGATTAATCTCGCGTCAGAGGAATCTTCAGTGTTTTACAATTCGGTTCGACCCGAAAATGACTACTATTCCCTGTCAAAACATTGATTTCTCCCTGTTCATAACCAAAGGATTTGAAACCTCCACGAGTTTGACCTACTTGGTCATCGCGTTTTTGGGATTGCGGGCTAAATATACTTGCAAGCGGGTACAGGATAGTAATTGGTTGATATGTGATAACACTGAGGTCACACAACACCCATAAGGCCACAGCATGTAGCTTGCCACACAGTAACAAGTTGTCCACTGTTGGGAGCGTATTTGCCACAGATCAATATTGAATTCGAACGCTCGCCAATAACCTTAGTGTTATATGGTAATCTCTTGACCGAGCGGGGCTTCTGCCTAAAATTGCGAAACCACATTTTAATGCTGGCGACGTACCCGTTCCAACCTTTACTCATTTTGTGTTGTTGGAACCTGGCTAGTCCCATATATAAAGTCATCCCAAACATCATGTTGAGGCAGTGTGCATGTATTACCGCCGCTCAGTTCATGTACTCATTGTGTCATCGAACGGAAAATCGCCTTTATATTCGGCTCAAGGGGAACAGGCTCCCCAATTACTTGTCGATCGAATCAGTTGGAGGTTCATAAACTGTCATTGATACATCAAGGTCTTGGAAAGCCATTGCAGTCTCCTCCCATGGAACACCAAATTTACCAGAGTTGAAACGGCTGTATGGGGGGATATAGCGTTGAGCAGCGGTAGTCGGGATCTGGGGCGAGAAAACCAACATACCACGCATGCAATTGCTTATTTTGAATGTTTTGCTTAATTAAGTCTTCTACAGCTGTCCGGGTTGCTGCCAGAATTGCTTCAGGCTTGTCTTTGTGCTTCCCATAGGCTTTAGATGTGAACAGACAAGCAATTGAATGATGATCTCCTGGAATCAAGAGACAGGTTCCGACGAGTGACTGGCCATGTTCCTTGCAATGCGCTTTGTAGACCTGGAATTGAACTGGGTATCTATTACGAAAAGCAAGGGCTATTCCTGCGCCCCATGAGCCTACTGTGTTACAAGCATGCACGAGGATGGTGTTTTGGGGGGCGGAAAATATATCTCCGGTCACAGAAATGAGTTTAGAGCCCATTCTGAATTACCCTACAAAAAAGTAATATGGAGTCTAGGCGGTCTGTGCACGGATCGGATTATCCCGGTCAAAACAGCCAGCCCTAAACTCCTTCAAAGATATAATCTCTCAAACTCTCTTCTTGATTTCCTTGGAGGAGTCTCCCCAACTGTGGTCGGAAGTCGATTGCCCGCAGCCAGTTTGGTTCGTTTGTCTCTTATTTTCGAAGATTCTTGATCTCACTACCCAATAGCTGCAGTAGCGAAGTAGTTAGGTACGACACAATAGTCGTGGGGCCGTTTGAGGAGAGCGAGGTATGAATGAGATATTCCCCCTTCCCAATAGGTTATTAACATACTTGCAGGTAGCTTGTCCTATCCGGATGCGATATTGGTACCTTCTTTGGGATGTGATGACAAGTGGCCTGTTGTCACGAGCTTGAATACGGAACTAGTGTTGTTCCATATGATCCGCGTATGTTCCCTCTCTTAAATCTTCATCCCTTAATTCTTATCAATTTTTAGTCACGAATTATCAGGGGGGGGACCTCTTGATCAATCATTGACAGTAGTCGGTGATCTGGAATTGTGTCATCAGGGCATCCTGATGATACTTTCCTGGACCAGGCTCTTATAGTTTTTTTTTAAATTGGAGAAGCCTTGGTGATTCAAATTAATTAACCCAGGACATCTGCACCACAATGTGGTCGTCGTAGCTATACTTATCATTGTCAATTTGAAGGATAGTTTGGCGAATACATTGTTGTGGCATTACTTTAGACCTTTGAGCGTCTTCAAGTCTGAAGAAGACAATCTTAAGGAAGTTGGAATTCAAATGTTACTGATCTGAAAATTATACATCTTACAGGTTGTTCCTTGTGCAGATACACTTATAGTATGGAATCTCATGGTTGTTCCTTCATTGAACCCACCCCTCTTACCCATTTGACAGTACAAGTCAGTGTATTGCCGGGGGGTTGATGTAAACATGTTCTCCGCATGTGCCCTTACCCTTGGTAGCTTGCTCACTTAACGCAACGCTTAATCCCAAAATAGCTATATATTCGAACCTTCAAAATTAAAATGTGCCTTTGTGTCAATTCTGAATTGAAGTAGATTGAATTTCCTCAGAACACACCGCTTATTTCTTATACCAAATTACGCACCTCTAGGAGTGCGATCCGTTATCGCCTACACCCTGTGTCATCATCAAACCTGCCCTAAATATGGCAAGAATAAAACTCGCACTTCGCCTTCTCTCTTCTTCGGAGCAATCCCCGTCGAGTAGCCCAAAGTTTATTTGAATAAAACCTTGTAGTGTTTCAGGTATGTCGACTAACCACCAATTATCTCTTTTTCTGACTTATGACTTCAGATGCACTAGGGGGGCGGAGCTAAACGGAAGACGTATATTCACGACTGTATGTGCGACATTGTAGCTTTCTCCTGCGGACCCGCACTATTCGACGTTCCCTTGGTCATGCGTAGAACTCTTAGCCATAATATACAGTGGCTCTGTGTAAGTTGATCCATCCTGTATCCGTGTTGTAAGCTAACCTCCAGCTATTTCTCAATAGGCATGAGCTAGATAAGCTAGATGTGCTTATCTAGTCCTTTACCCCAAATAAGGGGTCAAGGCGATTTAGGTAGTTCATATCAAGGTATACCTTGTTGTGAATGACCTGGCTCCCAACGACCTCGTTGCATTTGATCCTTATAATCCTTGCCAGCATTCATGAGAATGCTCCGCGTACATCAGATTCGAGGCTCATTCGGTGACTTATGGTTGATTGGTCGCTTTGCAAATCAATTACCCCAGGACATCCCCTTGTCATAGACCTGTTCACACTGCCATCACTTATTACTTGTGGCATACATTTGAATAAACTTATGACACCCCAATTTTGAGTGTTCTTGTTCGCCAGAAAGATAAATTCAGTGTAGGTACAATACAGGCCTGGGATCTTCTAAGGAACAGTGTGGATCAATAGCTTTACAAACACCTGGTTATGTGGAAGACCCGTTAGCAAGTGCGATTCTCTCAGCTGCTCGTCTTCCAGCCTCGCGGAAACTCTCCAGTGCGTCCCACGCTGATCCCGATGTTATGCTTTCCTTTGCCATCTTTGTACCCTGTACATAGTCTTCTGCCACACCAGCGATCACGAGTAATGCCGAGGCATTGAGAAGGACGAAATCAAGGACGGGAATCAATTCCTTGGGAATGTTTTTACCTGATGTAAGCAGTGTTTTGAATGTTGCGGCATTGACTTGAGGAGTACCTCCCGCGACAGAAGCGAGAGGATGTACATCCAACCCAAATTGAGCGGGTGTAAGGGTTTTTTCTGTTACAATTCCGTCCTTCAATTCCCATGCCCATGTTGGTCCTGCACAGCTGATCTCGTCAAGACCCTCATATCCACACACGACCAGTGCACGCTCCACGCCACCATCGCGCAATGACAGTGCAAAGGTATATCCAATCTCACGCTCTGCAACCCCCAAAACCATACCCCGCGGACGCGCCGGATTGATCAAAGGGCCCAACACGTTAAACATTGTGCGGAATGGAAGCGCTTTTCTGTAGGGTGAGATGAACGCAAGAGAGGGGTGATAGTGGGGGGCCAGGATAAAGGTAAAGGGGACACGGGGAATAGGCATTGGTGTTCCCGGTGTCGGCGCAGTAAAAAGACAACCGAGAGACTCTAGGAGATCAGCAGATCCCGAGGACGATGTGGATGCGCGGCTACCATGCTACGATAGAACTGTAAAGTTGGATGTGAGGTAATGAATACGAAGGGTGTACCCACTTTGATAACGCGAGCACCCGCACCGGCTGCTACGACAGCGGCAGTTGTACTCACGTTAAATAAATTATATCCATCTCCTCCGGTCCCAACGATGTCGACCACGAAATCATTCTCCATGTCCTGCACTGTTGCCTTCAAAGACTTGTCTCGCAGGACCGAGGCTGCTGCGGCGAGGGATTCCGGTCTTCTCTCGACACGGTGGACATGCAGGGCCGTCAAAAAAGCCCCGATCTGAGCAGGGTGGAGTGCATCCGGAGTGAAAAGGTGGTGTAGTGCTAGCTTCAGATCATTCGGACTGAAATATTCCGGAGTCTGAACGAGCTTGTTCAGAAGGGGTTTGAACGAGTTGCTGGTGTACGTTTGCATGGATGGTCAAGATGTAATGGGATGCTGCAACTTTGCGATTTCGAGGGCTATTTGAGAGCTGGCAGATTAATATTTTATTTGGAGTGATCAGGTTTTTTTTGGATGGAAACTATTTGACCCACGTTCGAATTGTGACTCATTTAAATCGTCTAAAATCCCGAGAAACTGCCATGGCCTCGACTGAGGCTATATGGGATCAAGAAAAAAAAAACGACATTGTTGGAGAGCTGGGATGGTAGTGGATGGCTAAGGAGTAGGGCCTGTGACAGCATCCCCAAGCTCCGAAATTGACCATCACCTACTCGACCCCTGACCTCGAGCTCCTTGCGGATCCTATCCAATTTGTAGTCCATATACCGACCTGTGTTTAGTTACCGAGTCGAGGCGACAGTTTCCGTCTGTTGTATTCAGAGCGTACAGTGCCTCACGATTTTACTGCCCGTTTCATTCTTTTCCGGTATCTCACTTTGCAGGATGCTTCAGGGGACAGCAGCACCCTTTGACATAACAATCACCGCCACAGCGTAGGGCTAGAGTAAGATTCATACTATGTAGTACATATACCGCACTGCTCGCCCCCGGACTCATCGCAAGGCCCGGCGTGATAAAGTCTCCGAAGTCGACATGCTTTATGCTTCCTGTTTGAAATTACATTTGGGGCAAGTTGGTGGCTGCCACCAGGGTATATGTTTATTCTGATTTTGCATTTACATCATGGTACGAGCTGGCAGACTGACGCTTGGACGACGATTCGCAGGGTGGTTGCATAAAAGCCACGTTGTGGGCCCGCTGGTATCGGGTGTGGATTGATGAATACCGGCGATATGATCTCCGGGGCTATGTTATTGTTTGCACTCTACTTTGATTCTTCTTCTCTCCAAGTTAAGAATATGCGACTCAATCTGCCACTCACTCCACTCACACCCTCTTGCTCCCTTCTCACCAATTCATACGTACGTCTTTTCAGGTCTTTGCCTTTGCCCGAATAACCCTTTTTCTCTGCCTCATAGGATGGCCAGGAAACCAGCACCAGCACCATCATCGTCATCAATCCGGCGTCGTAACATTGGTATCGCCCAAACCAGGCCACGACCTCGCACACCCCCCAAGTACTCGAAACCGCCCAACAGACAGGTTTTGATCAATTATCCTTTTCCTCCAGAACTATTCAGAAATATCCTAGAATGGATCACAGACACAGAAGATCTGTGCAATCTCTCCCTGACTTCTCGCATCTGTCGCATTGAGGCAGAGCGTGTACTCTATCACTCCATCGAGCTTGCCCAAAATTCTACGGCCCCCGTGTTGTGGGCTAACACCATGTTAAGCTGCCCACACAAGGCCCAGCGGGTACGAGCTCTGACCCTGAAATTCGACACCTCCTTTCTAATCGTACCTGAAATGCTCGTCTCCTCCCTACACGTCATCTCCCAAGCACTCCGCAAACTCAATAATCTCAAGAATCTCATTTTAGGTGGACATTCATTAGCAATGATGCACCCAATATACACGTGGATTCTTGATGACTGTCCGTTCAGTCTGGACGTTTTCCATAACTTTGTCTTCCCAGCCCCTTCCATTGTACCTTTCCTTTCTCGACAGCCTAACATTCGGGAGTGGAAACAGGCTGGATCACATATCGGAGAGACACTTGACGAATCATTTCTTCCTCAATTGGCTATCCTCGATGCCCACTACTCCGTTCTTGCATGCTTCACGACACCTCGCCCACTACAACACCTCCGACTCAAAATAAGAGGTTATTGTGCTGGAGAGAGAAAGCGAGATGTTATCAACTCCCTCTCCTATTTTAGAGATACACTAACATCGCTCTCCGTGGAGGGTGTCATTGGTGGGCCACATCCGAATTCTACACACATCATTAGAAGCCTGGCAGAGAAAACCCCAATGTTAAAACTCCTCTCCCTCAACGATTTCCCCTTTGCAGATCCAAAAGTAGGCCTTTCTCCATACAACAGTGACATGAGACCCCTGATCTGGTATACAGGTCGTTCAAGTGGATGACGATGACTGTCTTTTGGCGGTGTCACAATTCCAACAGTTGGAGTGCCTGGTCCTGTCTGAGCTAACTCGAGTGCTGCGCCTCACCAAGAGAAGGCGGATCGCGACTGCTCATCGGATTTTTGGACAGTGTCCTACACTTCGCTTCGTCGTAATCTCAGGGGAACGCCACTATCTGTACAAGAGACACGTTGACGGCATAACCGAAGATATCTTGGAGGCTGATGATGATGATAGCAATAGCCTGTATGCAGTACATCTGCATATGGCTTCACTTTTCGTTTCACACAACGCCACCCCACATGATACACAACACAGGACATACGGGTAACCGGGTACATAAAGCGCTTATTATAAACACACACCATGCAGTCATACTCAAAGTCTCGTATTCCGGATATCCTCAGGGCAATGCGAGGAAGAGTGGTAACAACTTGGTAAGATTGGGTGTACCAACACCTAAGTATGCATGTCAGGGCGTTAAACAATGTATTGTTCGCTGTGTGCATACCTGTAACAGGATCCCAACCTGTGGTGCTAAAGCGGTGTATGTCACAGTGTTAGTGATACGCGGCCTGTATACTCATGGAGCCAGCCTGGAACTTACGCAGTAAATCCGGGAGTTCCTGGCAAAAGTTCCGCACTATAAGCATCAAAGAGGAAAATTCATTATGAATGAGAGCGCACCGCATCCCCTATTACCGCCTGAAGTGATGTCGTTGAAAGCAGACGCAAAAGCGGCAGAATATATCTGAAGTTGTCAGGATCAGTTGACTGAACTTGAAGACTGGACTCACAGCGGGGTTTATGAAACCGACGGGTTTCTTCCCAGCCGCAATTCTGGCGTCGTTCACCAGAGTGATCAAAGAACCAACAACTGGGGACGAAGCAGATGTTCCAAATACAAGACCGAACTCCCCGTTGATTCCTGTTGAAAATATGAAGAGTACGGATATGTCATGGAATGGGTACTAACCAATGACATAATTTGCTCTTTCGTCTCGAGATTAGATTTCTTTCTCAAACGACATGTAGAACGCGAGGCTCACCCATTGGCGGACAGATCCGGGAATGCGCGAACCTGAAATAATTATAGTTAGAACAGGGTGGCGGTGGATAGTATAAAGTCGACGCTGACAGTTCTACTGTTATTGAACTGGGCGGAGGTGTATGGTGGAGGGTGTAAAGTCAAGAAATTATTGACTGCATCAGATTGATACGATGGTATCCTGTCAACTTTCCGTCAAAGATAATCCACAGGAGGATATGAAGGAAGACATACGGGAATATATTCGAGAATCCACCTCCCGAAAATATGACTTGCTCGCAGGCACCCTCAGGATCATTCACTGTTGAGCCTGGGTTGACTTGCGTCGCTCCAACTGCCGTTACGAATGGACATGTCGACTAGAGTACATCATGGTCATTCTTAGTTAGTTCTGGAAAATGCACGGTTATACGCACAGGGAAGCCAGGATTAAATTTTTTGCCTTTTGACACTGGTCGACCTTGGGGTTTTGTCAGTATACTAGTCAACGTACGTGTATATCTGATTAACCCACCCTGAGCATTTAAGCACACGTCCCCGTTTCCCGCAACACCAGAATCGCCACTACTATAGAATATCGATGTCCCCATTATTCCGAGCTACGTCAAGGTGCTCAATATGCAAAGTAACAAGACCATCGGCAACTTCTACGCACTTTTGCATATTCGGAACACTGCCTATTCGCAAAAGCAGGTGTCACCGTAGACTCGTCCTGGCTGTAAGAGATCGACACAACATTCGGCGGCGCGACAATTCCACAAGACTCAGGTCCTGAGTTTTTGTTAGAAGCAATGTTGAAGTGGTATATATCGGGGACCCAACCTTTGAATCCGCCCGGAGCAGGATCTGGGTAGATTCCATCCTGTTGTAGCCATCAGTATAGTATAGAGAATTGACACCGCCTAATCGCGTACCTGCGTAGGGTCGTCTCCGCCTTCAAAGGTACAAAATGATGCGTCGACGGCATCAAGCCAATTATCGAAGCCGGCCCCTTGTATTTTGTTTCACAATCAATTTTGTGCAAAACGAAAAATGATGAGACCTTCTACAATGTCCCCTGTTTGAAGAAGGGTAATGGGTTGGGGGTTCGTGAGGCCCATGGAATATTCGAGATCGAGGTCGCTCTCTCCATTGAAGCCAAAACTCTGGTTGGTTGTTTGAACAATGGCTACAGTACCCCATTTTAGCACGATCCTTGAACTTGTGTAGACTACGACAAACCGCCATCAATCAACACCGCTTTTGGACGAACTCCAACGAGGCTAGGTGAAAAGTTTCTACATTCAGAAGTAAGAATCCTAAGTATATGGACTGGCGCAACGAAAAGGACCACACCCAAAAAATAAGTCGAGATCTGGACCTAGGAAAGACTGGGGCGTGAATTCGACTGAATTTGATGAAGTTATTAGAATTCTAAATGGATCGAAGTTATTGTGGGACTGACCGATTCCATAGCTATTTCTATCTGTGGCAACCGGGTGTAGTCGACGGCGTACAACGCACGAAGGCAATCCAAAGTTATCATTTCATCGCAATTTGCTAACGTTGGTGTGATCGTTACTTTTTTGGACGATTTCTTTGGTCCTGTATGAGAAGACGGGATACCAAGACCCCCAGATAGTTTACGAGCACTTTGGGGCGCCGGCCTATGATTAAAGTGAACAGTCGGCTTGATTATATCAATGTGCCCCTTGACGTGGGCTGGCACAGAATAGGAATGGCAACCTTTTTTATAATGAATAGTTAGACAATGACTTCAGCAAATTATAATAAGAAAATCTAACCGAGCTGCTCGTCACCAGATGGGTGGCTGTAAACGTGATATTCCGTTTTTAATAAATCTTCTGTTTCAGCGACTGTGGTGTTGACTTCAATCCATCCCTTATTTATTGACAGACGAAGACGGTCTCGGGATATCCCTGACTCTGCCAACCAGTTTGCAACGGCCTCGATAGTGTCATCACTCGGTGAAAAGGTTTCAACTACTTTGGCAGCTGACCAGTGTTGACCATATGTAGGAGATCCTGGGTGGGAGACCGCCATGAGCATTTCTTCGATTTTATCCATATTCTGTTGGGTAAGCCCAAAACGCATAGGGAGGATCTTGTCCCCCTCAAGCCGACGGGATCGGACCCAGTCAAGAGGATCAGCAGCTCGTCTTTCATGAACAACATGCTTAAATCGATTTGATGGGATGGCAAGACATATGCCAGAAAGCGCGAGGAGTGCGAGAAGACGCATGAGAATGCCAGAGGTTACACGGGACGGCTCTGCGATTAGTCGGTATGGCCTTTGAGTTTTATACAGGAGGTGTAAACCCCTACAGCTATGTCTCGTGGCAAACATACCATGAGGGACAACCTCATTTCATGTTAGAATAATTCCAATCAAGGCTACGATACAAATGGCCCATGCGTTACCGTATGGTCGTGCGGCCTGGAGGGGTGTACTGATTATTGAAGAAGGTTGGTGGTTCTGGTATATAGACATTGATAATTATAGCTGAGTGGGCAAATGATCAATAAATAGCACGCCCTGGGAGAAAGAATCTCAATCAGCGTGTTTACTACGATATATTCCATGAAATAATACACGTTGTTTCACGTTCAGGGCATTCCTGAGAGGATAATTTGTCAGGCTGCCCACAATGTCGGGAAACTAGGCTTACTGGTGACATTTCTGGAAATTTTGACAACGTTTTGGCGAGTGTGCTCGTGCAACCCTGTGTGAGTGTAATGATAATGTAGGCTCTTCAATAGCATTAGGAGGGTTGAAAATATTACCAGGTCTGGTAAATCATTCAAACAAATCACACCTGCTGTTATAACAGTTACCTGATATAGCCCTAAACTCTACAATTGTCAATGCTAAAGATCAGAATATCTTCTGCTCCAACCTTCACCAGCTCGTCCATAATAATCGCAGTTTTACTCTTTTCTATCATACTGTTTACTCCAACCCAATTATCCTCCTCGAGAGGGCTTATTGTTGGAGCTCTTCTCCCCGGCGTCACGAGAGTGGCGGCGGCAAGCTTGTCGCGGGAGATATTATATTGACATACAACGTATTTGTTTGCGGCAATGACACCTGCGATACGGCTCGTGATGACATCTATGAGGGGTTCAAGGTGTGGCCTCTTCGGAGGATTCGACTTGATGAGAACGGCTTCTGTTTGTAGAACGGTCGCGATTGCGTGGAGGCCCGCGGCTCGCATTGTGTCTCCGGATTCTACAAAAGTAAAATTAGAGCGTGTTCGACCCACATCATCTCGACGAACCAACAAGATCGACTTTTACATTATATCAGTTGAAGTCCTCGGTAGGGGGATAATGTACTTCACCGATTCCATCCGCAAGTCCCAAAGCACATGCGGCTTCGACACTCCCTCCAACGTACTCGATCTTGGTCCTCTGGTCTCCAGTGAGATTCAACTTAGTATCCACTTTGCTAAAATATTCCCCCGACAAAACTTTGAAGCTCGATACCACTCGTTTACCTGCCAGATCCTCTACCGTCTTTATTGGGCCTGCTTCAGGTACCTGAACTTGTAGAGCACATTTACCAAAGCCAAGTCGTAGAACTTCGGTAACGAGACCTTCCATCTCTCCTTCGAGGATAACATCATGGCCAGTGATACCCAAGTCAACGTCACCTTTTCCTACAAAGGATGGAATATCGGAAGCAGGGAGAAAGACACTAAAACGATCAGACCCCGGGAACGTCAGATAAAGGAATGCCTTACAGAGCAATGTGGTGGTTTAGGACTAAACAGACATCCAACCTATTACTTCTTCGAAATTGAATGTCAGCTCCTAGAGTTAGCTGAGTTGGCCCATTGTCGAAGTGCATTTTCGATGACAGACCTGCTAGGAGGGATACACATTTTTCGTAAAGTCGGCCTGAAGATTGTCGAATATGAACCACTGATTTTCAGAGATGTTGTTACTGTTACCTTTCTTCGGTATGGCAAAAAGCAAACGACCATCAAGTGAATCCGCGTCTGTTAAGCAGACCGTCAGTGTGCTGTGTGGCAATTGTGGATTTCGAGAAACATACTCATTTTTTGATTTTTCTCTAATGACAAAGGTTCTAGGGAAGTTTGTGGATTTCCGTCAACCGTCGATCCAACTTGGGTCACTAATGAAATTTTGAGATCGAAATGAGATGGTTGGTGGCGGTGCAGGGCGATCAGCATCGATCACGAGGGCAAAATGTGCTCACACATTGCTTGCATCGTTCAGCTCGCTCTACTCACAGTTTTCCGATTTTTGGACGATGGCCAGCTCACCAAAGTGCGCTGCAAATCAGTAAAACTCTCGATTATCCAATGATTCCTTACCGATAACGTCATCATCAATGGGTGATCGCAGAGTGCATTTGACCCACCTCGGTGTTTGAATTATAACTCCAAATACGGATCCTTCATGCATGTTTTCAGCTTTCGAGTCAAGGGAGATATCGTTAACGCTGATGGCGTCAAGTCGGTGAGTCGAGGACTACTGCCTTTTGGCCCAACAAATTACTTTTTAAATTTGGCCAGCTCATAATAAGACCGTTATGACCAGAGACATAGATTTTCAACTTTTCAAGGCTTCATTGTATTAAATGTGATTTAATCGCTGCTTCACATCCGCTCTCGCTGTACCAGCTTAGGACCTAGAATCGGCACTGTTATCATTGCTCGCCTGCTCATATACCACACGTGTACCACCCCATCAAAGTTTCTTCGAGGACACCACTTGGGAAGTCAAGGCCCTGCTTCCCACCAATATCCTGAAGTACCTCGTCCACACGTGCCGTGATTACGGAACAGTATATAGGCACAGTAACTCTCTTCACACGACGCCGCAGTATGTCTTCACATTCCTCATACTCTCCCCGCGGTTGGAGGTCTCGTGGCTCAGGTTTTCGCCAACCTCGAGGATCGTCCTCCTACCGCGATAGAACGTTTTCTCCAAAGTCTGGGACACTCGTACCTGATCGTGTTATAACTGAGGGCTTATTGGCGACAGCTTTGCGGACTATTCCTAGATTAGAAAAGTCGAGTGACGAAAAAGAGGTCAAAATCACAAATTTTGAATGTATTGGGTCCTACAATTGGGTTGATTCCCCTTCCCCGACGATCATCGTTCCCGGTAGGCACAACGCGACACTCGGCTGCATGCTCTGAGTCCCCACTCACATAAGTTACTCTTTCAACTAGGCTCTCCTCCTCGGTGGCAGAATAGGCCGACTCCATATTCGGTTCACCCAGACGATGGTGTGGCTTTTGTCGACCAAAACGGATATAGAATTCCATCCGCTGTTTTATTACCGTTGATCACTGCTGTCGAACGAAAGTCCAAGCTCAACGACGCGACATTTGACTGGGCCTCTGTGGACTTCGTGACGGATAGAAACGGGCTGCGAAAGCTGCTGCGGTGGATTGGGGGCACCGCGAAGAAAGATTTTAGGATCGATATGCAACTCGCCGGTACGGGTACAGTTCTACTGAACCGCTGGGAGGTGCGGACCAGTGAACAGATGTCCGGCTTTACGTACGGATTCAACTTTGAGAAGGCGTCAACAAAACCCGTACCTGGATGCGAAAAGAGCACCGGTCACCACAGAATTGTGAAATACGTCAGTTAACAGCGTTTTTAATTTACGCCTGATTTCACATGATTTGATAGGATCTCGACGGATTACTTATGGTTGTTCGCTATGAAGTCGACGCTTGTATTCCATGGGAGGAGGAACCTACGACCCCCCGCCCTCGTGCGGCCACCGACGTGGATGATTTAATCGGCGCCCTTGCTGAAGTTAAAATCACCCCTCAATTGAATGACGCGTCTACTATCCCAAAGGCAGAAAGCCCACCCAAACTCACAGTTCTAAATGGTGGCTCGGATGTGCCTCAGTCAGCAATTGTGGAACTTACCACTCGTTCCATAAATAGAGTACATGAATTCGATTGGGAAGAATCTTACCCTCAGCTATTTATTTCCCAAACCCCTCATCACTTCCTTGCCATCCATGAGCGTGGCCGGTTCATTCGGGTAGATAAGCGTAAGCTAACATCAACCGAACTACAAAACGTCATGGAAGACGTTATCCAGCCGCATCTCAAAAAATTGAGACGACTTTTGGGCACGGTGAAGAAACTTGTCATCGAACATAGGCAACGAGGCCGCCTCAGTTTGGTATGCCAAGAAGGAGAACTCAAAGTCTTCCAAAGGGTCGGGCGAGAAAGCTGCCTTCCAGATGAAATTATTAGGAAGTTTGATGTTAAATTTGTTTAAGCCCAAGAACGTTAGTGCTTGTATTTTGATTTAAACACCCCGACGACCCCGCTCATACTGTATTCTGATGAGCAATAACCATTTAGGATTATCCATGTTTGAAGACTTGAGCGCAAGTCTAACAGGCGACTACAATATGGTAGATCGGATCTTTCTCGGCTCGCTGAATTATCGGAAATTCGCCATATATTTGCCATGGAAGCAAGTGTCAAACAACGAATTACTTCATACTACCCAAGTATCCTACTGCCTTGCTCGAAATCCAAAAGTCAATTTAATGCATGATATGTACTAGATGGATCTCGGGTGTCGCTTCTGCGATTTCCCTATTGGCCCCCAACCAGAGCTGGTCTCGGCTCCTGGGTGTTTCACTTACCACTTACCGACCAAAACCCCATTGGACCAACCTTGTGCATATCATATATGAAGTTCCCTGTGGCCCCAACCAACTGTTGTCTGCACAGAATTTTTTAGCTAAGCGTTCTGTTCCCAAAAGGAAAAAAATTTAACCCACATAAACATTCACGATCAACTGGTGTCATTCGGCACCATTCCCATCACCCACAGTGCGCGTCGTGGGTAGTTGAGAACTCTAATGCAAGTTCTGAAGGCTATGAACTTGATGTTTTGGCTCTCATCTCCCCGATATTCATCCATTCAACCATTTATTTCACAGTGATATATTTTTAAGTGTATTTGAGCTTTTCATCTTCCCGACGTCTTTCCTATCTTCTTGGCGACAATGTCCAGGGAACCTTGTAAACCAACCGTAGCTGTCACCTGCTTCTAACGGCACAAATGTTCTAGAGAGGCGCTCGCCGATCCACGCGTTACATCGGGCTCTCGCACACCTTCAAGCTACGGTACCCTATCATTTCCCAATCGTTCATCGATTAATAACGTTACGTGCCACGAGGTGTACTCCCTACAACCATGTGTCACTTCTCTTGTGCGAGGATCGCTACTGCCGCACAACGCCGCTAGAACTACACCCAACGAAGTAAACTATGCCACTTCTCTGCCCGCGAGTTCGACCGGGCCGCAATTAAATCTTGTTCCTAGAACACCCAAAATCTGAGCGCGTTTTTACGCCCCACCTCACGCACCGATCATCGCCCTCATTCTCTGAGACATTCCCAAGATCACTCAGGCCTTACTTGTACCGTCTTCCTTCTATCAAATCAACAGGAGATCATCTGCTCTACTTCGGGGTATACGTCAAACTGTTATCACCTTTTCGTAACCAATAAACGCCTGTCATAATTTCGAAGCCACTCGCTCACTATAGGGATGAACTCATTCACCATCATATCACCGAATGATTTTTCGAAATTGCGAAATTGGGGAACCGCCAGTGAGGGTAAATATCAAACCCTTCATTATGGTGTTTATCATCGCAAGTACCTACGCCCCTATTGCAATGTTTAATTTTACTCATTTGCTTTATATTCGGGTTTTGAAAAGCATCCAGGGTACGGCTTCAATTTCCTGATTTTATTTTCTGGCTTTATGGGTGAAAACTTCAAATATCTACACTTCTCCTGGACAAAACCAACTCGAGGATGTTAGTACTTCCGAACAACACTTGGTCTTCGCAACGCCTTAGGCTTGCGTCCACCTCTAGCGGTAGGCCCGGACCGCACTTCCATCACATTTAAAGATAAAATTTACCAACATTAATTTCAAGATATCAGGCTTAACAAAACCCAAAAGGCCACTCGACCTGGTTGGTTAGTGGATGTATTAACATTGTCTCCAGGTAAACTGTATCTAAAACTGGAAATTTTTAAACCGCATAGTGAAATCAATCACTCAAATAATGAGATAAATTTTGTTAGATATGAAACGTTTTACCCATCAATAAAAAGGTCGTAGGAATGGGTATTGGATGAGGTAAGTATAAACAACGAGCTCTTTGGTTTATCAGTGACGTTGGTTAATATTCAAATGTCCGAATTCAATATGTCAATTGTGGTATGTTGTCATCTCAGTATATCTAATTATTTCTGACATCCGTATTAGCCTAAGTGACATGCCTAGAGCGACCACATGGATCAAAGCATTACTACGAGGCTACTCGGAGAACACGGACGGTAGTTACATAGATGCGATTTCTCCCGGCCTGAAATTCTGATCCAATTCAGGTCAAATTGACTCATCTCCTGCCACAGCAAACCTAAACTCTCCTATGGTTTGGTTCGTTCTCGAATAAGGTGTTTATTTTATTTCTCAGCAACCTATTTCCCTGAAGTCCGTCCGGGTCTTTATCGGTAGGCTTTTGTACCAAATCTTGACTGTTTCAAATCATAAACCCCTTGCGTATGGACGGATTCGTACTTTAAACCCCCTGCCCACAGGATATGCCGTCTAGTTCTCTTGTGGCGCCCGAAGTCCCTTCTATCAGACAATATATCAAGCTATCCTCATCTCCGTGGGCAATAAATCTAGCGATATCTTTGATCCCCTTTCGCTCCCTAAATTTATATTTCTCATTAGAATTTCAATAGCGCCAAAAATGTTCGCCAATGGGGGACTTGTTTCCTCGTTCCTCGTACCGGCGAGCCGTATGTCCCGGATGTCTGTCCTCTTTTGTGCTTCGAACTGGGGCCATCAAGAGTTGCTACACTGCCAAGCTTCCAGAAATTCGGTCGGTCAAGGAGAAATCTCATGACCGAACCTATTGTTTGAAGTTTAACAGGACATTGTACTGGGGAAAGAGTGGGCTCGGTACAGCATCGGAAGCAACGATGTAGATGAAGTCTCCACGCTCCCCGTTTTCCCGACGGACCGGGGATGGTGGCGCTCATCGTCTACCCTTTCCAGGTGCGGCATGTGGAAACGGGGCGTTCGCCTCGGTACCACAAATTTAGTGGGACTGTACGTCCACAAATTATGAGTTAACTCTAAGGACATCACTGTCCGTTACAGATTGCCACACCCGACCGACCACCTTCCCGAGCCTCGAGTTCGAATCCTCGTGGTTATATCCGTACAATTCCGCAGTGTCTAGATCTGAACTCTGATTCTTGGCAGAGGGTGAAACGTGCTATGGGTAGGTTCCTTTGACCGGCAGGCGACCTAGCTGGAAAGGAAACTCCTGTTCCTATTGAGTCAAGCGGCTACAGACCTCGGAGAAATTACGGGAGAGATCTCGTCCCTCCAAATCAATGGACACCATCATCCCAGGAAGATATGACCATCATACTAACTTCTCCGACCTTAGACGGCGACCTAAAAATCTCATCCAGTGCTCTTTCGCCAGAATCTCGCTGAAATAAACCACCTCGGTCCATGTCGAGAGCAAAATCCGTAAGAAAAATACTGCATTTAGGTCGACGGCAAGGCATCATCCGTCGATGCAACTAACCAGCTCCTGTTCGCGATTTCCTTTCGTACGCGTCATCATGCGCCATCACCCAAGATGTTTGATAGCCGCGAGGACGAAGTTTGCAAACAAGCTCAAATGGGGCATATGCATAAATGGCAGTGTAAACATAAGTATTCATTCAGTACAGCGGGCTTTGGTGATATTGAACTTTAACCTATGGTTTAAGTTTCGAGCGGACGACTCTGTCGTTGGTATCAGAATTATTACGAAAAGGGAGGAGTAAGGAATTATGCATGTCTATTATACATGTTCGACTCCCGAACGGGTTATAATTAAAGTCAACTCATATTATATTACTGGGCGTTGATGAATATATTGTGACCGTAAATCAAGAACAGAGGCTTCACATGTAATTTATTAAGGTATGGGAATCATCAGTATGTAGGTGGTAGAAATGTGAATGTGAACGTGGCATGTATCAAGGTTGACCAAGCATTCATCTCCACCTTTCGACATAATGAAGCGGATTGAAGCCACCGTTGAGGTAAACTGGAAAAATATGACGAATCAGTAAACTAATCTGTGCGGCTTGAACGTGGAGGCTGTAGGGGGGGGATCAGAAGGAAGGCAACGGAATATTCCACATGGGGTTTTGCGCTCTCGGACGATGAGCTATTAACTCGCATCCGTAGTTGGTTTCATCAAGTAAACGGGGAAGGGTGAGAGGGAAAGATAATACAACGTATGCTCACATTCAAACAGAATATGGTGCATGCACAAGCCTTCTGAATCAAACTCTGACTTGGTTCTTGCCTGCAGGGAGATTTCTTGGTGGGTGGAAGGGAACATCACGGATCGGAACAGGGTAATAGAGCGGCTGCACGGTGTTGGCAACCTTTCAGACACACAAGCACCAAAAATTATCCTGAAGATAGATAAATGAATCAAACAGAAAGAGCAAGAACAACTGAAGAATTGATTATGTTAAAAATGTAGCTCACCTTTTGGTTGTCGGTCTGGAGTACCTTGGCATGTTTTGGTTCAATACCTATTCACCAAATAAGAGGAAGAGAAAGGTTAGTCCCATCGGGCGAGAGTAAAGAATGAATTAAAAGGCTCAGAAGGAAGGCAACGGAAGCATCCACATAGGGTTTTGCGCTCTCGGACACCTGAGTCATTGACTCTCATCCGTAGTTGATTTCATCAGGCAGGCACATGGTTGATATGACACAAGGAGGGGGAAGTTGATAAATATAAGATTGAAGCCCACCTCAGGCCCATATTCAACCGTGAGTTCATATTATTGTTATATAACATCAACATTGCCATCACGTAGCAATATCCACAAGCAGAGACTGTTGAAGCTTCAGGGTAAAATAAAGTCAATCAGTGGATGCAGGAGCTTCAGCAAGAAGTTAAGGTGAAAATAGATCAGAAGGAAGGCAACGGAGTAATCCACAGGGGGTTTTGCGCTCTCGGAAGGGTGAATCTGTTCGATTCTTCATCCGTAACTACATTCATCTGGAGAAGGTATCCGAATCAGTAGGATAGGTGCTCACTGCATGATAAGTATACGAGATCATTATCCTAGCGTGTATATCTTGATTATTAAATCTGGTCAGTGTACCTCTCCAAGGATGGTCGTGGTAGGCTTCAAATCAGCAAAAACAACTTATTTCTAAGTCGGGACTGGTGGGGAGAATTAAGCATGATGATAGGGTGGCTGGTATGGTTGAACTTCCTTTTAAGTCCTGTGACGGGCCGTTACTTTGATGGTCACTCCAAGGTGATGCGTGATTCACAAAATCTCCAGTATTTTCGAATCGTATATAAATTCGTAAAGAGTACCGGCCTATGGAGAAAAAATACGTCGAGATATGTATGCTAAAGTAAATGCTATGCCAGATGTCGTTTCGATAAAGGAGTGTGGTTGTCTTCGCCCGTGCCTACCCCATAAATACTATGCATGTCTGTGATTGTAAAAACCGTAAGGGTATCTTGTGCTATATAATACTCGTGCATGTAAGTATGCGTGGACGACGGGGTGGAGGGTGGGGCGAGAAAGAAGAGAAACAGAGTATGTGAGTTCGAGGATTACTAGAAAAAAATAAACTGGTCCAAAGATGGTCCAACGAAGCCTGCTAGAGAGGATGCAAGTGATAGCGGTGAAGATATAAAGAGTCGGGAGGGCGAATAAGTAAGTTCCTTCGATATCGACAGCAAGAGTAAAGTAACCGGAACGAAGGGTGCGACAACGCTCTGAACGATTCCAAGACAGCCCATACGAGTATAGTTATAGTAACAACGATGCAATGCCCATCGCTACCGCTCCAGCGCCACCGACTATGGCTGTAGTCCAAGGTTGCCTGCTCCCAACATCGTTGGTTTTCAATGCATTTCTTGTCTTCACTCCGTTTCCAGTCTGCTCAGGAGCCGGTGCCGAGGAGTCGTTCCGTAGTTTTTGGGTCGGCAGCATCGTGGGTGTGGGTGAAACATGGAATTGCGGTGCGAGAGGTGCACCGTCAAATTGGAATAGATGCAATTTGTACCCCGCAGATGCATCCAAAAATATTCTCCATTGAAGGTAGGTCTCTGTTATGTTGTACGGCTCTAGGAAGTTCGACACTGCAGCACAGGGATCTTGTACTTGTTGGAAACCATCCCCCAAAGGCGTCATGATTATGGATCCGTTTCCGAGAAGTTCATATGTTCCGTGGACCCATCCAATCACACCAGTGATACATGTTGGTGAAGAACCTGACCCATGGAATGAGTAAGCCAAAATATATACAGTATGATACAGAGTACGGCGCACCGTTGCCATTGAATCGATATCGCGCTATTTCATAAAACCCATCATCGGAGCTGTTTCACTCAGGTTAGTCGAACGATCGCCAATGCTAAACAGCAAAGCTCACAATGAGTAGGAGATACCAGTCGTTTTGGGGTATGTAAAGGACATGTTGGCGGGATTGGCGAAACCCTGGTCGTGAAAAGGTGGTCATTGACGTCTCCTAATGCACCTTTTAATCCAAGACATTACTCACAGGTCCCGTTTTCACAGCCTGGCTCCCTGAGCTCCAAGTACCGACAATGGACGTGGCATTATGTGTAGAATCATATTGAATATCCTGTGAGTACGCTGAAGGTGCTAGGGCCGCAAGCACAAGACCGATGAGAGGTGTGAAAATCATGTTTGAAAAAAAGTGAGCCTGTCTATGGTTGCGTGGGGGGGAAGGAAGTATTTATTTGTTGTGAGTCTCAGTTGAAGGGCGAGCGCCGAAAAAAGAGGGGCTTATGAGAGAGAAATGGCGGGAAAGAGGGCGAGGGGCGACGACAACGAGAAAGGGTGATGAGAACAGTGGAGATGGTATTTGGAGTTGTTTGGGGTGGGGCCTTGTCCTAATGATCAAACGTTGGATGTGGCAACGACCATGTGCAACCTCCGCCAGGAAGGTAAGAGGTAAATATATTATATGGCGGGATGGGACGACGACGAGCAAACCGAAAATGTTAACCTGAAATCAAAGGGTGTTTTCAACGCCTTGTGTTACTATTCGCCACGCATTCGGCCGTTACATACCCTTATTTGCCCAATTGTGATGCGTCCGGGTTTGACCCTGCTTCACAACCAAATACTGTCATAAAAGACCCAGTATCCTGCATATAACAAAAAAAAAAATACATTATAATACGTATTCTACGAACCAACCTCAACGTTTATCACGAGTAGGTTCCACTAAATTCACTAAAGGAATTAAGATAGGCTGATGTGAGATGACTGGACCTAGTGGTAGAAGGACCTTTCACAATCGTAACATTATAGAAAATTCGGATCCGAAGGCGATACGAGAGGGGCAGGAACATGTGAATTGACCATAGTCCGATTCTGTGCAGGTGATGGGCAGAATAAATGATTTTACAGAAAACAAACTCGTTCCTCATCAATCCTTTTTCAGTTCCCGCCTTATCACGAATACCCTCTCGCCATCATCTGTAGCAGTCAACTCCTGAATACCACGGATGTTTCCTAGGCCTTGGACGGAAGCGCTGCCTTTGGCAAGTACAACATACATCTCTAGACCATCACCGACCTAAGTGTCATAAATCAGACATGTATCTTTAAAGTGCATAGGGGATAAGGTTTACCTCAATGTGCCGCTCGGTGGCACTCGTAAAAGAATCGATCACGAGGGAGAGAACGGTAGACAAAGGCAGATGGACCGGGTGAGATGTTCCAGGGGCGGGCGTTTGATTCTTGAAGTAGATCTAATAAAGTTAACAAGTAGCGTCAGAAAAGCCCGATGGGGGAGGGTTACAAAACAGTAAAGGAGGGGAAGAGAAATGGGAAGAGGGCGCGGGAATAAATCGGTAAAGGATCGGATTCCGTTAGACAGGAGGAGCACGGGGACGCGAATTTTGACGCGAATTACCCTTTGAGTTGGTTCGGGTTCGAAGATGCGCGGTTTGTACTTACTTGATTGTCCAAGAAAGGCTGCACGAGTGACTGTGCCGCACCAGCCGCGCGACATGCCTCG
Source organism: Collybia nuda (assembly GCA_015584075.1). Taxonomy (NCBI): domain Eukaryota; kingdom Fungi; phylum Basidiomycota; class Agaricomycetes; order Agaricales; family Clitocybaceae; genus Collybia; species Collybia nuda. The sequence goes on from MU150256.1 coordinate 261,601, forward strand.
CGTTCATACGAACCCACGGGATCAAATGAGTATACCGCGCCTGTCCCTGGGTTAAAGAAGAGAAGATGAATTAGTGGATGGAAGATCGGTAGCGGAAAGCGGAATATATGTGGAATGTCGAGATTTGTTCTCCCGATATGTATGAACCAGAGGCGGGGAAGGATAGTTCAGACGTACCGTCGTCTTCAATACCTCCGAGAATGTTATAGACGTAATAAGGGAAGAAACGACGTGCGTAAAGCATCGTTTGAATAAGGCGTGCGATTGCGCGCAAAGGCATGTCCTTTGCATGAGCATGACGATACCACTGTAATCGGTCAGAGATCACGACCCGAGCCAAGACATCAGAAACTTCTCACCTCTAGACGCTGTCTGACTTTCTTCACAAACATATTTCCGTCCGCGGCGAACCCATTCACGGCCAAGACAGCTTTGTCCGTTCTGCGATAACACCACAAAGGGATCAGGATAGTTTCAGAGGAGATTAATCGACGACTCACAATCGAAAGACCTTGGGGGCATATCGCGTCTGGATGCTGTACCCCTCACTCTGCCTGGTGTCTCCTGCAATGACACTAAAGTCCGCACCAGCAATGGCCAATATCGTGCCTCCGTTCTCTGAGTAGGGGTTGAACTGGCGTTGTTGTGGTTGTGCTATTGAGACCATATCGGGCATGCTATTAGACCTGGCGAATGCTAGGTTCACAGACGAAAGGCGAGAAGCTATGATGAAAAGCGACTGGGAAAGAGGATCGAAAGAATATTGTTGGGCGTATATAGGACGCAGCGGAAATCGAAGGATTAGAAAAGAGAGAGGCCGCGTAATTGACAAGTGAATGGCGCGTCTCACCGTGGGAACTCTGATCGTCTCTCCAAAAACGAGTTCCCCCCCTTTCTCCGAACTTTTGCCTCTGTCAGACATACGTTTCGCAAAAGACCTCTGCCACGCTAACTATTTCTTCCTCGACCCCGAATCACATTAACTGACATTTACCATTCCAGACCTGTCACCGAATTTGCATGTGCACCTATATTACATGAACAACACCTCCCAAATTTCATTCTCATTCACCGATGACTCGCCGACGCCTACTACCCGAAACGGTGGACCCACCTCTCTCGCTTCCGCGTGGCGGCCGTCACATATAATCACGATGTCTTTATCGAACCTCATGAGCAAGGAAACTTGATTTATTCGCGGAGGTTGCATCCCACAACCGACCGCTCGCGGACTAACAATATTTTAGACCCTCACTGAACCCTTGTGTCTTTTTTTCCCAAGTCCAGGAACATCGGATGAGGCTCTCAGGCGTTAAAATATCAAATTCCCAATGGTCCGGACGTCCGGACCTTGGAATAACCAACACCCGTATCCTTTCCTGGCCCTTGTTAAATTAAGCTGGATAGCCCCCACTCCTCGTCACCTAGCTCCAACACTGCGACATGAGATACCGAGAGCACAGGCACAATTTCTATCCATCACTATCACAGGGCCACTCAGTGATCATAGGACCAATAATGTACAATGAGGCATTATAATACGCCTCCCCTTGTCCTTCCGCTTATCCAAACTAAAAAAGCCTAATCCTCCATCCGTATGTTCCCTCCCACAACCAATCGCATCATCTCTCACGTTCTTTCTATGTGAGTACGTACCTTCTCCCAGACATACCTCGGTATCTCTCACGAAAAAATCTTCATGTGCCGCTTTTGAACCATACACTCCCAGCCCTTGTTTTTGGGTGTCTGCACGGCCGACGCAGCGCACCCGCTCCGCTGGCGTGTAGACTAACACTGTCGTATGATGCCCAAATACTTACCCTGTGCACCCACATTTTGTTCGCGCTATTTTTGGGTGGTTATCCATACTATCATTATGCCCCTGCTCTGATCCTATGCCGAACGTAGCTTCTCTTCCTTTGGAAACCTTATTCCATCACCAACAGTAGGGACCTTTTATATGGTTTGTATAACCCTATTGTCAATGATTTGGACTGTTTGGGGAACATTATTGAATGCTGGCCACGCCGAGCTGGAATGCAGCGCACTCTAATTAAAGGCTTTTGTGCACATCCGCGGACCCCCGTTTTATCTAGTGAATCTCCGGCGAACAGAATTCCTTCATCAGATCGAGGAGGGGGGACTTTATCAATATTCCCATCAATTCCGTATACCTCGCGGCCAAGGTTCCCAGAGTATGTTCCGGGATCCTGACTGGCCGACCCGGAATCAAAGACGCTCCAAGCCCCCCGCAAGCACGACATTGTCCCACCACAAAAAGCCGCTATTAGCGTCATCCTTCACATAGCTGCAACCTTAATCTGGTCTGTTAAAAATTGATAACCAGTGTTCTCTGTATTTACCAAGATCTTACCCCCCAAAATAGGAGTTTCTGGATAGAATAATTCTCAAAATAGTCACTCCTATTGAAGTAGCGTTCTACTCCCGCTCCGCTTGATACAAAGCATGCCAGACTTCCCCTTCCTGTGACCTTCGCAACAAATTCGCATACGAGTGATCACTTTGCCACCTCACTCCCAATACAACGGATAATCTTCACCCAATAACACATTTCTACCCCGATTGACCATCGGAAAAACTTCACCTCTAGAGAGTGTATTCCTTCTGACGGCGGCTCTCACCTCACTTAAGTCGAGGTTGTTATTTTGTCGTGCTGAAACAGTGGGTGTGCTTTCCAACTACGTCACTAGAGCTCTAGGCGAAACACTCTCGTCTACTTCAAGGGTCCCGAGTCGACGTAGCCATCATATTATTTATTTTCATATTTCCATCGATCCCTATGATCTAAGGGTACACAATCCTGTGCCTTGGCCGCATCCTATTATAACTGCCGGCGGGCCTCGCAGATCTTCACACATATACTCAGTAAGCGTAATTATACGCCCTATCTAATCAACGCGCAGTGTAAACCTCCGAGGAACAGGTGTCATCTTGCCACGGCAGTTGGACACCACCAAGCCATTCACCCATGGAATGCATGCGTCGTTGTTACTATTCAAGTCTCCACAGTCTCACTTGGTTTATTTTTCGCCGATACAGGACCCTCGTAATTCAACAACCTTACCATCAATCACCTTTTCGTCAAATACAGATGCCTCCGAGAAAACTCCAGTGACCTCCGAGGCCTTTAAATCAAACCAACTTCAATCCTCCGATACCTTGTGCTCTGCCTTCATAAATTTAAACTTATCTTTTCTGAGCAGCACCCTAGATCTCATTTTGCATTGCGCGCTATCGGCGCGTTACGTTGGAACGGCGAAAGGGAAATTTTTCTACAAGTGGGGATTATACGGTTATGAATGCGATAAGAGAAAAATATCCTTTGATGTCATCCGCAGTACTCCTTGCACCACTTAAAATTATTTGAACCCTTTAGTGCTAGGGAGATCGCCGAAAATAGCCGAGGTTCCAACAACTCGACTGCAAATTGCAGTTACCCGGGATGCACACATGTAGCTCGTACTTTCAGAACGCTTGTAACCATCAAAGCAGAAAGATCAAGATTCAGCCGCGAAAAAAAAAAAATCCATCCAGTACACCCATGCTTACCGCGACTCCAGGATCGGACGCCATATGAAGACTATCGAGGAATACTTATCAAGATTTATTTAAGCTGTTTTCCCATCCGGTGAATCATGGGACATGATGGTAATGGCTCAGCCTCGACAGATCCTGAGCAGGGTCACTCGGCTCTATAGAGAAAAGCCGTTTTTAAATACCGACTAACCTGGGTATACTCAAGTACATGTAAGTCTCACAGTTTTCCTGCTGAATATCCAGGTGCCATGAAAGGTTTGAGTGATCAAGAAAAAAAGATCTGATTGTATGCACTACATTCACTGGTCATGATCCTTGTGCGATGTCCTGGGTATTTAATTTGCGAGAGGGATCTTTGACCCCACTACCAATAAGGTAGTCAAGCAAGGAAAACCCTGCTTGAACAGCACTACCCAGTCGTCTAGGACAGCATGGCTTATTAATATGCGGCCGCATAAAGATGGACCATTATAAAGAAGTTGCGAACCTCATGTGCCAGCTACCATAAGGGCTACGACTGCATTTCTTGGTATTGCATGGTGAATATCAGCAATAATGAAGGATCTCGATAAACTAGAATCAAAAGAAAATAATTGAAATTCAGTCAATGATGTAATAATCGTAGTGTGTTTCAACGAGGCACTTACCCTGGAGATTCTGAAAACTGCCGGATACACCGTTCGCGCTTACTTTTGGCGTGACAATTCAAGACTTATAACAAAATGATTAGCTAGACTTAATAATAGCAGGGAACTAGGAGAATACTTACCAATTGGATTGGCTGAAGGTGGGTATCTTCCTAGAAATACTTAGGTATGTACTAGGGGATGATTCCAAAGAATAATATTACTCCACCTCGAGCTTTTTGTGCCGATGACATGAGGGCAGGCCGGTACACTATGCACGAGGCCTACATGAGGCGTATCGTGACTCGGAATCATCAAGTATAGCGCAGTATAGTGTAGTACACTCTTCCATATCAACGCGTGTATAAGATATCTGATAGATACACGACCCGTATTAAAAAAAACGTTAAAGTCCATGCCTTTCGGATTCGGTAATATTTATTCAAAGATGTCCACTCCCCAGTCCTTGCTTGGATCCAAACCACGCTCCGGCTTATGCGACACAGCCGCTTTCTCAAGCTTATCGAACGAGGCCTGAGGAAGCTTGGTGACTGTAGGACGGACGTCAACTTTGTGCTAATAATATGATATTCAGGTGGAGGCTCACTGTGTAGATTCTCCACGACGCGGGCTGGCGTTACACTCTTAGGGAGCACCACAGTCTTCAGGATCCTTTCAGCCTATTTTGACGACAGCTTTAATGGAAAAAAAAACTTACGCCGCGTTGGACACTCCAAGAGATAATTACTTGTGCGGGAGTTATCCCGAGTTCAGCAGCGATTTCTTTCACCTATACCTGGGTGAGCCGAGCGGATTATGATGCGACTTCTTTAAAATAACTTGCCTCGGGAACAGAAAGAGAAGCACCGACCCTCCCGGTACTACCTAGAGGGGAATAAGCTTCAAGGAGGATGTTGTTCTCTTTAGACCACTATTTGATCGATTAACTCGAGCTCAAAATACACCAAACACAAGACCGGAACAAACCTTTAGTAGTTCAGGCTGAGGGTTCCAGAAGCTGAGTTCGACCTGAGTAATTGATGTCAATCGAGATGAGCAAAAGGTACATCGAGACAAATATACCTGGTTGATCACGGGTTTAATTTTCAGAGGATTGGCAGTCAGGTTCTGAAGTCTAATTTGTTTTTTGAGAAGGTTTGTTATGATCCCAGCAATATGTCATACCTGCGGATGTTAAAACTGATTCGGATGGCATCAGCATGTTGAATTTTGGTCCATAATCAGGTACGTACTTGCTAACTCCAATGTTCCTAACCTTTCCTTTCTCTACCATCTCTTCAAGTTTCTGCCAAGTTGGGTACGGGTTTTCTGTGAGCTCCATATTGAGCGATCCGTCTTTGTTAGTTGCGACGGGCCTGGATGTTAGTTAGCATATTTATCAGTTAGGTTGGTTATGCAGATGACGCACCAGTGAATCAAGTAGAGATCGAGATAGTCGGTTCCGAGTGACGCGAGGGATTCATCAAGAACAGGTTCAATGTCTTCAGGCGCATGATAGGTATTCCATAGCTGAAATTTGGTAAGGGAGGATGCAGAGTAATATAAGAAAATCAGAAGTAACTTGCCTTGGACGTTAACCAAATATCTTCTCGAGGTATTCCGCTCTCCTTTATTGCCAGCCCGACTTCTGCTTCATTCTTGAGATGATCATTCAATAAGATACTGTCTTTCACCGGCCCTGAAAACAAAGGATACACACATTGTAGCGATAAGCACCATCTATATGCCTATACCCCGCAGCCAGTGCGGTCTAAGCATCGAAAATCAACACGTTAAATAGGGTGGGGGACAATAAAAACATACCTTCACTGCCGCACCAACTTCACCTTTTCCAGCCTGCCACACCCCTAAAAAAATATGAAAACGTAAATTATTAGTAGGGGTACGGTGGTATGGACGCACCGAGAGCTACAGTCGGTATTTCTGCGCCATTCGACAAAGTGTAATGAGTTGGCAGCTTGGAACTAGGACTGTAACAATGTTTCCCCCCCAATATCGGTACGGCGTGGAGTAGACTAGCAAACGAAACGTGCTGCTGAAGTTCATGTACCCCATAGTAGATGAGTGCGGCTGCTCCAAGAACATGGAAGATAAACTTTTTCCTATGTTGGCATTTTGCGGGTCTTTCTGGCGTCCTAAGGCCTTGTTTGATTTCCTGATCGGTATTAAACCGCTCGTAGTAGGTTGGCAAAGTCATGCTGGGAGTTCAACTTCAAGTTGCAAGAGAACGGCTGGGTCTGTTGAGCACTTATGTATGGTGAAATCTTGCCTTACTAACCCTCACCAAATCTTGGCAATGCTAGGCGAAGCACTCCACACCGTAACAAGTGATTGACAGGGGTAAGTGAGAAATGACTAGATGCTGGGGCGCGATCTTATTGACAAGCAAAAATTGTGCGAAACACAATCTTAATACATGAACATGAACAACAGTTCCCTTACAAGTAATTACCATGGCATTTCTTCGCCTTTCTCATTGATAAAGAGGCCTAGGTTGAGAAAGAGATACGGTAAAGAGGTGTGAGCGGTGTTTGAAAAATTGAACGGACCTGTCGGGCCTTCCTTGCCCAGGAGAGCCCACGGCAACAAAACCTCCGCTCCGGCCCGGATACTCTTCCCGCCCTCTCCAAAGAAATTCAATTTGGTCGAGGTAAAACCAGGTGTCACTGCGTTCACTTTTATACCTTCGTCACGCAGTTCTTGGGCCAAAGCTATCGTATAGGAGTTTGCCGCAGCTTTGGAAGTATTGTATGCGACGAAGTGAAGGCTGGCACCCTTTTGGGCTTGATGGAAGTTTGATGCCATGTCGCTGGTGACGTTCAGGATCACAGCCTGGGGTGAGGCGCGGAGCAAGGGGAGAAGGGTAACTGTAGTTTGGATTAAGCCAAAGAGATTTGGCTCGAATGCTTCCCGGACGACATCCACAGACACGCTTGTGGCATTCTGTGGTTTGTCCAGCACCCCGACACCTGATAGCCAATCATCGATCATCAAGCGCCTGTCAAACGGCGAGAGTGAGAAATTTCACACCTGCATTATTGACCAAGACATCTAGCCGTCCTTCAGCTTTCTCGATGAGGCTCTTTGCGGCGACAATGGATTCCACGTCTGTAATATCAAGTTGAATAAACTTCACATCGAGACCTTCAGCCTTCAACTTGGCCCTACAAGTGTCCAGCTTTGTCATTTTCAAAACAGGTTTCACTTCGAAAAAGTGCATACTGTGCGTCTTTCCCTGCATTTTCCTTCCTGGCCGCCAAATAGACAATATGATTTCGCTGAGCCAAGAGGCGAACAAGCTCAAAACCTATCCCAGCATTTGAGCCTGGGATGAACGACGGGTTAGCGAAGAGGATGAGTTGCTGTTTGGATGTGTGACTGGCCTGTGACGAGAATAACCTTGCTCGACATGTTGTTTTTCGCAGCAATACTATGGGAGTACAAGTCGAAGGCTATTTATAGACCGCACACAGGATGACGCCATTGCTGGACATGTGCATGAAACGTGATCACTAATAATAATATACAACTAGTACTTCGCTCGTCTACAATACATACCTGAAATCCCGGTTCTGTATGTCGGTCAGGTCCAAGAATTCCTATCAATCCACCGTCGACAAAGACTCCTTGAAACCGTTTCACCATTAAAACTGACCTTGGCAACCTTGACTCTCTCAACAATTCCATCTTTCTCCCTCTCAATGTAAACATCATCATAAGAGTGATCGGCTGGTTCTGCGTCGCGACGTTTGTTCTCGCTTGCCAAGAGAAATCGAATGAGAAGTAGGATCCCAATACAGACCGCATAAGAAATTCCAATTATAATCCAAGGGATATGGTTTCTGGCAACCAAGGACAGTAAGTAGTATTTCAAAATCTATGGGGAAAACTAATTACCTGGGCCTATATTTGGCCTGCCACATAAAGGGACTCGCGGCATTTCCGATGCAGTATGCCGAAAGCATAATTGCATTTGAAGTAACTTTCTTAGTATGACCCGCGGTCACATTCGAGATCCACGCCAGTGCGAGGACAAAGCCTGTCGTCCCGATCCCTTCCCCGGAAATAAGATCGGAGCGGATGTGAGGAATCCGGAAAACCTCTTACCTGTTGTCCATTGACCAAATAGCAGGCCAACTTTATTCTCCCAAGGAAGGAAATTAATGAGGAAAACCCCCATTATATTTGGGATCATGTAGAGGGCCCCGACATAAGCACGGCTATTCGGGATTCGGGAAGCAAGCTCAACTCCAGTCCAGATAGTCACGATCTCTACGACACCATCCACACATCCGAGGAGGGTAGTTTGAAGATTGGAGAATCCAAAACCAGAAACAACTATTTGCCTTTGGTTGGTGAGGGAATTCGGGACATTATCCAGGGCAGCAAACAGGGCAAAGAGCCATGTTTTGGTATCAGTGAGCGCTTCAATCATTCTATAAATAAATCAGTACGCTGAGTCAAGTCCTGAACATATACCCATACTGTTCCTTCTTGAAATGCTTATTCTCTACTCCTGTTTGGTTTATCTGTGAACTCAGAGGGATACGTTTTTGCGTTTCAAAATGAAACTCGTGTATTCACCTTAATTCGCCGGATTGCAATAGACCGCTCTGTAGGAGTTAGAAACCATGCATTCGTTGGGGAGTCGGGGAAGAAGAACCTGCATCAAACCACTGTTGTGAGCAACGGCCTACAAAGTAAATAAATGTGTGGACCAAAATGCCATGGATGTGGCAAGTGTCAAGATGCCAGTGATGATCATAAGCCTAGAGAAATCCTATTTGAATACATATCTTTGAAAGATTTAATGCCCTACCATTGCCATGGCTCAAAGTTTTTCGTCTTGATATGCAGACTTCCGAAGCTTATAAATCCGGAGATGATTTGGGCTGTAAGAGTCCAGTCAAACGGATTCTTATGGACGACCCACCACGCAGCATGAATTTAGACCAACCTGTACCGTTCATCAAAACTAACGCAGTCTTAGCTTAAATTACTCGTATAAATGTAAGGGACGTACACCAATACCCAACCCTCAGGGTCTGTTCGTTCCTTGTGTAAAACATAGAACTGACAATCATGAAACCAGCTGTGATCGATCCTTCGCACATGCCTAAGATCAACCTAACGACAAAGAGACCCGCAAAGTTCTTGCATGCAGCGTGTGAACACAATGCAACAGCCCACACGAATATGTTGAAACTAGTTCTTGGTCAGTGAGAGAATACAAGCCGGATACCACGCCAAGCCGCACCTCATCCATTTTCCGACGGGGTATCGCTGCAAACACAGATTCTGTGGAAACTCAAACACAAGGTAACTTAGATAGAATATCGTTCCAAGCCTACTTGAAGTGTCAGGGTCAGTTTCGAGGGTCCTGGCTGTGACTCACCAATTATACCTTAAATGAAGCACGATTTCTCAATGCGTTCGGGTAATGCTGACGATGAGAATCTCACTGATTTGTTGTCAAATGTGTGGATTCCCTTATCCCAAGTATAGCAGAACTCCCTAGAGTGGTCTTGTCCATAAATTGTATCCTGTGAACTATAAGAATAGCTCTTTGGGGAGGAAAAGACTGCCAGACCAATATAGGACTAGAATATCGTCCAACCTTGGTGAATGATTTATGTTTCGAAAAAAGAGGTGATACTCACTGCACATTAAAGGAATGATATGAAAATCAATCTTACGCCTGGTCAAAAAAAAAACGGTCAAAAAAATCATGCGATACCGTTCAATTTAGAGATTACCTGATTCTAAGCGCCTCTGCGGGGTCCACTTCGTCTTGATCTCCCGAGCCAAATTCAGCTGCCGTATCGATTTGTCTGGTCGATACCTCCACCCTATCTTTCCTCTCCACCTTGTATTTCTCATCTGTAATATCGATTTCTGAGCTGTGGCTCATGGTCAACTAGGAATTATAGTTTTTGAAGGGTAGGGGTGGTTCTCGCAGACAAGTAGGGGGACATACGATAGGAACTGGTTGTTCGGTGGAGTGACTCCACTGGGTTTAAAGTGCCAAGTGGTGGTGCGGACCGCTAACTGTTAGTGTGACATGGCCGTGGAGCCGGACCAATTGAATACAGTAACCTTTGTACGATGGGACTATCCCAGCCACCTTCGCACCGCACCCGATTGGCCAATAAGTCATCCTCGAAAGAGGTTAGAGTTTTGTCTCGATCACCTGACATATTAATAGGTTTGTTCAACGTTATCACTGACTTGTGACCCCTAGGCGAGGGGGGAGCATGAGGTGTAGTTATCCGAAGTATCAACTTGAGTCATCACAGATATTCTCGTTTGATTACAGGTCCGCGTGAATATTGTGTTGTGATTTTGTCCCAGGAATAGATGTGATGGCGTTTGGAATGGCTTCTCCCAGTTTTCGACTAAACTTTGAGTGATGATAACATCGGACGGCTGTGTCAGGCATATCGGACACAACACCAATTATCCACCTTGGGGGCGAAATAAAATTTCTCGTTTTCGAATGCCCATCATCAGTTTTTCACTCAGGGATCCTTTTTGGGGATGAGTATACCTTGTATGAAGACGGCAACGCCACACAGGTACGCTCGAGTACGGAGGAAGAACGTGCCGTCAAGGAGAGGGAAACTCGGCGTCTTCCTGGATGAGGTGATCTGCGTACATTGTGCTGTTGTTCCCGCAAGTATGGTATATTTTCTGTATATAACACACAATTATATGGAGTGCTGCGTCCTCGAAGGAATCCTCGCGTGGGCTTTAGAAGGTTGAGGTGAGGTTGGAGACTATATTGCATTTGGAAGGTCCATAAATTTGTATGTATATACTATGCTGAATTTTGAAAACATATCAGGAATGGGGAGATCAATAATGAGTTCTGGGGTATCGATGATTGTTATGTCGGACTAAAATTTAAAGCAAGAATAATGATGGGGAAATCGTTTAATACTTTGGCATTGACTGACGTTTCTGTGATCTTTGACTTTGCGCTTATGATGGCCGATGGTGCGCGTGGTGGGATAGGCGCGTCGTGGACAGTTTTTTTTTATAACAAGACACGCACCTTTTGTGTAACGTGTTCAGGCGACAGGTATGGTATATATCCCTTCACATTAAAATGCTGTTGCGTCGTCCTTCGGTGTGGCCGGATTCCCCACATTGTAGACAGCAGAAGTGGCGATAACAGAGTCAAACCAATTTTTTGTTAGACTTGTGCAATATTAACTCTTTTTGGTTCTAATCAGAAGGGCACATACATTAGCATACATTTCAAAACACCGGAAGTGAAGGCTCGTCGCCGATCGCTTTAGTTGTGGCTTCTTTTTTCTCGAAGAGATCTTTCGCGACCCGTACGCTGTTAAGTACAGTGTAGGACTTTCTACTGGCGGGTATGTGCAGATGAATTAAATTCCTTTTAAAAAACGATCACCAGTACCAAAACAATAGGGTTATGGGATAAATGTGACGAAACACTATTTTCCTCAGATTGGTCTATGGGATGGCCAAGGATGCCAAATAAAAGGAAGGATGGGTATCAGGGTGTTTACTGTGAAAGCAAGCAGCCGATTAGCGAAGTAATATCTTGCAAGCAACCTTAGACGGTGTTCCTATTCCAGACGTTCACTTGAAGGGCTTCCGTGATTCATGGAAATTAAATGGAGGCACCTGCTTTCCAGTATTTGTGCCTTTTTAAATGCTATGCGTGGTGCCCTATCTGAGTGACTCGGAATCACAGTTTTTCTGTTGGATAAAAATTGTTTGTTTGGTTGGGAGATTATTAAACGCGAGCTTACCCTTTGAGTTGGTGGGGTGTGTAAATGTATTATGTATCAAGCGTTTAGAATGTATATTATGGTCTTGATAAGTGTGTTGCCTGTTAAATATGTTTACTATTTTTAGAATTTATATATAATGCAGTTCTATGAATGGCGACACACCGTACTAAGAATTTCTTGATCAGTTAAAAGTATGAATAACCACTGCAGAGAGGTTTGGGGAGAGCATCCTGGTTCGAGAAGGTATGGGGGCATTCGGGTCAATACAGATAGTGAGGCTACATAATTTACATGAGGTGGATATGAGAAAGTAGGTCTCTGATTCATGATGGGATGGGGGACATCTTATTCCGAAAATCACCCTGGAAGGTACTCAGGGTGGCCATGTTGGCTCGTTTCGCGTTGGGATTGAGGAAGACAGATTTGAGGATTGTCTGAGATATTAAACAGTTTGAGAGGAGCGAAGTAGGTCAACACCATGAACGGGATTGAGTATTTTGGAGTGGTGCTCGGGTTGCTTTTAGGTGGGCGCATAGAGAATCTTAGGTACTCGATAATGTCGCATTTTCGAACGATGTACGACGCCTTTTACACTTCCCTGTTTTTGGAGTAAAAGTAAACGTACCGCATTGCTTCTGATTTAGTGTTAATATCGCGAAAAGGAGCCACGTTTCTGAATCACGTATGTATGCTGACTCAAGGGCGTTCAACAAAAACTCCCGAGTAGAGAAGGCCTTCCGTTGTCCCCTCTTGTATACCATAATGTACAACATCGCCCTGGTTTTCAGGAGAATCTGCCGTGTTGACAACGGGAAGCTAAAGGTGGAAATGAACCACACTCTGGCTCAAATAATCTTACAACTCACCTTCAGGACTCCGAAATGAAAATCACCTTGTCCCGTTGGTCCAGCTGCTATGGTAGGGTTTGGTAGAACATTCGTTACGGATCGAAGAGGGGCACCGTTCTTTGAATAGAAAACTTGGAGTGTTCGAAGATCCCAATCTACTTGAACCGCGAAATTGTGCCAAGTGCTAGGGGAAAATATAGTACTGAAGAGGATATTTAAGCTGTGGTCAAGCACTTTAAATGAGTGGGCATCTTTAGTTGGTAGAGGGCCTGTTGGGTTCGTAAATGGAGAACCTATACGACATATCCGTCAGCCACTGTAGCAATGAGTAAATAATTGTTTTAACCGAGTTGAATTCCGAATACGTGTGATCCATCGTTAGGCTCGATAAACACTACTTGGTATTCGTGTTTATAGTTCAACGGTCTGTGAGGATCTAATTTGATTGAAAAATGGAAGAGTGTAACTCCAACTTCCATCTCAGCATTCAGAGCCACATGACTTCCGTTCTTCTGGGCAATCAGTTCGGTGCGGCGAAAGCCGTATTGGTGGTTTCCTCCGCCAGGTGCAAAAACTGAGCTATTATCGATTGATACAGCTATGACTTGTTCTGTGGGGACCGTGGCAGTTGAGAGAAAGGGAAAGAGCTTTTTATTCCAGAGTGGGGTTGGGAGCAAAGAATGTCCAAGGAGTGTTGAATACTAGAAATGTATATTATATGAGTATCTATCATGAATCCCAGTGCTGATACCCACATACGAAGCGCTTTTGTCGCCCTTGACGCCTCTAAACAATATCTCAGACCGGGTTGTTTTTTTTAGGGGGGGCGGGGGTATAGACTCACGTTAGGTATGGGCCCGATGAGGCATCCAACGCAGCGCTAGTCAGTGTAAATGGGGCACGTCCATCGTAGATGATAGAACCTCCCAGAACGACTGACGCGTATGTCATCAAAATTAATAAGGACACCATGCTGATGGACTTTTTGTCACCGCTGTTGCTATATAAGTAGTCGCATTTCTAGTCCAAGGGTCGGTGGATCAATGTCGGCGCAAGGATATTCATCGGAGATGTTCCAGGACATTGAGTGGCCCGTGGGGTGCACACTACAAACAATATATGTTCCTGATGCCTACTGCAGGTGGTGGGCGATAAAATTAGTACACCAATCTATTAAGTCTCTCATCTGGCCACTCTTAAAGGACCCAAGTATGGTCACTTTTTCGGCGGTTTATGGTCTATGTACATTCCTTTGTCATAAGGTCAGACAGGCATTTGGTGACGGGTACTAATAGTTTACCTGTTTATTCATCTACTAGGAGCAATGAATCCAATACTGAAAAACCTGTCGCAACACCACCTTCATCGCTATCCTTACCCTTTGTCCGGACCAACCATCCTACCTGCTTCTCTTTGACTTCACCTGTTGAGTTCCCAAAGAGCGCCCATCCATATATCCCCAGTTCGCTGACGACTTCGACCTTAATGGCGGTCTTATCTTCCCCTCCAGCACGAATCAAATAGTTGCCCGTTCCCTCTGGGGAAACAATTAACTCCATAGCAATCCATGCCTGGCGCTCCTTGGGAGGAAGCGCATCAAGGAAGGGGGGAATTGATGCTTTATAAATGTTGTTTCCACCTCCCTCCCTCTGAGGTTTTAGCACGAGCGAAGGTGCGAGTTTTCGTGCCTTTCGGGTACCAAATGTTTCGTTCTTCAAATCGCGAATGTCGGCACCAGGAGTCAAAGAGTCCTCCTCAACATCCAAACCCCACATGCCCATGAAACTCTGGCGCAGTTCGTCAACTTGTTGCTGGTCGAACACCACTTTACCCCATTTCTGTTCATTGCAGAGAAAACGTTCCAGGATTCCCGGTTGGGTGAGTACTTCTTGAACCTTCTTTCCACCTGCAAGCTGCAGCGCTATCGATGGACACTTGATCGCGCGAGATCTTTCGAGGAGGAATCGAGTTGAGTAATGCGAAGGCGTTGGGTATTCATTAGGCATGTAGCCAGCTCGGAAATAAACAGTCGAAATTTCAACATAGTCCCGAGAATGGAGGTCATGGGGAACTGTTATTCGTAATACACGTGTTATAGGGTCAATAAAGGCAGTGTGTGCAAGCTCGTCGAATGTTTGACGGATAACGAGAATAGAATGGCTATTTGTAGTTCAGTAGAGATAAGATTAAAAATAGGCCCTTACTTCTTCAAGAGTTCGTATTCAAGCGGCCGTTGATCAAACACATTTCGTTCCCCTGGCTGGACGACAAAAAGAATTTGAGATCTGTGATAGAGTAAGCTTGTACCCTTTCCTTGTGTAACTGTCCTCACCCCACAACATTGTACGTTTGATGAGCCTCCGCCAAACCCTCCACCAACCCACTTATTGTATTGTTGACGGGAAAATTTTCCGACTTGAAGTGTGAGGATGTGTTATAGTAATTGGTAAAATCGTTGAGATATCTATATAGAGTAAATCGGACAAGTCACCTAATAGATAAAGATATTACCTGTGTAGCCCCGCAGTGCGCTCGGATAAACACCCAAATGATACCGATATTGTGTTGAATTCCACCTGTTTCAAGGAAATGGGTTCACGTTCAGGTGCATGGAGAAGATAATCTGAACGAAACAAGCCAAGATGAAGTGGCTATGGACCTCTATCGTCAGATAGACGACAACCGATCCAAGGATATATACTCACTTGAACCAAACCCTCATCTCTTAGCTGCTTCCATCCGGTCCATAATCGTCCTATAAAATCGTCAACTTTTCCAACTCCGTGAACAGTACCCATCACTTCGTCAAGAAATTCTTCATCCAAAGCAATGCGAGCATATAGTACGTTGTAGATCCCTTGAACCCTTTGTGCGAACTCAAAAAGTCTCCGGGGAAACGGCGATGGGAGCAAGGATAATGGGGCGTGAACAGCATATGCCGGTACTGTCGGTTGGGGTTGGGTAGGCGGCAGATATAACAGACCGTTGGAAAATGCGTATGTCGTTGCAAGAAGCGCGAGAGTCTCAAGCTGGGCCTTGGTAAAGTCAGGTGGCCAAGTCGAAAAAACCGAATTCGATGACATCTAATCCCAGCGTGCCTTCACTCCTCTAAAGGATTTGTACTGGTGGACTTATACGCTGACAAGTTTCAAGGCCTGGTGAACTTCAAATAATCTGGAAGCATGGAGCATCAGTATATAATCCTTGAGTCAGGTGGTGAATTATTGCGTGATAAAATTCCTCATACGTAACAAAAATCCTCCTAACTATGATCCGAGTTGATGAAGGCACGGGGGTCTAATCTCAGGACAGTAAAACAAGAAGCAATTGAAAAGCAAATACGAAACTACAATCAGAATAAACATCAATTAATGTGAATCCCTGTTTCTGTAGACTAGACGCTAAAACTATAAAATACTTAGATAACTTGGTGTTCTACATTACTAGTGCATATACAATAAATAGCTTTCTATAGTGAACTCGATCTAAACACCAATCTCGTCGAACAAGCCTCGTAGGTTTATGGGCAAGCCCCAACGATCGATCGACTCCATCCGAGTGACTTTCGTTTCGTGGCCAATCCCTTTAAAACAATGAGGTGGGAGCAAAGGCATCGATTCTTGTCCGTATTGATGATATTGGACGACCTCTCTCACTAGGTCGATGCTGCCCTGCCCGACAACGGCACTCAATAGTTTACTGGCTCTAACTTCATCCCAGTCATTATTTCCGTTGAGGTCCGGCCAGATACTAGATGCAATGTGATGAAGGGCCACCATTTGGATAAAGCCATCGAGGGAGTCTTTTATAAGTGAACGAAGATAAAGGCCAATCATCGCAGAGTCCACCTCAACTGGCCAAAGATATTCTCTGATATCTTCTGAGACAACCTGATCAACAGGTATTCGGATAGTTTTCAGAACATGCTGAAAATCATTCCAGAGATGCTTCCGGTAATCAAGGGCATACCGCATCGATGTTGGTACAAGTAGTAGGCGAGCGAAAAGGGGATTAGAAAACGAGATTGCATCGTACAAGGCCACGAAATCGGTGTAATATTGGTAGAAAGGGGTTTTGCCGAGGAATTGGGCCGAAACCGCTTCTAGGTTGCCACGGGTTGCAGGAGGGATCACGGGAGTTGCAGGTAAACGAGCACCCACTCCTCCAATGGTGTATGGGTGTAAGATGTCGTTCATAAACTGTTGAACGATCGGGTCATGGAATACTTCTTCTGTAGATTCGTTCTGAGGTTGTCCATGTTCGAGCATGAATACTTTCATGCAGCCAAACACAGCCTCCTCCCGAGTAAGTGTGAAATCTCTCAACGAATATCGCTGGAGTAATTCTCTCGAGATCTTGGTAAGCAATAATGCAACACGGACTATTTCAACCTCAGAAGCATCCCAGGTCAATGGCAAAGCCTTGAAGACCCTCGAACTTCCAGACCGTAGCAGATCTTCAAGTGGCGAGAATGTCCAATCGGATCTGAGAGGCAATCCAAATTTACGCATGACTGTTGCTGGCGGCAAGCGCTGGGTGGTGGAAAGCATGATAGATTGAGGTGTTAAATAGGGCGGGCCAAGGTAAACATCTGCTTGAGGGCGTACGACATACATTATGAAAGGTTTAATTATTGTCATCCCCCCTCGATCCCAAACAATTTGAGGGACCCGTAAATGTCGGGGTGTTGTCCAGCCGATGGTAATCAAACCTGTCAAATCATCCAGGATTTTCTGTGCGGATTCTTCTTCCCCAGGAAGGAGCTTAGACAGTATCGATAAGGCTTGCGCCATCCACAAATCCTCGGAAATGCCAGGAAGTCGGTAGGATAGTCGTAGATAAGAGGATAGTAACATGGAGAGTGGTCGGCAAAATACGTAGAGATGAGGGGGGGTGGCCTCGGTGAATTTTACCAGTCCCCAAACGGGGTGGGTAACCAACTTGGCACATAGCTCTGATATACGGGGAAATGGGAGTGGAAATGGAGGAGAAGCGAGAGGGTCATCTAAAAGTGGCGGAAGGCAAGCCAGCCATAACCTGATTGCTTGAGTCAATATTCCACAGAGCCGAGCCAAGGCTTTAACTCGTGAGACGTCCTTTACGTAGATTGAAGCAGAACATGACTGTGACAGCTCCTGTGTTATTGCATCGAGAACTCCAAAGATGATTGTTTTTGCCTTGCCATCCTCAAAACCCGTGCTAATCTCCTGTATACATTCCAGTCTTTCCTCTGACCCGCCACGCATACCATTGACCCTTGCACCCTCTAACCAAGCAGCCCTAACTTGCCATGTTCCTGCCCAAACATCCCAATCAATTTCGTTGGTGTCGAGCCTCCTTTCTAATTCTCCAACATCACCGTTCCAGCCCCAGCTAACGATTTGACTCCACAGAATATCATGGCTTGGGGTGGTCTGGTGAGGATCAACCGCACACACTATCCATGCAGCGAGCAAGTCCAACCATGCAACAGTCAGCTTCTGTGATCTAGAAACGTTCGAGATAATATAGAGATTTAGTTCGGCGAAGTGCGACATTGCTGTACTGGCGACGTGAGAGTATAAGCCATAAGAAGCAAGAACGGTATAAAAACGCAAGGTGGAAGTGAGAAGTGACGTAGTGAGAGGTATAGGATATGGTGAAGATGGCGGTAATAAAGTGATAAAACGAAGGAGGGCGTCTGCAGGTTCCGTTAAAGTTTTGGCATTCGACCGTGAGGACTTTGCCAGAACGATAAGGAACTCTATAGCCGAGGGAACTGGAGCTGGAGAAGAATTTGTTGGGGGGATTGGGGTCAGGAGGAAAGTCTGTATCACGCTTGAGATAAGTTGGGGTGTCGCGACTATAAACTCTGCTATACTATTGCTTTGCTGGGCCAACCGGTGAAGTATTTCCAGGAGCTGGACTGAGGTTTCCCCTGAAGCGGCCCCTTGAACGAGCGTGGTACTGATCAGTGGCAGTAGAAATTCAAGTGGCAGTGAGCTGATCGCAGCATCCCCGGGAACTTCTAGTTCCACATTCTCAATGCTTATAACATCCTGGTCCCAGCCCACGATACATTGCCATACGACTTCGATGGCTCGAGCACCTACACTCCCTCGCCCCGACATGGCTTCGAGCCCTGCCCCGATAATTCGCTTTCTTAATTCTTCTTCCTTGCCAAAAAATTCATCCAACTCATCTGCATCGCCTTCTTGCATATTTGAAACTCTTTGAGCAATTCGAGCTAAAACCCCGAGCATGGTTGCTCTCTGAGCAGGAACGCTAGACCGTGAGAGTAGGAAAATGTCATCAAGAGTATATCCAGCATGTTCACCGTCAGCATGGTGATGAAGTCCAAGATGGGATGGGAGACTTGACGAAAGTGCGTACGGGATTGGTTTCCCAGTGAGATCAAATCGGAGAGCTGATGGTCCTAAATCAGGCTCAGACGATGCAGATACTTCCATCCAAGCGACATTTGGATCGTTAACTGGAGCTTCCGGAAAATAACGGCGACGTATATATTCGGGGGTGCCCTCTTCTGGCTCAACATCTATACTACCAGATGAGGTTTTGTGGGACTTCATGGTGCTTTTCCATTGACCAAGGGATATAGAAGATCCATCACCAGTTGGAGGGGGTAGCGCAAGAGGCTTTCTACGTGGTGATGGGGGTGCCGATTCGTAAACGTGCACGTCTTGTGGGGCAAGCTCTGCAAAACGAAGTTGCCGATCTGCCCTGCTTGATGGTCGTGTGCTACTTGTTGACAGAATAGGTGGTGGAGACACTGAATATACCAAAAAAAAAAAAGGCAATCAGAAATGAAACCATAGATCAATCAGACCCTTTCCAGGTTACAAAGGTGAGATTTAAACGAGAGAAGTCCGTAAGACTTACGTCGGTCCTTTGACGGTACATGAGTGATGAAGTTATCTGCAGATGTGATCGGGACTGCAAAGAATGAGGAATAGTAAGTATAATTATCAATTGCTGCGAACCTTCTTTGAGGGAATCGGCTACGTCTTGTGTGTTTTCACCATTTGGTGTTCCTTGTGCTTGCTTCATCCTAGCGTTCTTGACACGTTTTAATAGATCCCCGACGCCAGCACCAAATCGGTCCATGATCGCTCGTCTCTCTTCCTCTCTCTCTTCTTCGGTCATCCCTTCAACACGTTGCTCATTTTCACGACTCATCTGCCACCGCCATTGATCGGGGTCGACAGGCTCGGGCTTCAAGTCGCTTAGAATCTTGGGAGGTGCATCTTGGGATCTAGTATATCCTGGCTTTCGGAGTTCGTCCCTGTTGCGAGCGAACGCACTTTTAGAACGATGCTGAACAGCTGGAAACCCTGTTTTTCCCGAACCGGAAGGCACAGGTGGCGTAAAGGATGTTGATGAGTTGCGCTCGAATACGGAACCAACTAAGGAAGGATTAATTTTCGACATTTTTGGCCGGAATTGTCGTTCAAATAAAACGGGATGATCGTTTCCAGAATCCAAAACTTATGTAATCTCTTCAAGTCACTATGTCTCGTCATCAACGTCATGTGACATACTTTACACTGAAATAGAGGCATTATAAGAATTTTAGACATTTGGTTACACACATTGCTATCCAATACTTCGTATACATCGACCATTTCATCCTCGGTTTCCCGATGCAGAAGAATATCACAAAAGCTATATGTGTATCCCGCAAACAGAGTCGCCCTTTCCATTGTGATGTTCATGTTATACATGTGAAAGTCACGACTTTAATCTGATAGTTTTCGGAAAGTAAGGTACATTGTAGACAACAAGGCTTACAGATATCACTAAAAGTGATAGCCTTCGCGAAAGAAGACGAGGCGAACTCATCTTCACAGTTTTTCCTTTAGTGCTTCAAACGCCTTCTGTAGCTCTTCTTTATCAAAGGGCTTCGCAGGCCACCCAACCACCAACCCTTCTTTATCCGAGTCGGAAGGCTTAGGGATGACGTGGAAGTGAACATGATCAACTTCCTGCGTACATTGATGATTAAAGGATTTACAATTGGTTTGATGTAAGGACCGACCTGGTGGGCAATGCGTCCGTTGTTCTGTAGAATATTATAGTTCTCCACGCCTTGGGCTATCGCGATCTTTTTAGCTATGGGCATTGCATCGGCCAAGTACTCGTCTGGTAGTTCATGCAATTTTTCAGCATGATCTACCGTCTTTCGTATAAGTGAGATGTTTAGATCATGGATGAGGACTAACACTTAGGAATTATGAGGGCGTGCCCCTTGGACAATGGTCCGATATCAAGGAAAGAGAGCCTAAAGAGATGTGTCAGATCAAGTATCCACTTGGCAAAAGCAATGAACACACGAAAGCTCCGTCTCAATCAACTTGAAGCTCGGTATGTCACCTAACCATTATGAGCTAAGTTTTACACCTAAATCGAGTTCTCGGGTGGCACACCTTTGATAATTTTGCAGAACAGACATGATGCCAGTGATCTAAAAACGGCGATTTGAGTGTAAAGTCAGAAGTTGGGACGTGGATGATATACTTTACAGCCATCGCTGCTCTTGTCTGACGTTACAAACTGAAGTATCACGGTGTTGCAAACTGGTGGACAGTGACTAGTACTACCTTAGGTAGTTTAAGTAAACTTGATTGGGTTGATACTTCAGTCACGGTGTACCTGAAGGATGCGGGGCCAGTGCCGGTCAAGCCGCCACGTGCAGAATCCAGGACTCCACTCGGCCCGGCGGCCTTCAATGAGGGACGACTGGCAACTGCTTCCATGTCGTTGGTAGAAAGAGCCGAGGCTGCAAACCTAGCTTTCAATGACATTCCCATCATGTTAGTCACGCTACAGTACTTGATTCCGTAGCTCAACATACATCAGTGATCTATCCCACCTCAGAGACAAGACCCCGGCCACTCAACAAAAGCTTGCTGAAGATATACGAAATGCATGTATCAACGTTGGGTTTTTCTATGGTGCAGCTTGGGTCATATCTCTTATGCTGCAGAACCTAATTGCCTGGCGTCTTGACAGTTCAGAACCATGGCATATCTGAGGACGATATCCAAGGCGCGTTGGAGATGGCAAAAACTTTCTTCTCGCTTCCTCATGACTTAAAAATGGAGGTCAGTCTCGTTGTATATAGGGGACATAATCTCGAGAAATGAAATGTATCCCAGATTGAAAATCGAAAGACGCCAAACTTTAAAGGCTACTCACCTCTTCTTAGTGGTAACAATAACCCTTATGGCGCTGGTGATCTGCAGGAAGGATTTGAGTTTGGCTGGGAAGAGCTGGATGGAGGACCAAATAACGACGACCAAGAAAAGTCTGGCGTCATGGCTGGTGCGAATGTTTGGCCCTCTGGGTTGATCGGGTTTCGCGAGAAGGTGTTGAAATATTAGTACGCCATCCCGACTCGTCAAAGGTTACTCTTCTCAGCCCCACAAAATTTCAGCCATGCTGCTGTAAATCTCGGAAAATCTTTGTTCCCCCTTTTCGCCCTCGCTCTTAATCTCCCGGATGATTTCTTTGATGACAAGGTTAGACACTCCTTGCCTTTATCTACTCTATGCTGATTTTGATTTGCCAGACGAAGAACTCGGCGGCATTAATGAAGCTACTGCATTATCCCCCCCAGACTGGCATAATAGATGACCGAGTTATTGGTATCGGCGCTCATACGGAGTGAGTTTCTACCTAGTAGCATCCAAACGGTTCGTTAAAATGTCTATCTCTGACTGTTTAGCTGGGAGGCAAGAATATATAAATCGCGTAGCATCCTAGACTTACGATCTAACATCGAGAATTATTCTGTAGTGCTTTACCATACTGTGGCAAGAGCCAGGTATTCAGGCATTGCAAGTTTTGAATAACGAGAAGAAATGGGTCAACGCGCCACCAATTCCCGGAACGTTGGTGGTAAAGTAGGTTTCATTCATCATAACGTTTATAAGTATTTATACAACTATATACAGCCTCGGGGATCAATTTGCGCGTTGGACTAGTAGGCCGTCTATATGCGGTCGATGTCGTGACTCAAACTCAACTTAGATGATATCTTCAAATCTACCATTCATCGAGCCATCAATCGAAGTGGCGTCCGCCGCTATTCTATTCCACTTTTCTTCGGAACTGATTATAATGTCAGACTGGAGGTAAAGTTTTTTTTCATACCCGCCTCATTAACTAAACCTCTGAACCTCTGAACAGCCTATTCCGAGCTGCACTTCACCAGAGAGGCCCCTCAAATACGAGATCGTTACCGCAGGAGATTATGTTAAATCGCGTCTACAGGCAACATTCGATCATTCAAAGGTTAAGTGATAGATCCTCGAAATGTATACCACCATCATCGGACTTTGTACATCTGAACTATGGTGTCATTAGCAGCAGAATCTGCATCTTGTTTCGTGGAATAGTGGATTTCTACATCCAGTTCCCTGGAATTGGTCCTGCTCTTTCGGCAATAAAAGGTACCTTGCACGATAGATCCTACAGGGGAGTGTATTAATTCGACATGAATTCTGTGTATTATCCACCTTTCTGACCTTCTGTGACACTGATAGGCTCACGAAGTAAGAACAACGTCTGTTTCCAATGCGTGGGCATGCTTTGTGGCCCTGTACTGAAACTGGTAATGGAGTCTTTGTCTACTCCCATACTTTGTCGCCTCTTCGGCGCCGACTTCCCTCCGACAGGCCAGAGTTCAGCCAAGATAACATCACCTTCCTTCACTGTTTTAACATCCGTGACAGCTGGGACAGGGTGACCAGTATTGGTAAAGAATGTATCGAAATAAAGGATGAAAGAGTTGATCTTTGTCCTACGTTCTGATGTCGACACCAGGGTGAAAGACGAAGTAAAATCTAGTTGTCGTTGAGTTATCTCACTCAACAGAAGGTCCTGTATCACCTCGTTCAAAAAGGTATATATATATTGAAGAAACAGGTACCTTTATTGGGTGTGGAGCACTATACATTGTATTGGAGCCCACAACATCAACGATGGCTTCGCCGTAAAGATCTTCCGCCATCACAGACAAATCGAACCCTGGTCAACGGTCAAAACATACCAAGACGGGCACAATATGGCATTCTCACCATAAATGTCATCCCAGAACCCGACACGATCTTTGTAAATCTCTGATGCATCACACAAGCTGAGCATCATCTTGCATTGGCTTGGAGCCATGACGCCACCAGGTCGTAAAAATCGATCTCGAGCAACAAGAACTGAATCAAGCATCGATTCGTAGAGAAGAGCATAGCCCATCCACTCAGAGATGATAATATCGACGTGAGTAATATCACCGGGAAGTGTAATTTCCTCGACTTTTCCTTGAATGACAGTGATTATATCGTCGAGGCCATTCGCTTTGACGATCTGTTTTGCCTTGATCGCTATGTCACTTGCATCAACCGCAACCACCCGTTTTGCACCACCCCGGGCTGCGAAAAGGGACAAAATCCCAGTTCCACATCCGACGTCAAGGACAATGGCATCACGGAAGAGTGTTGGGTTGGTCAGTATAAATTTTGCGTAACTCGAAGTCCGAACTTTATCCTGAATCATCACGGCGTGTATGTCTAAAGAGTTATTGTGAGATAAGGGCGAGATGAGTACTAGGGACAGACCATTCTCGCCGTAAGATTGGAAGTAATGTGAATCATCGTCCCGAGCTTGAGGTGCTGACGGGCTAGATATTGAAGCATCAGCAGAATCCAAGAGTCCACCAATATTGAGTTGTTGGTTTATGAGTGTGCGATACTCATTGAAGCCTCTCTTCGCAGCGGCGAGTTTTTTCTGGAGGGCCTGAATTTGTTGGGCTG
Source organism: Collybia nuda (assembly GCA_015584075.1). NCBI lineage: Eukaryota > Fungi > Basidiomycota > Agaricomycetes > Agaricales > Clitocybaceae > Collybia > Collybia nuda. Next base: position 286,227 of record MU150256.1, read on the forward strand.
GTTCGGGTGTTATTGCGCCTTCTTCATCAGAGTCTGTCCAATCGTCCGTTTGAATTTCTGGGATTTGAAATATATAAGCCTTAAGATTAAATGTCTAAAGAGGCTTATTCACGAAGCAGAGGATCATCCTCAATTACGGGGACAAGATATTTTTCTTCTGTGAATAGGGCCTCGCTTCCATTGAGTTTGGATACGACTTGAGGAGATGGATTCTATATCGTGAATAAGGAAACGTGCCTTCACGAGTGGGGAAGTAAACATGCCGTTTTCCGAATGTAGTTAATTAAGCGGATTCGTCTATGAAAGTCAAGCGCTTCCCGTCACCTTCCGTCAACATAGGAGTAGGCAGCCACTGAATAAGACGGTACGAACATAATTCCGAGGAAAACTTGTTCAAATCAAAACCATGGACATCTGCATCATGTGCCAGTGCCTCCCCTACCGACGGGAATGTCTTGTCTTCAAACAACGATCGGCAAGGTTGTTGCACGAGAGAATCTGAAACCCAGTCGTCCCAGTTTTGGTCCTCATCATCCGAATCAGAACTTGCGCAATCACTGGATAAATTGCCATCTCCGTTCGAAATATTTGGTGGTGACGGTGGTGGTGGTAAATGTAGGCTCATTCTAGGATTTAACGCCAGATCCAAAAACTTGGTAGGTTGTCGATGATGATCGAACTTGGTTTTTTAATCTTGTCACGCGTTCGCTAATCTGATCACGTGTAACATCGTCATCACCAGATCTTCGAAATGCAAATACTGCTGTTAACAGTAACCATGCTTGAACGACTCCAAGTATGTGCACTCGAAATTTCCTTGTTCGAACTATGACTCTGTCTATTTTCTCGCATGGCCGATGTATCTGACTCATTTTGGTTTTTCTTAACAACCCTTGACCCAGTGTTCTTGTTTTCTACTCCGATTTTGCGCACATAGGGTTTTACGAGGAGTCATATCAGGATCAAATGAAGCTCGGACCCGCAACCAGCGCATGTTACGGACCTCCATACACTATGCTTAGGACTCCGAGCAACGTTATTCCAGTGAGAACCTAGGAAGCCCAGTTTGTCTTTTTGGCGTCTCCTACATGTGGAACCGTTGCTGTGCGGATGAAGCCCCGTTTTCTTGAACGATACACACGGACTATTGATAAATGCATCGATTCAAAGCATTATACTGCATTTTTCGTGTGTATAAAATAGCAGAAGAAATTGTCCGAATTGCAACTTTGAGAAATCAAACAAACTCTGAATCAAGAAAGCAATGTCCAGTGATCCTTCTAATCCTTCTACGACCTCTTTGCAGTCTGCTATGACCGTTACATCTACTTCCCCACTCAACCAGACCAAGGCACCCCCGAAAGACTATTCCGCAGCCTTTGCCACTCTGCAATCCCGATACGGGACGGGGGGGCATATTCCAACACCCAAACCCGACAAATCGAAACTTTCAGAGGCCCAGACCTCACCAAATAACGCCCTTACTTCTGATACCACTCTCACCACCGAGTCCAACTTCTCAGGGTCAGCAAATACTGCTGACTCTTCAAAGAAAAAGAAAGGACTCTTCCAAAAATTGAAAGGTATGCCTGATATTTATTGGTGTTGTTCATGTTCGATATCACTGATACATGATTGGCGGATGTAGGGAAAGTCAAAAGGGGCACCTAAACATGGATTTTGTCCTGGTTCAGGGTCGGGTTGAGGGGAGATTCTTATCAGTCGGTTCCGTTATTTTTAGCTCATGTGTAGGGTTAGGGCACAGTCCCGATGTTACCGTTTTTTTATCATGACTCGGTATAGGTGTCTGGGCACATCAGGTGGATCATACAGTGACACGTTCTGAAATGACTCGGCTGCGCAGCCTTTCTGCGCAGCTCGGTTGGCTACTGGGAATTAGAAATAGACTGCGCAATTTGTCTATCGGTCTATCGGTGCTTATCAAACCCATAATGCTTGGGTATATAAACTCTTCCAGAGATGAGAAAGACAACATCTTACATTGTGACATACTCGATAATAACACATAATCAGTAACTGCTTCACCCTACTTCTGACAATGTCCGATAAATTTGCATCCACTACTTCCCTGCTCTCTTCACATGCGTCTACACTTGCCGAACCCAAAAAGTCGGGTTTACGAAGTTTCCTCTCATCACAGAAACCTAAATTCGTAAGTCCTCAAAGAAACCCATTGGTTTCCCAGTTTCCCAGTTTAATCATTATTAAAATTGCGCAGGCAAAGAAGGAAGAAATGTCAGCAAGTAAAACGCAGCAAGACGAAGCTGCTGCATGGAGGGACTCCAAGTTCGCAGACATGGCTACGAAGAACGGGTGGTCAGCACCGACTCCAACGCGGCCATCATTTTAATAGGTGACTTACAACTGTACAATATCTGCAGTAAGTCCATAAAACCAACAATATTCGAATTTCATTCTGACTTCAGCATTCAAGCCTTGTACAAACTTTGAAATGATGCCAAGTTACATTTGACTTTCACGCTGCACCATTAGATTAGTGAGGCCGTCATATCATACTAGTACTATCCAGATAGTCGATGATCGATGATGGCCGAGGAGCATCGAAAATTGGCGTGACCATGGGTTGATGATACTGCGTTGTAACTCTTCTTCAGCTGTAAAGTGCAAGTATTTAGTGATTATATTCGATTTCTGGATTTAAATCATAAGTCATAGCCCCCGATGTGTCCATAAGACATAGGCTGTTCAAAATACTGGTAAGAAGAGTCTTGCGCCGTTGGGAGAAAATCGGCTGTCATTCATATAACCCCTATAGTGGAACTTTACATAAAATCTTCTTCCAGCTCTCTACCTGTCTTCCGAGGGACATTTTCGTCTTCCTCAACGTTGAATAATGTGTCATAGGATCGTGCAGCTTTCTCAGCTTCTCTTGTGCGCGCCAATTCGGCATCAGCTTTTTTCTGTGGGATTGATGGTGAACAAATGTGAGAGTTTTAGTCTGAAGCAATACCGGACCTTCTCCGCTGCGGCTACTTTACGTATTGTAGATTCTTGTTTAATGCGGTCAACTTTTTCCTGCTCGTGGTCCACCACCCGCTCGACCTTCGTCTTATTTAGGCGGTTTACGACTACGTTCTCACGTTTGGCGACATGAACTTAGGGAGTGTATTAGATACATTGCAAACGACGCGCGACGCAATCTATACCTCGCTTGACCTGACACCCCATGAGTTGTTGAAGAAGAATATTAAGATACGACACACCTTTTTATCGTTGTGGAATGAGACTTGGCCGACAGCCATATCTCCCGTTTTCTATGACTAAATCTAACGGAGGGTTCTCATTCTAGGCTGTGGGTAGTGGTCCTACCTTCAGATTGTCACCTGGGGTATATATGATTGTCAGGTTGTCCTTCTTGTTCCCTAAAAAATCGGATCCATGAAAAATTATAATTATAAAGATCTGTCGAAGTACCTTCAATAGAATTTGCCTTTACGAGCTGTGCACAGTCGATTAAGAGAGCTTCGGGTATACTCTCCCATACAACGCCATCAGGCATCCGTAGGTAGACGTGGGCCGAGGATAGCTTATCCACATGAAACCAAACATCCTGTGGCCATGCATATCGTATAAGCTCTTCATCTGGGGAATGGTTGCCCATAAATTGCTTCCTCAGTGGAGTTGAATAAACTGGGACCAACTTTCAACTTTATCTCGCCCCATATAGATGATTGCTGGTGGGGTAGCGCCTGGAGGCGTCAATGTAAGTATATATAATTTTCACAATAAGCTTGAATTACTTGTAGATGTAAAAAATAGTACCATATTTGTGGAAAGCTGGGAATTCGATGGGTGACGATGGACAGGGCATATCTTTGGAACTCGGATTGGGTTGACAAGCGTGGGAACTCCGCCTTTGTACATAAGCGTTGGCTCATATCTTTCCTCTCACCACCATTGGCGCTTCTTAAAAAATCTCTTCATTTCTACTCGGAAAAAGACCGGTTTGGACCCTGGCGAATGTGAGGCGGCTGATTCTTGTTATGAAAGAGGAACTTCACTAATCGTTCCATCACACCCAGAAAAGTTTCAGCATTCAACGTATTTGAATTCGCGAACATGCAGCCTATGAATCGGTTAGGACTTGGTCTGCGTCCTCCTTTGCCGTCTTACGGCCAAGGTCCCTCAATGTCGGCTCTCGCACAGCAGCAACAAATGCACTTTGTTCCCCCTCAAGCCCAGAAACAAACAGTCTTATTTGTTGGCTCAATTTCTGGAGGCATCACCGATGGCTTTATAAACCAATTACTTGTAGTAAGTATACCACAACTTATATGAGTGCCTATTTTAATGCTATTGTACAGGCGTGTGGTCCAATCAAATCTTTCAAACGTCTCATTACACCTGCGAATAAACCCCAGGGTTTCGGTTTTGCGGAATTTGAGGAACCAGATGGGGCACTGCGTGCAATAAAACTTCTAAATGGCATTGAATTACCTGCACTAGAGGACGGATGTGCTAATAAAAAACTACTGGTGCGTTTATTCAGTCTTAAGATCACATTTCAAGCCTACGCCGAAAGCCCAGGTTAAAGCAGATGAGAAAACGCGTGCCTTTCTGGATGCATATCAATCGCAGAGAATGGCCACCAGTGTGAGTGTCTATTACTTGGATTTTCTCCCTGGACCAAATAAAGACACCCTTCAGACCGACGATGCACAACTACAGCAATCAAGGGCAAAAATTGATGAACTCGTGGCGGATATCAACCGTATGTCACAAGATGCTGCTAACAATGGCCTCATCGACAAGGAAAAATACGTGATCCCTCCTCATCTTCATGACCTCCAAGAAGCCGATTTACCAGAAACGCAACGGGGGCTTGTAATATCTGAAATTGCTCAATTTCGTGAACGGGCTGCGAAGCGAGAGCGAGAAAAGTTACGGGACGTTCGGGAAAGTATTCCCATAGCTGGCGCACCGAGTGGGCCCAAGGTGCGCGAATGGGGAAAACCACAGCAGCAACCCTCTCAACAGTCCTCAGGCTCTTTGCAGCCTCCTGCACAACAAGGATTCGGTAAAGGGGCTCAAGGTTACACTAAGCCTGTCGGTTTTGTGAAAGCCGACGACGGAAGAGCTGGTCCTTATGATGGCGGAGGCCGGCAAGCGCCCGGAAAACCTACGAAAACTGATGAGGAGCTAGAGGCGGAGAGGAAGGAAAACAGACGCAAGGAGGAGGAGATTTCATTCCGTGATGTACGTGGACATTGTGTCGTTACTTTTAACCTCTCAATGTTTTTTGATCCGCAGCGTGAGCGAAGATATGAACCACGAGAGCGGACGCGTATACAGACTCTAGAACGCACAATTGCACGAGAGAGGGCAACCAAGGAAGCCGAAGAGCGTCAACATGCAGAAATGCGGACTCGCTTAGATATTTGGGATGATGACGAGAGTGACGAGATGTTCTATATGGATCGGTATGGTGTATTGCAATCGTCTCGGGTATAAGGTAGCTTACATTTTGGTCAGCCAACGTTGGCGCCATCTTCGAGCCCGCAGGTTAGAAGCGGAAGAAGCTGCTGATGCTAAATCGCGAAGATTCGAGGAACAAGAAACAGAGAATCTTCGGCGGGAGTCTGAAGACTTCCTGGCCCGCCAAATGGACGAGATGCAGGCGCTCGCAGAGGAACAGAGGAAGGCCGGACTGCTGCTTGATGACGGCGCCCCTGTCAGATTGAATGTCTCTATCGCCCCCGCTGCTGCCCCAACGAAAGAGGCTACCGGAAAAGATAAAACAACCGTCTTTGGGCAGGAGGATGAAGAAGATGATGGAATCAAGAAACGTAAAGTGCCTCTCGTTAAGCTGGATTTCAGTGTGGCAGAGACTGGAGAGCAGACAAGAGAAAGGCTGGAGAGAATCAGGCTCTCGGTTCCGCACGACAAGGAGACCCTATTCAAGGCTAAAGTTCGCTGGGATGGACTGACTGACGTGTGTTCTATGCCAGTCATGATAATCTCGATTACTAATTTGGCGATCTTTTAGACGATCATTGACCGTAAATTTGAACCGCTAGTGAAGCGGCTGATGATAAAATATTTAGGCGAGATGGAGGAGGAGGATCTGATTATGTTTGTCCTTGAGCATCTCAAGGATCACAAGGGGCCTCTGAAACTTGTTGAAGGCCTAGAGCCGGTGAGTGAACTGCTTTGATTATATATACATCGTTTTTGAATTCTTTATTAGGTCTTGGAGGAAGAAGCATCCGAACTCACCGTTAGTGTTTGGAGACAAGTAATATTCGAAAGTATGGCATATGGTGACGGTTTGCTCACTGACAAACTCCTCGTGGACTAAATGTTGGAAAAACGGGCTGGGTAGTCTATTCTCGCTACTCTTCCGGAGGGCGCAGGTGCGTTGTGTAGTACTGGCGGTTCTTGTCTGCTGAGGCGCGTGTGGTTCTCAACGAGTATCGGTTGTACAACCTGGAGGAGGGAAGTGTGGGGGCTCGGCTGCGTGACAGCCTGAGAGAAGATTGTAACCAGGACATTGAAAGATGTGACGTGAGTTCACCGTTCGATTTTCAGAAATGTAAATGATATCGCTTGCTTCCTTCTCACCTGTGGGGCGGCTATGATATTCAAAATCAAATGTTGGCCCCTTGCATCTCTTATCCTTATTTCTTGGGAATGTGTCGTTGAGTTTTTTGCATTCTCCATTTTTTTCCAAGGACATATTGATGGGCCATGCGTTCTCTGAACTGTGGCATTGACCTTGAACTTAGGTATTAGACTACTAGAAAAGCACAGCAAAGCTTGTTTTTATTGAGCCAACATCCCGAGGACACTGCCCATGTCACGAGGTATGACACCCATTATTGGCGCTGTTGAAGGTTTATTTTTGAAGTTCGTGCCAATTGCCATATTAGTTCCATGATCATCAACTACTCCTATTTTTCTTCGTCACGGTCTTGTACAGTGACCCGCTGATCATGACTGAGAAATACAATCTCCACCAATTGTTGACCCTGTGTTGAGATCCGTGTTGTCGCGTATTGGATGATAACCTTGTTGCCAAATAGAAGCATCTACCAGGCGCATCGCCAAGGCCCTTGATTGAGCAAACAAGTAATGGCCCCACTACAACAGCCATGTGCTGCGTCAGGCATTGACTATACATATCTACTAACCGCGTCCGTCGGAGGTATATAATGCGGCAATGTGGGGTATTTTCTTTTGTGGGACTTTCTTGTGTCCATCATGTTGACTGCACTCGCAACGTTCGCGTATTTGCTTCACAGCACCGTCGCACAGTCAACTCTGATAACTGCACCGGCTCCGTCAATCACCGTACAAACAGCCGTCCCAAGCCCATCCGCATCTCTTGGGGATCCTTTGCCTTCACAGGCTGCCCTGCCCCCTAAGCAGAGTTGGTGTCCTTCCGAGATCTTCTGTGCTGGACCAGTCTGTATCAGTGATTTTAGGTCTTTGAATCGTCCAATTGTCTAATGTCTCTCCCGTTTAGCTTCTACAAACAGTGAATATCGCACATCTATACCCTGACGACAAAACGTTTGCTGACAAGGTACGTTGGACAAGCCATGTATGCCTAAGCTCATTTTAACCCGCGTGCTGCCGTAAAGCCCACTAGCAAGGGAGCTCAAGCTGTATTAGCTGACTTTAAAAATATCACGAACGGAACCACTTTTGGACAAATCGTTAATTTCGTTGACTCAGACTTCGAAGGGGAAGGCCTTGAACTGCAGGCTCTCGCTCTTGCGGGCTTCAACCCGAATCCAGCCTTCCTCAATAATGTTACCCAACCAATCGTGAAAGCGTTCTCACAGACTGTTCACGGTTTCTGGACCCAGCTTATCCGGGGAACGAATTCATCGACACTTTGTGGTGGAAACAACACGTGCGAAAGTTCTCTGATCCCCCTAAATCACACCTTTGTTGTACCTGGTAGGTCTTATCATGGATGGCCACTTTCATCACAGGCGATGGCTAACATTGCTCTCGAGGTGGCCGATTCAGGGAGCAATACTACTGGGACAGCTTCTGGATCGTTGAAGGTTTAATTGAGTCCGAATTATTTGACATAGCCAATGACACCCTTCAAAATTTCATGGACGAGCTGGAGCATATCGGATTTATCCCAAACGGAGGGAGAATCTATTGTAGGGATTATTATCTGCCCCCCCCCATTTTCCCTACTAATGAACCACTAAGATCTCAACCGGTCTCAGCCCCCGTTGTTCATTCAAGTAAACATTGTCTGCCATTCTAATTGAATAACAAAATCTGACCCTATCCAAAGATGTTGTCGCGGTATGTCACTACAAGCGGTGACAAAAGTATTCTCAACCGCGCGCTACCCTTAGCTGAGGTGCGTTACCTTTGCAGTCATCAATAATGGGGCTTCTCAAAAACGTACATAACTACAGAAAGAATTGAAGTGGTGGAGAGATAACCGCTCTATAAACGTCACTGGTTCAATCAGTAACACGTCCCACGTCATGTATAGGTATTCTGTGACCAACACTGCCCCCCGACCGGAATCATATCTCACGGGTAAATCTACCTTTTGTTGTCACTGTTCGTCCCACCACTTATAGAGGCTATATTCATAGATTACACCACTGCAAATGTTCCCAACACCTTGAACGAAACACAAAGGTCAGCTTTATATGCCGAGCTTGCCAGTGGTGCTGAGAGTGGTATGAAGATCCCGCATAACACCCGCTTTATAATATTGAATTTATGCTTTTAGGATGGGATTACACTACGCGCTGGTTCCACCAGTCCACAAACGGGACAAACGACGGTCTCCGAAGTTTGAACGTACGCAACACTATTGCAATAGATCTCAACAGCATCCTATGTAAGTCTAAGGGATGAAGAATAACGCACGATTTTTAACGTTCTCCCAGACAAAAACCACGTACTCATGGCTGGTTTGTACGGAGCTACAAACGCCTCAATAGCAAACGGACATCGTACCGCTGCTGCCGCTCTCCGAGCTGGCATTCTTGATCTCCTCTGGGACCCTACGAAGGTGCGCGAAACTAAATTTGAGACAACCATACGGCAAACAGTTGACCAGGTTTCAGCTTGCTTTCTATGACTATAACTTGGCCACTAAATCCAGGAACTCTATTTTCTCTGCGGCCAACTTCTACCCCCTTTGGAGTGGAATTATACCTGACGACATTTTGGGTTCGAAAGACAAGGCCTTTGCCCATTTCGCATCAATCAATCTGGTTATGAACCGATATAATGGGACTTTCCCTGCTACATTCATTGATACAGGCCTGCAATGGTGAGCGAATCATCACATTCACTAGCAATGTGGATATTCTAACGAGCCGCGCAGGGACGCTCCCAATACCTGGCCCCCACACCAATATATCGCTCTTCAAGCCCTTCGCGCTTTACCTGCAAATATAACGAGTGGACCTTTACCTGTTCCCTCAAGCAATCAGTCGTCCTGGGATCTCATCCCTGCTGGACAGCTCGGCATCGCTGAGTCTCAGCTCCCTGGCCAGCCCATTCATTCCAGTGGCACTACATTGCAGAATGCGACTATGACTGGTCCAAGTGCAGATCTAAATAGGTTGAATGGGACTGTCGTCAACGGTGGTAATGCTACAGAAGGAGAGGGTTGGGGAAGGACCTTGGAGAGAGAGTTGGCCAATCGTTACATGTCAAGTGCTTTCTGCAGTTGGTATGTTTCCCACATCCGTTCTTTGGGGTTATGATGTTCATCTAAGCATAACAAAAAAAGGCGTGCCACTGGAGGATCAATTGAAGGCATCCTACCTAGACTCTCTGATCCCGAGTTGAATGTCACCCAAAGCGTTAACAATACTGGAAACGTACGGAGTTCTTGCCGTGCGCCACGCTTTCACTAATGACACTCTCTTTAGATGTTCGAAAAATTCTCCAACCTTGATATCGACTCTGCAGGCCGTGGAGGAGAATACACTGTTCAGGTAAGACACGGCGGCCATCTCTATTCCTAAACTTATCACTTTACGTGGTGTCTTGTCAGGCGGGATTCGGATGGACCAACGGGGTCGTCCTTTGGGTGTCGAGTGTCTATGGTGGTGTTCTAGTTGAACCCGTTTGCCCAAATCTATTGGATCAACCTCTCGGGGGTAGTGGAGGGGACAATGGTGGCAGCGGAGGCAATGGCAACGGAAATGGCGGTGGAAACGGCACCGGATCCAATAGTGCTGCTATCAGATCTTGGGGAGGTGCGCCAAGCGTGTTTGGGTTGATTATTATTGGAGCGCTGCTGAACATGGTGCTATGATGTTAATCCGCGCCCATTTGCATGCTGATGTAAATTCGGCTCATTACGAGGACATTTGCCATAATTTCACAGACGCACGTAAACTGTGTAATGCCAATACAACTTTCACTTTCGACCATGAGTAAATTAGCAGCACTTGGCCAGCGAGTAATTATAGTAAGGTCCGGTTGAAAACATGGTTGATTTTAACACATGAATCCACCTTGAATCATATGACAGTTTTAACCTGTCTTCCGACCGTCTCTTCCTTCCTCTCAGCATCCTGGTCCCTCGCATGGATACGTGGTCAGAAGGACAGGGGAAGCGTATGATAGGTGGGGTACCTTGTTTTTTTATCAACGACTGACACCCAGAATGACCCGAAGTATACACATCCTTGAATCATCTTCAATCAGGAATCATGATTTCATATGACACCATACAAAATTAAAGTTGAGGAAATATCGAATAGTTTCGCTGCTAATTTATCGTCACTTTAGCATTATGATTCGAGTACCTGTGCATCACCCAGACTCACTGAGAATCAATATTCAATATTCAATGACGGCCCGATATGCGGATCAAGGCTATTATTCCGGCACGCATATTACGAGATATAATAGCAATCTCTAGCTTGTGATTTCTAGTTACCTTTGCCCGATCTACGTCCTATTTCCGGCTGGGTCGATTATTCTTGACCTCCAAATGGTTGAATTTTGCGGGGCCCCGCATTCAAGTTGTTCAATAGAAGACACGCGACACTAGAAACACCAATAATACGCCAGACGTTCGTTAATATTTACAATTCGAGTCGAGAATATCAAGTTTTTGCTCTTTTTGAACCTAGTGAGAAACCTCTCCCGTGATATATGTCCAGACCTGACCTTGTGCTACAATAGACTCGTGATGATTTATGAGAAGTCATGAACTTCTCGCCTTTGTTGTGGCCGCCGTTTATTTTTGCCTATATGCATATGTTCTCTCTACGAAGTTCCAGTTATAAAGATGGTAAAAAAGGCTCGACATCTACCATTCGATTGATCATTCTTCGATTCCCAATATGTTTTACCAGCCCCTATTAGCTCTTCTCGCTTTTAGGACAACTTTGTCCACTGCTGTTCCCCTGGCTGGACCTACCATCCAGTTGGATAGCGCGACTTTCACTGGTACAACGTCGGGAAAGGTTTCGAAATTTTTGGGTATCCCATTTGCCAAACCTCCGTGAGTGCCTATGACGCAGCATTATTTGTGTTTTCCCATAGATACATATATACCACCAGGACCGGGGATTTACGGTTTCGTTTACCTCAGCCAAATGCCCCTTATACTGGTAGCATTACTGCAACCTCATTTGGTCCATCCTGTCCACAGCAGGCCGTAAACCTGCCTATTCCTGAAGGATTAGCTGCGGACGCTGTTGACTATATTGTCAACACGATATTCAATGTAATTTTCCCTGATGATGAAGATTGTAGGGGTGATATCTTCATTACTTGTACTTCTTATCATGATCTATCCAGGTCTGACTGTTAACGTCTTCAAGCCTGCAAGCGCAACGCCAACCTCGAAACTTCCCGTGGTTGCAGTAAGCTTGATCTTTTGACTCTCATCACAGGTAATCAAACTAAGCTTCGAATAGTGGATATTCGGAGGTAAATGGTTGAACTGATCAAATTTATTGAAGATCTTCTTATGTGAATTTGAGGTGGATTCGAATTGGGGAGTACTTCAATGTCAGCTTTTCCGGCAATGTTCAACTTCATTTTATATGCAGTAATGTTTCTTTTTCCAGGTATGATGGTGGTGTGATTGTGGACCGCTCGATTGCTATCGGTTCTCCCGTCATCTATGTGAGCATGAATTACAGGTGACCTTTTCCCAGTCCTTAATGACAGATGTCATACTAATATCATAGATAGGGTTACAGGTGCGCTTTTTGGGGCAGCTGAACTATGCCTCTAATATATCTTGGCCTAGGCTTTGGTTTCCTGTCTAGTAAGGAAGTCAAGGAAGCTGGAGTTGGTAACTTGGGATTACAAGATCGTGAGCTTTCGTTGCATGGCACGGCCGCTCAGCTGAAGTTTTTTCTATTAGAACGTGAAGCATTGCGATGGATCCAAAAATATATTAACACATTCGGTGGAGACCCCACAAAGGTTACGATGTACTCAACACTGCTAAAATACCTGACTCTTTTGGCTTACGCTATTCCATCTTCAGTTGGGGTGAATCAGCGGGCGCAATATCTGTCTCACTCCAGATGTTGGCTAATGACGGAAATACTGAGGGTCTTTTCCGTGCGGGCTTCATGCAATCCGGCTCGCCAATCCCTGTGGGTGATATTACGAACGGCCAGAAATACTATGATGCAATTGTCTCTCAAACTGGATGCTCGGGCGCTTCCGACACGCTATCTTGTCTGCGAACTGTCCCTTACGCGAAATTAAAGGCTGCAATTAACCAATCCCCTGGGATCTTTGCCTATCAGGCATGTATAATTGATGATATGATGAATGTCTGATAACTCATGTTACTTTACACTTAGTCTCTAATTCTGGCCTGGCTCCCCCGCGCTGATGGCGTGTTCCTTTCAGACAACCCTCAGAAATTGGTACAGCAAGGGAAAGTAGCTAATATTCCCTTCATCACAGGTACACTGCCTTCCTATCTTCACTTGTATGTTTTCTGATCTTCAATCAGGTGATTGCGACGATGAAGGAACGCTTTTCTCTCTTTCAACCTTAAACATCACGTATGTTTATCTCTAATACCACACACCCTCCTATAAACTTTAATTTAGGACGGAAACTGAATTGAAAACTTATGTCAAGAATACATTCTTGCCGGGTGTGTCCGACGCGGACATAAACAAGTTGACTTCTCTGTATCCCCAAGATATCACGCAAGGTTCTCCATATGACACAGGCATCTTCAATGCTCTCACTCCGCAATTCAAACGGATCGCTTCTTTCCAGGGAGATGGAGTGTTTCAAGCGCCTCGCCGGTTTTTCCTTGAACACCGTTCTGGTAAACAAAACACTTGGGCTTTCCGTATGTTCAGCCCTTGAAACTCACCTTACTATGACTTATTTTACATTATTAAGTCAGCAAACGTCTCAAAGCATTACCAGTCCTCGGATCGGCAAGTAGTTCTATTATATAAGTAAACAATGTGTTTTAAATAATTAATCTTCGCTTCTGCAGGTTCACGCTTCCGACATCTTGAATGTCTATGGTGGGGGAGAAATGACTGATTACCTCATTCGATTTGCAACAACTCTTGATCCAAACGGCAAGAGTGGCCTTCAATGGCCCAAGTACACAACCTCGTCGCCAAAACTACTTACCTTTCTTGATGGCTTGATCCCTCAGATCATCACCCAAGATACATACAGGAAAGAAGGAATGGCGTTCTTGACGAATATCACTCTAGCACATCCTATTTAAATTGGTTTTGGAGCGTCATTTTTCAAAATTTATGTTCGTCAGCTGATCAGAAAAGGAGCGGTGGCGAGATAGTAGATTCAAACTGGAGCCCACATGAAAGATAGGGTTTGTCATTTGGCATTAAATTTATCAACTATCTTGATTCAAGTTTTCTTAAGCTAAGATTGTTGATTTTGAGAACATGGAATAAGGAACATACCGTGAATATAATGTATATCATCTATAAGTTTGAGGGTTCATTTGCGCTCGTGAGGCCAAGAGGCTTAATCATCCTGTATTCGGTCCTCGTTCACACCAGGTAGCTGACTTGTTCCATCATATGCGAAGAAATCCTCGAGAGTCAACGGTCGTAAATTGAAACCCTAATTTGGAGGCCCAATCATTGGCTAGACCATTCTGATAATAATTGGAATCCCACCTCCAATTGGCCCTTGGCTAGAATCTCCCGACTTACCGCTTTTCCGCGAACATACTCTCGGACAGGCACCATAGCGGCGTTCCGACACATTTCTTTAAGGTCAGAACCGGATTGTCCTTCCGAGAGCTCTGCCAAAGCCGACATATTAAATTCCGGAGATAATTTGGTATCTTTGAGCATCTAGAAAAAGGTCGTAGTATTGAATGAGTCGAATTCAGGCCGTACTGGAAGAATGGACGGACCAAGGAAAGAATTTTTAACCGTTGGTCGAAGTTCGGTAATTGAATTGCAAATCGTTTGGGCATTCGTCGAAGGATGGCAGCATCAATGTCATTTGGTCGGTTTGTAGCCCCAAGAACTAGGATTCTATCTGAGGCTGAAAGTAGCCCGTCCCACAATCTAGAAGTGAAATAAATCTACGAACTCTTTTACAGACCAGGGCACTCACGTCATGAACTCTGCCTTCATCATCCCAGTAACTTCGTGGTCACCTTTCGTTCTCTCTCTCAAAAATGAATCAATTTCATCAATGAAAATGATACTTGGTTGTGTCTTTCGAGCTAGACTGAACAGGCCCGCTACGAGCTTGTTTGACTCTCCATACCATTTGTTAGTAAGAACGGAGGCTGCGATGTTGATGAACGTAGCCCCGGACTCTTTGGCCAGAGCTTTCGCCAACATAGTTTTTCCACATCCGGGTGGACCAAAAAGAAGGACCCCCTTCGGCGCACCGAGAAGAGAAGAGGAGGAAGTGAATAAGTTAGGGTATAACAGAGGATAGATTATAGATTCGCGGAGAGAGGATATGATAGGGTCCAAGCCTCCGATATCTGGAATAGTGAATGTCATCTCAGAACAGGACAAAACAAGGAACAGACCAACACACCACTAAACTGGACATGAATATCATCTGGATGTATCACTTCATTTGCCACTGTCCCTGAATATAATAAAACGCTCTTAATAACAATAGAACTAAAGTTTCGGCAAAGATGTGCGCACGTTCATATTCGTCAAGTTTTATGTCCGCGTGGCCCAAACGCTTTAAGGCCTCTAACTGTTTTGCTTTTACATCCCCTTTCTTATCCGGTGAAACGCTATCTAACACCCACTAGTCGCGCACTGGTCAGAAAAATGCGGATATTGACCATTCGGCACTTACTCGCATAGTGTAGTACAAAGCTGCCTTACATTCACCTTCAGCGACGCCTTCAAGCAGGGGAAATAGTACACACTTGGGACGCAATAAATAGAGCAACTAGGTTATTGTCAGCTTCGTTTGTAGCATTTCTATAATGGAAGCTTTACCATCTAACATTGCGCGTTTGGTCCCTGAAGTGACCATCGGAAGTGAGTTGCTGGTGTATGAACGTTGGGTTCTTTGTTATTATAGAGTGGTTTGTAGTTTAGTGGCAAACCTTCAACGGGCAGAACGCTGAGAAAAATAAGATCATTGACTCCATCATACCAATATGTCACACGTCACGCTCAATAGAAAATGGAGCTTAGTATTAAGTATTCAATAGTATCATAGAAGTATCATAGAGCCTGTTCATGTAGTCAGTGTTTAGTCGCGAGGAACGACAAAGTTACACAAGTGTCAAGAGCCAATGAAAAAAAAGAGAACTTAAAATTATATTTTTATCAGCTTTCAGTGTGGATTTAACCATCTGGGAAGAAGGAATAATTTATAATTACTTTTGATAATTTCATTGGGTGATGTCAAAAACCTATGACTAAAGTTTGAATTTATTTTTTAAATACTAAGCGTGACGC
>MU150256.1:302571-336583 GCA_015584075.1 Collybia nuda
ACAATGATTTCCAACTACTTTGGGTTGGCTCTTGACAATTACATTTGGGCAAAATTAAATCTCATGACTAAAGTTTGACTTTATTTTTTACTGAGCGTGATGCATGAAGTAATACATGCCGCATTGTATTCTAACGAAGGATATCAAGGAAGTAATTCAAAGTACATACAAGGTGAGTACAGAAAACACGATAGCAAGTTGCATACACGATAAAACAGGCTGCGAGGAAAGAAATGGACGTATAGGCTATGGCATCTTCAAAGAATCTATGTCGAGTTTCTAGCCCTGTTAGGCGTTGCGAATCGACTGGAATAATTTTCGTGGTATCTCCCTTCCGTCCGGTAAGTGTTTTTGAGTAATGCCGGCGGAGGTACTATGGGTACCTCACTCATCAGCTGTGCGGACGAGTTACTAAAGGTTTGGCTGATGCGCGCCTCACGAGAATGTGGACGAGACCGGAATCTGTGTCGCAGACGTCTCATTCTATGTTTGCGGAAGAGGAAAAGCGCGAAAAGAAACAGAAGAAACAGGACTGGGACAAAGTCAATGATTATACCTAGCAACCTGTATAGATGATACTCACCGAGAACCACCACAATATCTTGCATCACCTTGTGGGACACACTGCTCCCATTGTCATTATCGTCATCGACGTCCAAATTCCTTCTGACGATGAATTCGTTCGCAGCCATATCAACGCTTTGTGAGATAGAAAAGGTGATGGTAGCAGCTTGGACAAGAAGAATCCTATAGAAGGACATTTGTAGGACCCCGGTAGTGAGGGTATAGAGACTGATCATGAGGACAAGGAGGTAAAATTTCAGCTAAGGGGACAACTATGGCGTCCAGCAAAGCAGAAGCTTTTACTCGTCTGAAGAAATATTTTGAGATTCGAAGCCTGTAGCTTAGGGTGGAATGTAGGCGAGATGGAAGATAGGATTTGGGAAGCGTTACGACAAGAAGCGAGTTATACTTATACAGCGCTATGTCGAATATCTAGGTTTGCCGTTCCGATAATTAAGCTTGGCGTTTAACCAGTGGAATATGAGTTGATCCAAACGTCATTTTATGATATGATGATCGGTTGGGCCCTTACCTATTCGTTGAATTAGGTGTTAGCCGTGTGCACGGCTTGATGTGAGAGGGGTTCAAGGGCCCAAAAGTGGATGCAGATTCAGATTCTTTTTTTTTTTTGCACGAGACCCAAGGCAAATGAGTATGAATGTCTGTTTCGCAGCCGAGCTGTCCAAATGAATAGTCCAGCCCGAGTCAGAAACAAGGCAGTACAAGGCAGTACAAGGCAGTGCGTCCATGATTCTCCCCGAAGAGGGACATTTAAGAGGTATGGTGGTTGGCCGAGGCGGGGGTTGACGTTGATGCAACGTTGATGATCGATGATGGATGATCGATGAGGCCTTAAGGCCTGAGGCCAGAGGAGGTAGCATTTCCTCTCTGTCAAACTTTTTTTTCACACGCGACACGTTGGCTGGAATCATCCATGATATCCGTTTTTTTGTTCCTATTTGCGTTTACTCTCCTTGGACCTGTATCGCTGTTTACTTACTATGCCCGCCGTGTACGTTCCGAAAACTTGAAGAAGCGTTCGGCCGTTCTGTCTGAGCTTGGGTTGGCAAAGACCGACAACACACGCCTAGTGGGCTTTTTTCATCCATATTGGTTCGCATTACATTGTCTCCTTACTGTGCTGCGCCTTTTGATTCTACTTAGGTGATTAAAGCAATGCCGGCGGTGGGGGCGAACGCGTTCTTTGGACAGTCATCGCAGCCTTGCAACGTACTGAACCCGACATAGTCAGCGTTGTATACAGTGGCGACGTGGATGCTTCTAAACAAGATATTATCAACAAAATAAAGGTGATTGGGTTGCTCAAGATAATTTACCGCGTAACTTACCTTGTGGGGCTCTTCATTAGGCTCGATTTGATATCACTCTGAATCCGACAACCCTCCACTTTGTTTTCCTTCATTCTCGCTGGCTAGTGGAAGGTTCGACATGGCCCCGCTTTACTCTCGTGGGCCAGAGCATAGGTTCAATGTTTCTTGGTTGGGAAGCTATGTCACAACTTGTCCCCGATCTTTACATTGGTTAGGGAAGCCTGACTATCGTATTAACACGCTCATGCTCATGCTTTGTAGATACCATGGGATACGCGTTTACATTCCACGTTGTGTCGTTGCTCGGAAAAATCCCCATGGGTGCGTATGTCCATTATCCGACGATCAGCACCGACATGCTTGCCCGAGTAAGGTCGCGGAAGCAAGGCCATACAAATGCTGATAACATCTCATCATCATCAATCCTCACTTGGGGGAAGCTTCTGTGCGTGCGCCTTCAGCTTAATCTGCAAATATTTACTGTACCCTTTTAGATATTACCGAATTTTCATGTATTACTATGCTCTCTCCCTTCGAAACGCATCATTCGTCATGGTTAATTCGTCATGGACCAAAAATCATGTGGATTCTATCCTACAATATTCTGACCGTTTCTTGGATTTCGTTCATTATCTTCCTCCGCTCGCCCTTCTGTGTCTTGTTACCCACGATGCCGGGATTAGAAATTCCCAAATTGTTTATCCTCCTTGTGACACCAGAGAGATGACTCAATTTTCCGTCGAAGGTCGTGAACGAATTATTTTGAGCCTAGCACAATTTCGGTACTATCGCTTGACTCTTCATCAATGGACCCAACTTGAACGACCTTACTAGGCCCGAAAAGGATCACGCTACCCAACTTCATGCATTCGCAAGACTTCTCCAGGAACATCCAGAATTCTCGAACGTGCGTGAAAAGGACGTCAAATTAGTATTGGTTGGAGGTAGTCGAAATGTGGAAGATGCCACGCGCGTTGAAGGACTGCGGTCGCTGGCCAGGGATCTCGGAATTGAAGTATGTTTCTCCCGAATTTAAACGGGAGTCTCCCGGCTTACTTTGTTTGGTATCGCAGGATCATACCCAGTTTATTGTTAATGCATCTTATCCAGATATGCTCCAATGGCTCTCAAGATCTAGTGTTGGACTTAGTACGATGGTTGATGAACATTTTGGTATCAATGTTGTTGAGTTCATGGTATATTTTCTTCTGCATCTAAAAATCACTTTTTCTTACCCGTAATCAAGGCCGCGGGCGTGATCCCAGTGACACATGCATCCGGCGGCCCATTAAAAGATATTGTAGTTCCCGTCGATGGGAAGCCGACAGGTATACTCAATTCTCCCAGATACCGCCCAATACGGGACCTCATTCACACAATTCGATTTTTAGGTTTCCACGCATTAACCCCGGAAACATTTGCAACTGCGCTTCATACCGCTTTAACTCTTTCTATCGAAGAAGAACTGGCCCTACGACGACGAGCTAGGGCATGGGCTGTGCTGCGTTTCTCCGAAAAGGAATTTGAGAAGGGATGGAACTCGAGTGGGTGGAAGGACTGGCTTGCTAACAGGTGATACACAGCTCACCGAAGACTATTTGTTAAATTATTTTTCTCCTGGAGTCGCACCGTAGCTTGACGAACATTGTTCCCCCATGCGGCTAGGCTGCCTAACTGTTGCTCTTATTCACCTCAATTATGTTATTCATCCCATCTACATATTACCTACCCTGGGTACTAAATGGTCCATCGCAAGATCAATCTTAGGCGCTTCGAGAAAACATCGTAGGACGGATATCAGATAGCCTACCACTTTTATCCCCATTTATCGCATGGATTCCAGCACTGTCGACACTGTTATATATGTTTATTTTTCCCTTAGCCGTCGGCTTCCCAAAATTAGAACAATGAGGTTTGAGAAGATTTGCACCTTTGGACATGTGTCATCATTTACACAGCGCCACGTGCACCGATTTCGAATTACCTTGGGATTCGGATCTTGATATAATCGCAGGTTGGTTATACAATAACTTCCCTTTCAAGAACATTTTTGATAGTCTTCTTTATTCCGAACTCACCGAGCAGTTGCTGTAGTTCTCAAAACCTGCTAGGAACCTGTTCGTAATCATGTGGCTTTATTTTGGATTCTCTCTCCCATTATCTTGAGGGCTTTGAACGAACCTTCTGATGTGGAAGGCCTTCCTAAATTGAACGATAACGATTGTATATTCAATTCTAGCACCATTCCTACAAGTCCAACTTCTGTATGATCTCCTCTCCTTTTCCTTGAATATCACTCAAGCTTTGGTATCCAGATAGCCCTAGTGTGGTATCAAGATCGCCCAATATATGTTGAATAACCTGCTCGATCCCAGCTTGTCCCGAAACGATAGATCCATACAGCCACGGTCGGCCGACTGAAAGGAGAATATGGATGTATACGGATAGGAACCCAACCGGAAAGACTCACTTAGGACAGCTTGGGCTCCTAGCGCCATTGCCTTGATTATATCACTTCCTGTACGGATACCAGAATCGAAGAGCACTGTGAACTTCCCGGACCGCTGCGCGTCCCTAACCTTTGCGGATTTCATGATATTTGCAAGGGCGTAAATAGAAGGAATTCCTCCGTCGACTTGGCGACCACCTATAATACTTGTAGAATTGATCTTACCCCAATGCGAACTTTCCCCTTACCATGATTTGAAACAATTATGCCGTCAACACCGCTGTCAATCGCTTTTTCCGCGTCCTAAGCCGATACGTCAGGAACGACACCTGACAGTGTGATAAGCGCACCTGAAGACTTTGTATTCCTTTGAGGACCAAAGGGCCTTCCCAGTTGTCTCGCAAGAACTTGAGATCTTTCCAATCACGGTATATACCGGAATTAACCTCCTTGAGCCATTCAATACCCATGAAAACATCGTCTTTGGTCTTCTCATCACCTGCAAAATACAAACGATCAAGTTCTTTGGGGTCGTAGGGGAACTTAGTGTGTTCTTTCGTTACTGGCTGGCGGTTGTAACGAGCCATAAAAACGGGATCGGAGGTCCCAACCTGGATACCCACACCGTGGCCGAAGGGGATGTATGCCGTCTCGAGGTCATGCGGCCTCCATCCGATCGTCATTGTGTCGAGGGTCACAACCAAAGCCTTGAAGCCATTCTTCTTTGCCCTTCCAAGGAGCGATAGCGTGACGTCGTTCGTGCGGGGCCTGACAGGGATTGGTTGGTGATTCCTTGAGCGTGGAAGCAAAGAGATGAACCAACCAATATAGTTGGTACCATCGATGACCATCACCGTTCTCTTCTGCGACTTCCTCCATAGTGCGAGAAGATGCCGTGCTCATGATGAAGGGGACACCCATCTTCTTTGTAGCACGGGCTGGTGCAAACTCCGCATCGGGGTGGAAAATACCTTGCACTCCAATGGGAGCAATGAATATAGGAGCTGAATGCTTCACCCCAAATATTGTGGTCTACATGTCGCATGCGTTAGGGGATGATTTATGAACAAAAAGGTCTAATCATACCGAAAGATCGCGTGTGGTCGCATTGACCAGCATACGGGGGATGATTCCATATCGCTCGAAACCTCGGAGGTTGTTGCGATCAGTAGAGTTGGTTCCTGCGCTACCATAGGCGTAGAGGAAAGCCCCTATGCGAAAACATTATCGCTTTATTCGAGCGCGGTTATTTAGTTTTTACCAGGATATTCTTTCAATTTTTCCCGCGCTTTCTCCACGATTTCGTCGAAAACAACCGTTCCAAGGGGCTGAGGAGGCTTTCGACCAAAATAGATTCCTGGCATATATGTCCCCCACCTTGCCTCAGTTGATGTATTCTCTAGTTGTGCAGCCATAATTGATGTTATGCGGGGAGATAACAGCTGGATCCAACGGGAAGTGCTGAAGCCAGCGATGGCTTGAGAACTTGTTATTTGTAAGGAGATTACAATATTGATTATCGAGCCGACATTACCGGTCCCCACGTGACTGACGCGCACAGAGCCCGTGATGCACAGGACTGAGTTCTGATTTCAAGTCCGACATTATTCAATTTAATTATCTTATAGTAATCAGGGTATCGCAAAATTCATTACTGGTCATGATGTTCTCAAGCTGTTCTGATTTAAAAATCACCTTACTGCCTATTGTAATCCTGGGCATATGTTCTGTCCCCACGTTTCCTGTCAAGTCATAACCCCGTTTCTTGCTGCCCTAATAATTTCGCACCGCTTCCTCTATCCGTTCAACAAACCTCGGGAAGGCCACTGTATTCTCACAATAAGGCGACAAACGTGCGAAGTGGCTGTGCGACCAAAGGCTCCTACTACTGCTTATCGTGACACACATCCCAAGCAGACAGGTTCTCGAAGTTCAGACCGGGCCCCGGTAAGTGGACATCTCGCCACTAGCAGTTGCTTCCCTTCCTTCATGGCTGGCGATATTATAACAGTACAGTCAGAATCCACAATTCACCTGGTAGATAACTCCAATATCCACAAAGGCTTACTGAAGCCCTCTGGCAGACTCTCGACGCAACAGATCATGGAGGAATCTGACACGACTGCTGCAGATACAACATCGTGAAGGTGATGTACCACTGCACACGAGGTATCGACTTCCACCTTGCCGACGGAATTGGTGTGACGGATTACTTATCAGATATTCTCATAGCCCGTGATTTTGCTCTTCGGACAACTGTTCACGCTTCCAATATGCTTGTCTATAAATACCAAGCTTGGGAGGAAGTCCTAGAGAGTGCGGCACACGTTCATTCGGACCCAATATTCAATCCTACTTCATATCAAGGCTTGAAGTTTGCTTCCCTTTTGTCCCATCTGTCCCACTATGACATCTAGGACGAGTCGTGCAAAACTGGTCTCCCTCTTAGTCTTGGTAAATTATGCCTACGCTGCTCCTGCGTCTACCTTAGCAGCAACCTCTCCCGTTTCGGTTGTGCTAGGAGGTAAGACATATGTAAACAAGGTGCGATCTATCTCCGTGATGCATTTAACTCTGGCCCTAAATTATTTTTGAAGGGCCTCGTAGGCTTTGGCCTAATCGCTTCTGATTTCAGAGAATCGACCGGCGATACCCTAGGGGGGATTGGCAGTGCCATCGATATAAAATCTGGAACATGGAAAATGGTCAATGGGACATACACCGGAACTTTCGTTGTTCAGCCCGATCGTGGTTTCAACATGTAAGCGCTTTGTACCCTTGAAGTAAAAAGGTTTTGAGACTACGCCAGTGATGGAACCATTGACTACCAGTCTCGAATTCACGAAATTGACTTTACATTCACTCCCTACTATGGATCGGCGAATCTCAAATTTGCGGATGCGCAGCAAACGCTCAAGCTACAATATAAGAGCACCATGTTGACATTTGAAAGGAACCACACCAAGACCAGTGGTCTAGACCCCACGGCCATCAGAGCTGCTCAGAGTGGCGGCCCCGCAGTCACCTTTCCAGACCCACAGATGCCCATTGTGTCTACTGCGTTGCCACACCTCACTATCGATGCTGAGGGTCTCGTTTCCAACGCTGATGGAAGGTAAGGCCTGAATGAATTCCAAGAATGTATAGTGACTTTCATTGTCTAGTTTCTGGATCAGCGATGAGTATGGCCCATACATATACCGATTCTCAGCAGATGGGCAACTCATTCAAACTATACAACCACCTAATGCATTCCTCCCTCGTGATTCGTCGGGTGTTCTACAATTTACTTCAGAAACATCACCCGCGACGGGACGTTCGGATAATCAGGGTGAACTTCTAATTGCGCCAGTGCGCTCGATCCATTTTAAACATCTTTCGTTTGCGTATAGGGTTCGAGGGACTTACTGTTGATCACTCAAATCAAGTCTTGTACGCTATGCTCCAGTCTGCCACCATCCAGGATGGTGGTGATAAGAAGTCGACCTCGCGCTTTACCCGCATGATCGCGTATGATATCAGCAATCCCAGCGTACAACCTACTTTAGTTGGCGAATGGGTTATCCCTCTTCCACTAAGTAGCAAAGGGAACACACAAGCCAGCAGCGAGCTACATTTTGTGAGTCCAGGTGTATTTCTCACCCTAGCCCGAGATGGAGATGGCAGAGGGGGCGACGATAATAACACAAAATACAAGTAAGCAATCCACTCTAAAATTAAAAATCCATTACGCATATCATTCCAGACAAGCAGACTTGTTTTCGATAGCAGGCGCTACAGATATTCATGGCACTAAATTTGACAATCCCGCAAATCCAATTGCAACTGATGGCAAATTGGTCTCTACCATTACCCCGGCGACGTATGTATCATTTGTGAATTTCGTAGAGACGATGGGACTTGCGCGGTTCGGGTTGCATAATGGTATTTACAACTTTATACTGCATAATTTTCGATTCCATCTCTTCCTTCTAGGATCTCCCAACGACGAAACTCTGATCGATGCAAAATGGGAATCCCTCACTTTGGCCCCTGTAGGAGACCCAGCCTTTCCCGATGATTTCTTTCTGTTCACTGCAGTGCGTGTTTTCTTCCTTGTTTCATACCTTGATATACTGAAAGTAGTGCGAAGTCGGACAATGATTTCATAAGCACGAATGGGGTTTCCCTTGGCGTACCATTCGATGCCGGGCTGGACGTTGACAACCAATTCCTCGTCTTTAGGTTGACTCTGCCTGGGGCATTAAATACCCTGTAAAATAGTGTTAAACAACTTGGCAATGACACCCTCGTTGCAACTGAGATGTTATTATTATAATTGGGTGTTGAATAAATGTAATGTCGATTCGTCATAGAGGCCAGGAGCCAGATGTTGCTCGTACATGGGTGGCACCAAGTAATCAAACCTTACAGACCCCCAAAATGCCGATGCAGGGATGTATGCAAGGCCTATAGAACCCAGTTCAGATTTAATGAGCGCCTCATTTCTTTTATCTTTTCACTTGGGGAGATCGTCTTAGGGAAATAACTGAGCTGCAGATATATAATGATATACATGAGAGGATTTTCCAGTAATGAGGTATGTCAAATGCAGTGCGAAGTATGCAAAATAAGGCGGAATGTAAAGCGTGTGAGACTAGACCAGATGAAAAAGCAATTAATGTTCGTTGCCCGAGAAAGTGATTGTTCGCCCCAGCTCCATTTTCGTATCCCATTCCGCTTCCGACTCCTCTGTATCGACCCAAGGGTCCCCTTCTCCATCATCGGATTTGGCTTGTTCTACTAGAAGTTTGGGGGCCTTGTCCTTGATTTCAGAGTCGAGGAGACTCAAATTTGGACTATCCTCTCGCCTGCCATATCGAGACACTATAGCGGGCGCAGTCGCTGGAACAGAAAAGATATCATCAATTTCATTCTCCCTTTCTGAACGCCCATAATCCCTCTTTCGAGGATATCTTCCGTCCCCTTTACGGACTTCGTGAAGATGTGGGGTTTTCGCCCATTTTCGGGCGCTCGTCGGTACTGTAATTGTACCACCCGACCCAGGGCTGTGCTGTGTACCTCCCCCTTGGGAGTTTGAGCGCTGCAATTGCCTGGGCCGGAATGCTGAAAGAGTGGGTGTTACGGGCCTATGGTGGTGTCGATTGCGCACAGAGGGGGTACGAGAGCGCGAATCCAAGCGGGTGTGGAGATCACTTGTGGTGGGTAAGTTATTGCGATCGCTCATTTCTAATGGTTCCCTGTTCCAGATTTCTTTACTAGGGAATGCAATTTTGACACCTGTGTTGGACCAGTAAGTCATGATGCGGAGAATTAATTCGAAAACCTCACCTTCGTTGATAATTTCAGGTAAGGGCTTTACATCAGGGTGAGGTTTGGGTGGACTTCGGGTCCGATTTCTGCCTCTGCCAAAACGTGTCGTCCAGTCGCCACTGAAGCTTAAATGACGTTTCCCCCATTCTCTCATAGACTTTTGGCCATGCATCATGAGGGGTTCACCCCTAGATCCACGTGTGAGGCCCATAAAGACTAGGACGGCAAGAAGTAGACAGAGTTGAGCTATGCCCAGGCGTTTTTCGAGGACGATCTGAATGAAAGGGACTGGTAAACAGAGGAAAAGAGGAATGCGATCGGTGACGAACTTCGTCTGAAAGATATTCAATACGCAACATGAGCTCCCCGTAATCCATCTGGAGTTTTCGCTGACGTGCCTCCCATTCATTAACAGCCCGTTGAAACGTCACGGCCTGCGCCCGGCCCTTGTAGAGGAGCCACAAAATTTAGCTGAATTCAATATGGACAGGATGGGATGAAAACTCACGATGCCTTCCAATCTACCGATATCCTCGCCAAGTCGTTTTAATACATCTCTGACCCCACTGGTTTGCTGTTCTAAATATCTGGTATACAGTGTGTGATTCGCTTCCAGTGCTGTAAGGCGATTCATGATTGTTCGGTAGATCGATTCGCCGCCTCCACCGATCGTTATAGCTGGGGGAGAAATTACAGGGGCAGAAGCGACATTTGAGGGAGTTGTGTGAACACTCGATGATATCATGGCAGATGATGAGAAAGGTACTGTAATTGAGGTTGTGGTACGCGGCAAAGAAGAGACCGTATTGGGCATCGCAGAATTTTCGAGAGATGGTTTTGACACCTGATTACGCTGCGTCGAAAGTGTTTTCGTCGAGGAGAGAGCTGTCGGCGTACTTTTTGAGATTGGATGCAGAGGGAGGGACGACGAGTTTTGGATCGTTGTTGAGGATTCGTTAATAGCGTTAGTAGTTGAAGCAGCTGAGGGAGTGGTCGATTTTGAGCTTCTCGTCGCTGGTCCGATAGACCCGCTTACTACAAGAGCACCGGGTTTTGTGTTGCCTGCCATAGTTACGGAGAGAGAAGGGGTCAACATTGTGATCGAATCCGAGAGTTGAGTTGGTGGTTTGGATGCTATGTCCATGGTTGTCGCATTTTCCGATGCATCAGTTGTAACACCAGTTTCAACAATGTTTGGGCTCGCATTTAAAGACATAGTCCCGTCCATAACAATTTGAACTGTTGGTGGGGGGAACTGGGGATCGACTGCCTTGTCCTTTTCATCGCGCTTAGCTCGACTCTGCTCTTCCCACATGTCCCATTTCCATTGTTCAAGGTGTGTCAACCCATAAACCCTCAATAAAGATACTGGGCAGTAGAATTCATTGCTGTAATGTGAGACAAAATCGATACGAATATAGCGGTAAAAGTCACGGAGAGACGTTGGAGGATGGAAGGACTAAAGATGAAATCTGAGTTAGATACGAGTTTAAGATAGTATGTGTTTAGCTTACTTGAACTCCACGGACGTTCTTGGCTTTATATGTCCCCGCAAGCGTCCATTCGTCATCGTCCTTTCCTGTGTAAGTCTTGATAACACTTATGCTGAATTCCTTGAACACTCCACTGAAGAACTCAAAGTTGGCGAGCTGTACGGTGTCAATCCTAATGTCTTCGCAAAGTTCCACCACTATAAATTTCTTTTCCCCGCTGCGAGGATTACACGGGCTGAGCATGTACCTGTCCCGTTTAGAGGAAAGAATCGACGACGCTGATTTCGCGGAGCGGTGGGATGCATGAATACGAGCTGAACAATCCAAACTTGCGTAATTGAATCGGTCAGTCAATGGGACCCTGAAGTGTGGTGACAGAGGTTCGGTCAGTTGAGATTTTGCAGTTTCGTCGGTGTACAAAGGTTCCCCTTCAATGGGAGAATCCACAGAGGATGGGGATGCTACTTCGCGACTATCCCCAGATCCCTTGCTACCATTTAGATAGCGATTTAACACATCGGACCTCTCCTTGGCCTTGGCCTGTTCCTGTATCACGAACTGCTTCGCCTTCCATTCTTCGAAAGAGAGAAAGACCTCATCTCCCACTGGCTCCGGTGACATCAGTGGCTTAAGACAGCAGACCGGCAGCTTAGGTGGACGCACGACCTGTGTCGCAATAGCTCTGAATGGGTCATTCGCTGATGATGAAGTGACTGCGAAAGCTGGTAACGCCCATAAAAGTGCCACTAGCGCCGCTGGGAGCACTTGAAGCGACAACATAGTGGCTGACTTAGAACCAGAAATAAGGAGAAGGAATGCTAGTTCCTCAAAGCCAGTTCTGAGGATGTATAAGGGATTGAGCAAATCGGACGGCCAGGAACTGGACACGTCTACTAACTAAACTTGATATAACTCCACTGAAATTTCGGCTATTTTTGGTAGGGTCACATGTGCTCATCTATGCTTATTTCACCTTCTCACAGTACTGGAGAATCAAATTCTGTCACTTCAGCCTAGAATTATTGCTTCCAGTTCTATTGTTGCAACAAGAGTACAGTACATCCACTGCACTAACTTGAGTATATCATCCACTACATGCTAGTATATAAAATATCAATTCAACATTAATAACGAAAATGGATTAGCTGTTCAAGGCCTCGAATTATTCATCACCAAAATCGGATACTTATAGGTTCTTTGCCATCGACCAACCGCCGATGAACAATATTACTTGTAAACGAAGACCACTAGTTATCCGCGGTTAATCCCTGCGATCCTGGAGATAAATGCCCAACTCACCCCGTTACCAACAAACACTGCTGCCTTCCGTGCTATGTCCATATCGATAGCCATATTTGTATCTACTCCCTCACTATCCAGTTCTAAGTCATTGCTTGTCACAATTGTGTTCCATCCGTCCTTCATCAGCGCCTCCTTCATTGTCGCCAACCATTCCCCTTTCTCATTTGTCAGGAGGTATAGGATGTCCAGGGTACGTCTCTTGCCAACAGAAGCTGCATTGGCATATTCGTCTCGTGAAACTCGGGCCTTGCGGAGAATTACTTCGGGTTCAGGGAGGCATCGTTCAAGATGGGCGTCTAGATACTCTGTCGTATTCCATAATATATGTTCAGGAAATACGAGGGGATCAGGTAGCGAAGGAAGAAGATTCCAGCTATAGAAAGTGGAGTTGAATTTTGCTAGATGAAGACAGGCGCCTTTGAAGTCTCCACGACGAATATGCATGGCCATCATGCGCGAGTATGGGTCAGGGGATACCGGATGAGATGGGCGGGGGCCTCGCGGAAGAAATAGATACTCATTGCGCTTGACCGCTGCACCAACAATAGGGGATGTTCGGAGAAGACGCGATGTAGGGGACGTCGAGAAGCTTTTCCAAAGCGATAGAACACGATCGCTGCCCCAGAGCCACAGATCGAACGTCTGAGGAAAATTGTCATCACCCGACGCCTGAACCTCTATGCAACGTTCAGGAGCGTCTCGAAGGAGCTTAGCCCAGTGGTCAAAAATCTCCAGGCCAGATTTCCATGCGAGGCCGGGTTTGATGTCTCCTGTATGGATAAAATGACGTTCATTCCACGGGCATACTTTATCAAACCAATCAGAGGAAACGGAACGAGGAGAATCGTCACCCTCAGCCCAAAGTTCTCCCACTACGCTGCCGGCGATTAATGCACTCAATGGGGTTCGTGGAGGGTTCTGGAGCCTCTGGTTTTTCGGCCAGGGATAGTATTCTGGTTTCCACACGTAGTCTTGGAATACATAAGAGCGTTTCGATTCATAGGCGAGATGCGCATTCATGAGACTAGACACACAGTTATATTCCTAACCGAATGTAAGACGGAACGTACTTACACTTCGTTAAGGACATTATTGAAACCCAACATTACAATCTGGTTCGAGAACTTGACATAACGGCCCGTTCGTCCTTCGGGAAAGGGGAGGTCAAGGTCGTGTTGAGGTAGATTCG
This sequence comes from Collybia nuda, assembly GCA_015584075.1. NCBI lineage: Eukaryota > Fungi > Basidiomycota > Agaricomycetes > Agaricales > Clitocybaceae > Collybia > Collybia nuda. Next base: position 316,213 of record MU150256.1, read on the forward strand.
CCTCCCATTTGCGAAGACCCTCATACGTTGGAGGAGGGGTTTTTGGTTGTGATAATGTTTCAGCGTAGACCTCGGGAAGTTTGGCACGAATTCGCTCATATGTATTTGAAGGGCTGAAGAAAAATAATAGCAAGACGACCGATATAACAAATGCGATTATAAAGTGAAGCCGGTGTCGCCCAAAAGTTGACCTAGTTGCCTTATTCATGGACGCAAGTGACCTAAAAGAATTAGCATGACTATCTGCCCCGCAGAATTATTGGCTTACATTGCTAGCACCAGGCGCGTGCGCACAGCAGCAGCTATGAATTTCTAGCGTCAAGCTTGAAGCTGGTAATTCAACGTGGTTCAAATTGGCCCTACCCGGTTAGCCAGATTTTTTTTGTTGACGGAAGTTTGTCAAAATGATCGAGGATGCCGTTGATGGTTTGATTAGTGCCAGCATATGCGATTTATGGCATTGCTAATTATTCCAGCACATAGTAATACACTCTTATCGTCTATACTGTCGCCAGAAAGGTATTTAACATGTGTTCTGAAGAAAGGGGCCTTTCAGATCATTGATTTTGGATATCTCGCCTTCGAAACCCAATGCAGCCACGAACGCATTACCAGAAAAGGTTTCACCACCCTGGAATATTGAAAAAGACCCTGGATTGCGATCAGAAGACCAAATTTAGAGTTGAATTGTCTGTCTTCTGTAGCGGGCCGACCACCGGAAAATAGTAATCAAATCAATATACATACCTATTTTGATTTTTTCCAGAGACACAAACGATCGATAACGACCCTAAATACCTATGCGATCTATGTAGGGACTCTCGTATTACTACTCCCAATACAAGTATAAGGCATTATTAGACAGGAAAGAGTCAAGAGTTCTCATAATTTAGATGTCGAAAATTCAATGAACAAGGGAAAATCGATCCCTCCCCACGATCGAGCCTCGAGGTCGCCACGTTCCAAGTAAATATTGGGGATATGTAAATGGGAATTAGGTTTAAATAAACCTCAACATGGCTCTCACAAGTCAAATGAAAAGATATTTTTTATGAATGTGCTTTAGTGCCATTAGAGAAAAATATCGACTGGTCAAGCAGGAATGTGCTCGCGTGCCCACTTGACAGTTTCCTTGGTTGCATTTAATAAAGGGTCAATTGGCTCGATCCTCCACGAAGCGGCTTCATTATGGGCGACATCTTGACCAGGTGGATACATAGCTAGCGCCGCCAGGGAAAGGTAGGTATGGTAAGGATCTACTCAGCAGTACGGGCGTCAAATGAAAGCTCTATATCTGATGGTCTCATTACCTGGTGTCTCGCCCGGGGCTTTAGAGATCCCCCCGTACTTGAACTGACATGACGCCAAAAATCTTACAAGGGAATTGGCATCTATAAGGTGTTTCGCATCAAGAATCTGAAGGGAGTGTTAGTGACATGATACTCTGCGAAGCGATATCATCAACCTCGAGTGTAGCACCACACCAGAAACAATAACATGCGTCCGCATCTTTGCCCGTGCGACCGCAAAATCCGCCGGACTGGTCTTGATTCTGTAAAAGCCAGTGAATTGTTGACTGACGTTCGACCAAAGTGAGAGGGGGCTTCTGAAGTTGTGGAGCGAGATGGAGCGAAGCGATCGCAATGTAAGTCGTTCCTCCTTAGGCAATATTTTAGGTTTGTGAAAGAGAAAAAGTGGAGGAGCGAAGAAACCCCGAAACGAACCTTGTGCTTCGCAAAATGGCGCTTGTCCATAACCACCTTCATAGGTCTGGTAGAATCACATGAACAATCTTCTTTGGGCGACTGAGTAAAAGACCCACCCTGCAAGACGCAATGAACGCAGCCGCGCGCGTTGTATCAACGCCGGACCAATCATTAAGCATATGACTGATGGCAAAGGCGCAATAAAGCGTACGGAGGTCCGTTTCATTACTTCCTGGTACGATGGAGAAACTAGCACAGCAAAAGACGATTCAGAAGGATATCGCAGCTCGTGGGGCGGGCCTAGTGACGCACCTTCCGTCATCCCTTTGACATGCACGCATAAAATTAATGATCCCAGCACGGTCGAGTTTCAAAAAATCGTCTCGCAGAATTGATAGACAGAGTAAAGCGGTGTAAGTCATAATGATGTGAGGGGTATCATACTCGGTATAAGTTTCCTGGATAACATGCATTATATAAGATTGAGTTTCGTTAGACGAGCTGACAAACAGAAGATCCCAGTCCAGGCCGGGGTGTCATGAAAGAACTTGGTCTGAAGCCAGAGCCATGCCGCCCTTCTGTAATAATCTTTAATTAGATTATATTGGAATTGACTCGGACACCATACTAGTTTGCTGTTCCCAAATCCAATCCTTCCACGATTGACGATCAGTCTGGGACGTCGTGTCCATGGCACCTAAAAGGTCTAAAGAGCCAATACAATAGAAAGAAAGTGCAAGCCTGGAGATAAGTTATAAGGATCTCTGTGAATGCCTGGCAGATACAAAAGAACAGGGTAAGTCACTTTGAGGCGTCCACCTCAGATTGTGAGCCAGGCAAGCCTGGAATGCAAGAGTTAATCGATATCGTGGTTTCATCATCACATAAGACAATATACCTGATAGGCAACGCTTGCAGTGGGAAGCATGACCAGCGCGGGCAAGAGGTGGAAGGTGAAACCGTTCTTCAGACATTACGAAAATAATAGTTTTTTGTCCCAAAGCCGACCGGGAGAATGTGAGGATACAAAGATAAGAAATGGACCTTTTTATACAAAGGCAATGAACATGGCACCAGTCAGTGAATATGTGGGCGGATGGTGGCCCGGGGGAAGTTACATTCTGTTACATTCAGACTCGATCATCACCCGGTTTCATTGTGCGCGGAGTGTTGAGTTGGAATTCGGCCGTCATGCTGGTAGCGATGGGTATGACCATCGCGACAGCGTCTACGGATAGCTATGCGCCTAGGACGCATTTTTCAAAGTTGGGATCGCGAGCCAACCTCTGGTCCTTATTAACTCGTTAAATTGGACTCGGAATGCCGCATTCAGATTTCGAAGGGCAAAACGTGCCCAACAAAGCGATCGCCATCAAAAAGAATCTCAATAACTATGACGAAAGATGTATCGATACGGGTGTGCCAGCGATGAATGTAGACGATGGTGTTAGAGGTACAAATATCGGAGCAGCGCCGACGAAAAGATAAGAAATGAAAATGAAAATAAGAGTCGATGGTCTGTAATGGAACAAGAGGAGAGGCGGAAATCGTCACCGATTATTCACAATCCAGCCATGCCCATCTGGAATGATCCTCTTTGCGTCGGAGGCAACTGGCCCGGCTGGCCTTGAATGCCTACCTGTGCCTGCGGTTGTTGGCCTGCCGCCTGGCCCTGCCCTGTCGGCTGTGCTAGCACGAGTCCTGGGCCTTGTACAAATGCTGGTACGTTCTTCTCCTCCAAATCAACATATAGCACGATCATCTCTTTCCGTTCTTTCACCCAATTTTCTGGATCCCAGAATGTGTATTGGCCCTGTTCCCCACCTTGGACTTTCTGGGAAGGCGATGTGCCACTTTCTTTCGTGATCCATAGCCGCAGATCCTTGTGGTATCGCCAATTACGATTCCATCTGTAGGATGAGAATTAGATTAACAACTATGTCTATCAATGTAAAACGTTTGAGGTAATATGAACGTGGTAATATGGGGGGTTTAACACAAGAGGATGATACGCACAGTTCTTGCGCGGCAACTTCTTGCAACGCGTCTCTGGGACTCGAATAGAACATGAAAAATAACGTCTCGTCACTAAACGCCGTTGCCTTATTGGGGCCAGGAGGTGGCGCTTGTACACTCGAATAGCATGTAGGGAGGTGGAAATCGGGCTCTACTGTGCGTGCTGCCGATTGGTCCGCCCATGGCGTTATGAACGTGGAATACAAATTTCTATGTCACGTTTCGCGGTAAGTTTGGCAATGCCTCGATGATATGTTCCGACGCACCCAGGAAATGCCATATCCAAACCCATTGTACCTAAATCGGTACCAATTCCGCCCAGACCTTGATCTAAGTCTGTTCCTGCGTTCTTCAGCATCGCTAACAACCCAAGGAGCCCCCATCTATCTGCTGCGCTCACAAGTACCTGTTCTGCGGGGGTTTGCGGGTGTTGTTGTGAATGTGATATCGAACTCGGCTGTAATGATATTTGATGTGTGTTCGAATTATTGGGAGGGTTATTTGTCGAATGGGAATCCCCTGGTGCGCCGTTTGATGTATATGCTGTTTGCGCAGAAGCAACCCCAGTGGTGTGAGTTTGTTGCGTGTAAAGTCCCGATGGTGGTGGGACGCCAGGGGGCGCGTCTAAATGTGTTGTCGATGGGGTAGGGATTGAATGTGTGCCATTTTGCTGCGTCTGTGTTGACGGTGCGGGTGGAGGGTTGGAAAACGCTCCAGACCCTAGTGTTAGACTTACGCTACTGCTAGGGCCTTGTGTTTGTGAACCGGGGTTGGCATTTGGCGAATTCCATGCCGCATGTGTTGCCTGATTAAGCTTTATGGCATAATTATTCTGGACAACGGTTTAGTTCGCCATGGGTATAAAAAGATAAAGGCAACGACAAAGCCAGTGTAGAGGGTCTCCATAGAATGGGTCACAGATGAAGAAAAAAAACGTTGGCCTGAGAAGATAGCTTGACAAGACTCACCCGTTGCTGTTGCTTCTCAGCTTCTGACTGGCCTTGTTGGAATCCTGGGTGCACATTCCTTGACTGTCCGAGGTTAAGCATCCCTGGTGTCCCAGGCTGAACATTACCACCAAGTGCTCCTATGGCGTTCTGTCGGTTCTGTTGTGCGTGATCATTATGTTGAAATCCATTGAGTCCGGGTGGATGCGATTGGTTATCCTGACTTGGATTTTGATTCTGTGAATTTTGGCCTTGTGCCTGTGATTGGCCTCCGAGGGCTGGGAAGTCGTCTGGTGTAAAGTCTCTGGTTGAGTTTATACCTCCGCCCACACCTCCACCAATTGTCCCTGCTCCTGAACTTGCACTTCCCGCTCCCCCTAATGGAACACCTGTTCCCGCCTGACTTGCATAGCTTGTTACGGTACCTCCTGGGGCTCCTCCGTTACCGCTGGTCGAGCTATTGTTTGCCGGAGTTGATCCAAGTGCTGGAAAATCGTTGGGGTCGAGACCAACATCGCTCGCAGACGAGACCGACGGCGCTGTTCCAAGACTGGGAGTCTGAACAAGATGGGGAGGAAGGGATGTCGAGGTGCCATTTGTCTGTTGGTGCTGGTGTGATGATGATTGTTGCTGCTGCTGGAGCGTGGTCGATTGGTGCTGAAGAAGGCTCCCCCCAAAAGCAAAACTACTCTGCCCTCTCTGCTGAATGAAGCTAGGCGTCGACTGCGAGACCATAGTTTGAACTTGCGATTGCTGGGAGGGCGTTCGATGGTTGCTGGGTTGCAGTCCAGGTACATAGCCGCCGCCTTGCAATGAATTGACATTTCTTGGTGGCATGCCATATGCGGGATATGGTGGTCTAAATTGGCTGGCAAGACCTGGATTCTGGACAAGGCTCGGTGGCCGTTGTTGCGGTTGCCCTAAAACGACTTAGTGCCAGGTAATATGCTGGGCAAACGATTGCGCAAAGACCATACGATCGGCCCTACTCTCACCTGGACGATTCATGGCTTTTAAAGATGTCGAAAATTAGCTAGAAAAAAGTAAGCTCTGATCAGCCCAGTTATTATAAACTATAAGAAAAAGAATATACTGACCGCGTGCAACGATAACAGAATGATATTGAGGATATTCGCGGTAACTTGGTGGAATCGACGGTCCAGTGTCTTTGTTGACCCTTTGTTTGGGCAAGCTGTTGATTATGTAACCAGAATCACGTCCCGAAACGGACACTACCCGTTTTCAAATTAGGCAAAGAAATTTTATTCAGAGGGATTAGAATCTAGATCGCAACAGTTTTCCCTACCCCCAGTCGATTTGAACGGAGGAGTATATGCTAATTTAAATTACAATTTGACTTTCCTATCTTTGATACCTCCTTTGCCATCCCTACGGGCACCACGTCCTCACTAAAATTCCCATACTAAAGAGATTGGGATCATGAATCCAGGTAACACCTCCGAACTATTTGGCCAAAATTTATGTTCACATATATAGCTTCGTTTTAAAATATCATGGTGAAGGGTGGTGCATTATTCCGTGTCAGACATCACAATTTGAGCAAGGAGAGATTGGGCCGTTTTATCTCGTGGTCGTATGTCACAGCGAAATGGTTTCGGATGGCTTGAAATTATGTTAGAAACTCAGTGGGGGTCAATAGGACTTAGAAAAAGACCTTGCTATGCCAGATATAAACACAACCTCAGGGGTGATTTCCCTCCCATCGATATCAAGAACTTTTTTGATTGTAACGGTGGCCAGAAGGGAGGCAACAGCGATCCATAGGCTGGCATCTGCAAGATATCGACCTGGGCACACCCTGTAACAAATTTTTAGTCTAAGCAATTTGTATTTCACGAAAGCTCAGTTACCTGCGCCCGAAGCCGAAAGTTGTGATAGGAAATGATTCGCCGTTACCCTCAGGTTGCGGTAGGAAGCGATTTGGATTGAACCTGAGCGGCTCTGCATAAACTTGCTCATCGAGAGTCATGCCCCTATTATGACTTAAACTCATGAATTACATATGTAGACGCGTAATCTTACCTTATATTGGCGATTATTGTAGAGCCCTTGGGTATAAACATACCATTATATATGTCATCTTCCAAAGAGCGATGGGGTACACCTAACGTTAGAGATTTTATTTCAGTAAAGGAAAGTCACATGTTCGTTGTGTACATGCCGGTTGGAGCCGCCTGATACCACCTCAGTGATTCTTGAAGTATGCATTCTAGGAAAGGAAGTGACCCTCGGTCACTGAGTTCGGGGAGGCGATCTCTTCCGATGACCTTATCTATCTCCTCCTGGGCTTTGGCCTGATACTCTGGATGGAGGACCATTGCTAGGAAGAATATTGACATTGACGATGCGGTCTTTGTTAACCTTATAAGATGTATATCTAAATACACAATCATGGCTCACAGTATCCGCGCCTCCGATATACATGGCCCCGGCAGCACCCAAAATATCTTCAATCTTGTGCGAAAATTTCCCATCTGGATCATTAAGAGCCTCCAGCTGGGATGCTAAAAACGATGGTTTAGCAGTCCCTTTAGCCTGTGTCCATGAGTAATCGTATCCTTTCAAGTGGGATACAGCGGGAAGACGAACAAGTTGTTCTTTTACAGCGTTGTAAGGATAATCGTGAAGCTGGCGCACGACTGCTCGATGGTCTCGTGCAAAATTCGCATAAAATGTTCCAGGAAACCAGGATGGAAAACGCTGAACTGGAGAAATATCGTAACAGGGCATTTAACAGCTTAAAATGACTACTTCGAAACGATACTCACGGAATGGGAAGAAATCAACTGCAGTGGCTCCAGGAGGACCTGAATTTGACGCAGTATATCCAACATTCTCCGCCATCTGGATATATGGATCATCATCTGATACAATTTGATGTCCCGATACAAGGCGTATAACGATGGCCGTTGCAAACCTTATAGGGGTATATATCAAGAAAAGAAGCTCGTACATAAATGTAAAATATACCGTGCGAGAAATCCGTCTCGGCCCTCAGGATTTGTTATTAAATTTTGAACTAATACGCGTGCTTCTCGAGTTTGAAACTGGTGGTACGACACGCATTCGTTTTTGTTGAGATATTGTTGTAGGAGCTTTCGCTGAGTGTGAAACTGTTTTCCATAATGTAGGAATGTAACAGTTGGATCCCAACCCATTCTATATTTTATAAGGGTTAACAGGACAGCACCAGGGAAAGGGGGAGCACTGGTTGTTACAGTTCGAATATTGGGAAGTCTGGTCTGTCACTGTAATTGGAGCTCCTTTTCTCAAGCAAGTCGACCGCAGCTTGAACGCTGTTCAGGACGATCATCGGTTTTCCCAAAACATGGAGATAAACAACATCGCCTGAGCCGGTAAGATGAAATTCAGTGTTCATTAGGTGAAGATCGATTGTACGTGCCATATTGCTTTCCAAGTTCATAGAAAAACATATCCTGGTCAGTAGGAGGAATCACTCGGGCATGTCCCAAGATTGGATCAGCGGGGGGACTTGGTGGTAAAGGAGGGCCTCGTCGCGATATTTTTCGCAGCCATGTCACGAAGGCGTAGGTGCAAGCAATAGAACCAGCAAGATAAAGGAGGGCCATGTAGATCGAACATTCTGTTCGTAGTCGGAATGTCTTATGTTCACTAATCGGTATATGTGGATGCACATCCCACGTCAGGTGCACGGAATGTCAGGGCGGCCAGGACGTTAAGCGACGTTCAAACACCGTAGAAAATTCCAAAGTTCTCCATCTGCTGACAACTCTGGGCCGGAGTTTAAGTTAGTGTGGGGCTCCCTCTTGAAATGTGGGCTAACAACAAGTCCGAGCGATTCCGCAGAGCCAAGATATGTGATAGTTATATTCTAACATTCCTTCTCGGAAGACAAGATAAGGCAGAGGGTGGTCTCCCAAAGATCGGACTGACTGTGGCTGCACCGAAAGCATCAATGATTAGAATACACTTAAAAACGTGAAAACTCACGATGCGACTGGAAACTAGAAACTTAAGAAGTTGCAGTGGGGCGCAAAACAAGACAAAAAAAACATCAAAACAATCGCTTCTCACTACAAGTAATCGCGGTGCGTGACGCGTCGCAGGACAGTATAATCAAAAGGTGCACGTGGTGTTATGGTGGGACATAATCCATGAGGATTCGCAAGGGCCCATTGACAAGCATCTACTTGTGTATGTGTGAAAAGGGTACGAAAAGGCTACTGGCCGCTCCCACATGATTTGAATATTATTTGATTGTGGGAGTCAAGGATATCGATTGTACTATGGAGGTTAGGCGGTGCTTTGCTCGAGACCCCGGCACGTATGCCCTACGGAAATTGTAGCATAGTCTGGGGGTTCCCCCAAGTAAGCGGTCTAGGTGAATATACATGAAGGTGTGTGGAGGTGTTGGAATCTAAATTTCACAAGTTGTCTGGGGCTGTGCAGCGGCAGCGCCAAATATCAAACATGAGCACATATCGAATACGTGCTATAGTCTATTAGTGGTTAACGATACGAGCTTTAGATTCGACTTAAACATTTAAACATTTAAGCGTCACTATTCGTGTTCGAGCTCGAGTTATCCAACACAAGTCAAGATGCGGCCCCTCAGCAATCTGAAGAGTCTCCACAGATTCATCTATTTTCAATACTCTACTAGGACAATGAGCACTGATGTACACCTCCGGCGGTCATATCTTTACGTTCCATCCTCATCAGACCGAATGCTCGAGAAATCCTTGACGTCCAACTCCGACGTGATAATATATGATTTGGAAGACAGTATAGCCCCCTCACCCACAGACAAAAAAGACGCGAGAAACAAACTCTTACGCTTCTTGAATGTATGCGTGTAGCCTCTCTCCCTTCTCGGCAGTTAACGGGGCAAACACAGCGAAGCAAACCTCTTCACGCCAGCCAAATTGCCGTACGCATAAATGGCATCAACACACCATTCTTTTATGAGGATATATCTCAAATCGTAAAGATACCTCTCTCGAGTAACTTCAGAGGCTTAGTCTCTCGTCCCAGGCATCCTTAACCTCAGTGGAGACACTTATTCTTCCGAAGATTCACTCTGCCCAAGACATTTACCATGTGTCTCGCGCAATACGCGTAGCCTCTGGAAACCAACCCCGGGAAGAATCTCTCAAAATCGTTCCCAGCATTGAAAGTGCCCAAGCTCTTTGGAATCTTGGCAGCATAGCTGGATGGAAGTCAGAATACGGTTCAGAAGCAGGAGGGAAACTGAGCGCCCTATTGGTATGTCTCACCATCATGCATGTCTGCGTGGTGCTCACATATAGATAATTTAGTTCGCTGCTGAAGACTGTAATTTCATTTGTCGCTTGAACTATTTTGATGATTAAATGTTGCCTTCCCAGACTGTGCTGACACTGGTATAATAAGGTCACCATCTCGGCGCGAACTCCTTTACACACGTTCGCAGATAGTAATAGCGGCTAAAGCTTTTGGACTTGAAGCTATTGATATGGTAAAGGTGTTCGTCATCCTTATTTTCAGGTTTTTATCATCAGTTTTATAGGTATGTGTGAACTATAAGGATACAGATTACTTGAAAGAGGAGTGCCATGACGGCAGATACCTCGGATTCACAGGAAAAGTAAGTTCCCACTTTTGCAACACAATGTTCAATTGAAAACCTTATAAATATATTTTTCTAGCAAGCCATCCACCCGGCCCAGGTTAACATAATACAATCAGCCTTTGGACCTTCACCCACTGGTAAGTTTTGTTTTAAGGGAAGATTAGCACTGTACATGTTTTATGTCTCTTGGGAATGTATAGAGATACTCCGCGCTGCAAAAATAATTAAACAAATGGCACTGGCTCACGCTTCGCAGAAAGGAGCGGCAGGGCTGGAAGGGGAAATGATCGACGCTCCAATGTTGAAACAAGTATGTACCCATATAAGTGGGATGATTTATTTTAATGTATTTAACTAGGCGGAGAAGACGCTGGCGTCGGCGAAAGCGGCTGGTTTAGACATACCTTCTGTACCCTAATAAACAGGAAGGTAAAATAAATAGGTAAAGGGTAGAGAAGGTGTATAACGCCATGAATTATTCCAAAAATGTAATGTTTGGTCCACAAAACAGATTGTCCTACATGATGATGCAATCCGCTTTCTTCTGAGCTTCCTTCTCTTCAGCAATCAATATAGCTTTCTCTTCTTCACTCAACAGCTGGGATTTTTCGGTGAGATTTTAGAGGGACAAGTTGAGTTCAGAGTACTTACTCCTTTCTTAGCCCGCGCCTGCATCGCCTTGAGCTTACTCTCCCGCTCCGCCTTTGCTCGTCTGACGAGAAGATATAAAAATACACACAGCGATCGTAGTCATGGTGGATACAGTAACAATAAGTATAGTTCAAGCGGTGGCGAAGATGGGTCGTGGTACAAATGCGTTGTAATCGATGATAGCAACAGGGATTAATGAAGGTTTGAGCAGTGCGGCAACATCGGTTTTAGGTGTCGTCGGAGTTATAGTCATAGAGGAATCATCAATGCAAACGTCATTATTGGCAACATTAGGAATGAGAGGGGAAGATATGAAAGAGCTAGTGCTTCATGAGTGGTTACTGGGAAAGAAGGCGGGAGAATTGACGTACCGGTCAGTTTTGGAGAACGGGTTGGAGCCCGGTGAGACTTTTGGGTCAGTCTTAGCGGGTGTGGTAGGTTTGGGTTTGGGTACTGTCGCAATGGTTTTCTTAATTGCGCCTATGGTAGCTGCGCCTGCTGTAGATGCCTTGGTATTGAGGCTTTTCGTATTGATGTTCGCGAAAGGATTGGTCATGCCGGGCTTTGCATCAGTAAGTGCGACTGGAGTGCAATTATGATCGGCAGGAAACCGGTGAGCGGGGCAAAAAGTGTCTTTGCAGCTCTGAGGATTTATGAGCTGAAATATTGGAGATTTTTTATAAAAGACTTACATTACATTGAATGGGCTGGAAAAGGACCTTCTTGCAATTTACTCGTGCACAAATCGGCATGGTTCTTGCTTTTCCCGTTTTGCCCGTAATGACAGAACATTCGTTATTGAAATGTTCCTCCATTCGTACGTTTGGATCTTGGTTTGGTCGTACAGCTACAGGTGTATGGCAGAATGGGCCTTCATGGGAGAAAATGTTACGATAAATTAATTTAGAGATCATAGCTTTTATACTTACAGTCTGGAGCAACCCTATTATGCTTGCTTTCGTCATACTTGGGACAATGGTGTGCTGAGACTGTGAAGTGTTCTTGACAAAATGCCTCTTCGCAATGCTGACATTTGAAGGGTAAAAAGTCGACCAAGAGACAAGATGGATGAGAACATTGCTTCCCAATGGCAAGAAGTTGGGCGTCGCGGTCGGTCGACATGATGGAGGGGTGTCGAACTTGTAATAGCAAGAAATCAAGAGAGAGCGAACTGATATATAAAAGTAAATGGACGGATTACGCGGCCCCCTAAGGCCACGTAAGTCAAAATGAAGCACAGCAGTTCCAATTAGCAGATGGAGGATGGTAGATTCAGGAATGTTCTCGATCACGTAAGCTTAACGACCGGGAAGACTCAGGAAATTAAATAATTTAGCGCTTTGCCGTTGTTCTGCGGCTGCCAGTAAAATACAACATTGTTGCAACTATAAGCTGCATGATAAATGAGCAAGTATATCCCCACCGCAGTTTCAGACATGCTTCTTAAGGTTACCTTCGTGAGCCTTCCCATGTCAAATATATTGAAGATCAACACACCTAACGATAGCGTGCACACAGATCAGACACGGAGAGTCTGTCGACAATTTGGTAAGTTTAGTATAGGCTACCGATTTTACAGTTCTCAAAGGAACCCTAAGCGATCTGTTTGGGCTGGTCGCAGAGATTCTGCACTTTCTAATCATGGCAAGTATCCACAAAAGGCCGAATTTCGGCTGGTCTGATTATCTGAACGGGATTTCCAGGCAAGGCGGTTAGTAACCCATATTCAATCGAACAATAAACTCGTTGAAATGCTCTTTTACAGCAAGCAGAGGCGTTAGGTGTCTCCCTGTCAACAACCAAATTTACCGCTATTCACTCGTCCCCACTTAAACGTGCTCTCATGACGGCCCAGGCCCTTCAGAATGCCCAACCCGATCCTAAACCGTCCCTCATGACTTCCTTGCTTCTGCAAGAGCAACATTATGGGCTTGGGGAAGGCAAAAGATATGACGTCATTAGGGATTCAGCGCTCTCCCTTGCTGAGCACTTTGCACGAGGAGAATATCCATGGCTACAGAGTCGAACAGAACGTTTTCCAGAAGGTGAAAGCTTGGAGGATGTTGCTAGGCGAGCTGAAGATGCCGTCGAGGAGATCGTTCTTCCATATGTGTGGAATGTAGTTAAGGATGAGACAGAAGGAGTCCACATTGCTATTGTTAGCCATGGACTTTTCATCAGAGAGGCCATTGCTGCTTTAATGAGGAAAACAGGACATATTGAAGGAGTCAATCCTCAAGATTATCGTGGGCTACAAAATACAGGCTACATCAAAGTAACCATCAACGTCGATACCAAGGTTCGCTGGGGCTGTTCTTGTGGTTCTGAGAGCTCTTATTAACCCGCTTGATTGTAGAGCGGAGAACAAGTTGCAGAATCTCGTTGCACCGTTCGAGTGACAGAGCATAACTGCTCTGGACACCTAGATGGCTTGGTATATGATCGCCTTTCTGCGAATATGTGACATTCTATGCTGACCTTGTGTAGGTTCGGCAGAAAGGAGGAATAGGAAGCGCGGCCTATGATCCAAACCAGAAGGACATTCGTGATTTTTTCAAAGGTGCTAATGCCAATAAGATCAAACCACGATGAAGATCCTGCCAAATGCCAAACAAAAATTGGAATAGTGTAAAACCCCTCCCGAGTAACCATATGGTCGATGTATGACTTAACAGTATACATGTTTACCTGTTGAAACATGAGGCAATCCATTCGTTTGAATTGAGAAGCTCACCCACCCCAAACTGAACCTTGACATACCCATTTTAACTGGACCCATAGGGCAACAGCCTTTTCTTGAGCTTGACCGCTTGAGTATCTGTTGCATATGCCGTAGCGCCCAACCTGTTGATTCTGCCTGCATTCTTGGATACGTTGAGATGTGAATGGTTGGCCTTTCCCTGAGTATTTTCGCGCATTGGAACAAATACACTAACGATTAAATGAAGACTGACACGTTTGAAGTCACTCCCAGACGCCAGAGAACGCCATCGTTTTTTGGCACCAGAATGAGACTTCATTTTATAGCCGGCCTCCATAGTGGATGTCGTCGAAAAAAAACGGGACGTTTGAGATGTCACACATGTCCGAGTACAAGAGAGGAGTTGACCCAGAAACATAGTGGGACCAGTGTATGCCCAAGGTTGCAGTCCAGGTCACTCTGACCAGTGGCCAACAAAAACTTTGGGATGACACGTGACTCACCACACCTTGTCAATATCCTTTCGGTTCGGGCACAATTACGACTACCATCCAGAATCCGCGTCGACATAAATAACCGTCATGAGCGAGACACCTAGCACACCTCAGGATGATGCTGAACGTGTATGTGTTTTTTAACCTAATCGATGGCCTAATCGAGGTTAATACTTGTGAGCCACTCTTAGATTCGCCTTAAACGGTTGGCAAAGCTTCAGGCGCCCATGGATTCAGGAAGATCTTCCCCGGCAGCATCTACCAATGTTCCATCTCCTCAGCCAAGACCGGGTTCACCGAAGCCTACGATTTCTAAGCCATCGTCATCAAAGAGACCCATCGAAGTGCCATTGGTTCCTCCACCACCTGTGATAAAACGAAAGGTCCTCACGAAATTAGACATGGAAACTTGGGAGCACGAGAGCATAGGACTTATCTTCAAGTCAACATTAGATGTATGTTTTCTCTCATGTCTTTACGACTGATGCCTGAGTGTCATGGGTTACAGAGATCAGTGGCAGAACAGACAGCTTACGAGACCGTGTGGCTCAAACAGCTGTCGGAGGAAATGGCATCGGAGGGCACAAGTTCGTCCACCACTCTGTCCATGCTCCTCCCTATATGTTAACAACCAACGTCAGGCAACGTGCGACTCAATGCTGACCTTGCTGATCGACTACTAATTGCCAGGCTCGAACTGGACCCCCAAGGCATGTCGTAAGTTGGCCTCTGATCTGCATTACGGAATGACTCTGATGTGCCAGACAGCGATGACTTGGATTATCTACCTGTGCTTGCATCGCTCCCAGCTAGCCAAACCACCTTTGAATATCTAGTTGGATGCTGGAAACGGGTCAACTCAACAAGGTCTAATCTGATAAAAAAGGTTAATGTCCTGTTTTATTCAATCTTCAAGAGCTATGATCTGATCTGAATTGAAGGGCTACGCTCCTCTTGATACCCAAAATGCGCTGTCTAGACTAGAGAAAGTTCGTGAGCTTGTCATTAGCTACGCCGGCCTCACCCTCCAAGAACCTGAGATGTTCCCTCAACCACCTGGGTACGAGGATTCCTCTTGCCGTATGCTAAGAAACTTAGACATCTTTGCAGACGTCCGTTAGGTCCACCTGAACTTGTCGAGCCTCTTCTCTCCCTCTCCGCCCTCTCCACTCCGCTATCTTCGTCTCCAGCAACTTCTCCAAATGCCCTCACGCCATCAGATATCGGACAATTTCTCCAGGATCTGGCCCATCGTTTCGAGCCCGAGAACGAAATTGACGATATCCTAGGGCCCGTGGTAAAAGGACTCCTATTTCACGAGTCACTATTTCGGCCTGAGGGCCTTGGTGGGGGTGATTCCAGCTGGCGAGGCGTCATCGGTGGATTGGAGGTTCTTGTATCCATCAAGAGCATTGCTATGATGATTACAAGAATGGAACAGTGGATCCCAGCTAACGCCACGGCACCAACATTTGAACGCGTGGCTTTGTTCGGGCCTCTGTGTAGGCTTGGGGTATTTTCGTTAGAATGGGTATGCATTTACCCGTTTTTCGCCTCGTTACCTGAATTAAACAATAATTCTAGCCCGGCATTTCTCAAACATACTTCTCGGACCCGGAAAAGCGGAGTAGAGAAGACATCGATTCGTCCTTCGCAAGCCTGAGAGGAACATTGAAAAGCCTACAGGTGCGTCACGCTGCACGATCACGCCCCACCGCCACATTCAAATAATCCTGTAGTCTTCACTTTTCCAAATTTTCAACGCCCTTGTTCGGGCCTCTCCAGAGTCACGCGAGGCTGTGTTGCGTTTTTTTTCGCGGGTAATTTCTCTCAACGTGAAACGCGCTGGGATGCAGGTTAGGCTTAGTCATTTCCTTTGAGGGCCTTCTCAGTCAAATCCATCATAGGTCGAACCAGAGACTGTCGCATCCGACAGTTTTATGGTAAACCTACAAGGCATACTCCTGCGTTTCGCGGAACCGTTCATGGATGCAAACTACAACAAGGTACTACCACAATAATTCACACCTACTAACTTTAAAACCTTAACTCCAGATGGATCGCATAGACCCATTATATTATGTACACTCGCGACGCATCGATTTGAAAGATGAAACACGCATCAAGGCGACAAGCGAAGAAGCATTGGAATGGGAGAACCAAAACAAAGATCCCAATGGTATGTAATTCACTCCTTGTAACAGAACATAAATTAATATACACCAGCCCCTCCTTCCAATTTCATATCCGATATTTTCTATCTCACCATCGCGATGAGCCATTACGGATACCTCCGAACTATTCAAACACACAACAGTCTGCAGAAACACCTCGATGACATACAACGACACCTCGACATGCTCAACGGCGATGGGTCGTGGATGGGTGTAAGTTTCAATTCAAAAGAGCCGTGGCACACTAACGTTTATGTACTTTTCAATACTTGTTTGAGCAGGGACCTCTCCAGGCTCGCACACAAGCAGCTATAAATCAAGTTACCGTAGGCTAATAACTCCCCGCCAATTTTGCAAAGCCACTCATTTACGTTAGGTCGAAAAAAATAAAATCAGGTCTCGACAACTTGCTTTCGAAGCGCAATTACATGATCCCGAATTCTTAATTCGCTCGCTGGGGTTCACCAACTTTCTTTCAACTTGGCTCATCAGACAAGTTGATCCCAAAAAAACGCACCCTAGTCCACCCGCTCAGTATGCGAATATCTATCCCTACTTTCCTCTTTCATTCTTATCCCAACTACAGAATTCCTCTCCCGAAAGAGGTGCCTATGTCTTTCCGAGTCCTTCCTGAATATATCCTCGAAGATATCGTCGATCACCTGTACTTTGTTGTGCAGTAAGAGCTATTTTAATCCATAGTCTTTCTTATTTTCGATTAATAAATTTTATTGCAGCCAAGCCCCGGACAAATTTGAACTCTCTGGGAAGATTGAGCTTATGACCTTCGTTCTTATATTCTTGAATTGCACCTGGTATATAAAAAACCCGTTTTTGAAATCGAAGATTAACGACGTGAGTCAATCCTCCTAACTCTCCTTCAATCTTGAACTGATAATGTCATAGGTACTTTTCCTGAGTATCTGGGGCTACGGAAGAGAACGAAGCGGGATCCTAGGCAATTTACTAAATACACACCCGATGGCTCTCAAGTACTTGATGCCTGCATTGATGCACTTCTATATTGGTAGGGTACACTAGCCGAATCCTAGTTGGGCATCATGCTTACAAGTTCTGATAGAGGTGGAGCAAACAGGTGCTAGCTCTTCGTTCTATGACAAATTCAGTACGTAGTATATCCATGATAAGAAGTACCTTAATGAATTCACAAATTCTCAGATGCCAGGTCAGTACTTGGTGTAAGCTATATTGATGAATCGATTATCAATTTAGATTAGACGTAACATCTCTTATATCTTGAAAGTAGTTTGGAACAATCCAACACATAGAGAGGCACTCAATGCAGAAGCACGGTGTGTCACCCTTGAAGTGAATTATGAATATATCAATATCTTATATCTGCACAGAAACGTCGACAAATTTGTTCGATTTGTCAATCTGATGATTAACGACGTAACGTTCTTGATGGATGAATCTCTCAGTGAACTTACTCAAATACACGCTATCCAAGTGGAAATGGACGACCGGACAACTTGGAATTCACAGACACTAGAGCATCGTCGAGAACGAGAAAGTACTTTGCGCTCCCTAGAAAGGCATGCCTCCGGTTATACGACGCTCAGCCGCTCAACTGTCGAACTTCTCAAGATCTTCACCGCTGAAACTAAAGTTCCCTTCATGATGCCTGAAATAGTTGATCGGTTGGCTGCCATGTTGGATTACAACCTACACGCCCTAGTCGGTCCCAAATATCAAGAACTAAAAGTCCGCGAGCCCGAGAAGCTGAAATTTAATCCGAAGGCTCTCTTAAGCGATGTCCTCCAGGTTTTTTTGAATTTAAGTGACCAGGATGACTTTATCAAAGCTGTTGCTGGCGACGGTCGGAGTTACAGCAAAGAGCTGTTCAACAAGGCCGCAGAAGTTGCCCTTCGAAGAAGCTTGAAGAGCGAAACTGAGATCGAACAGTTGCGCCAGTTTGTCACAAAGGTCGAAGAGTGTAAAGCTAGTATGGAGGCCGACGATGAAGATCTCGGGGACATTCCTGATGAATTCTTAGGTATGCATAGTATAACTACCTACTTATTCCCCTATTTTGCTCATATAAGCAACAAGATCCCTTACTAGCCACTTTGATGCACGATCCAGTCATTCTGCCGTCCTCAAAAGCGATCGTAGATCGTGCCACTATCAAATCTCATCTTTTGTCCGACTCCAAAGACCCATTTAACCGTTCGCCGCTCACTATAGAGGAAGTAGTTCCCGGTAAGGCATCTACAACATTCGGAAATTTTCTACTAACGCGTTCTAAAGACCTTGAACTAAAGGCACGTATCAGTGCATTCATAATGGAAAAACGTGCCAAGAAGGTAATTGTAGAGGAGCCACAGGAGACTGTCGTGCAGATGGATGTTTCGTAGTGGGCTTATAGGTAAAATGTACTAGCTAGGTCCTCTCTAGAAAATCTGGCAGGACTCCAGGCAGAGAGCTCTAGGGTGCCTATCAAGGCGAAGGGTTGAGCTGGGTCGTAATTGTATGAGGATGAGGATCATCGCTTTCTTTTTTTCACGGCGCGAGCTGAACCTGAGGTTACTACCGTTGTCGCCTTCCCTCGGGTCCCCGTCCCCGCTTTCTTCGTGGATTTTGCGCGGCCTCTAATGGGTTTTGGTGAAGCAGACGGAGCTAAGAAATATGTCAAACTGTTAACCAGTATGTTGGGCCGAAGTGCTACAGCCCAAACGCACCTGGTGAGGGTTCACGCATTTCGGCATCTTCTTCGTCGCCATAATCAGTTCCACCATCTGTACCCGTCACCACGCTTCCCTTGGGCGTTCCGACTATTTCGTCACCGCTTTCTTGCGTCAATGCGCTGCTATCGCTGTCTCCGCCCACAAGGCCTGCCATACTGAGTTTTGTCCTTCCACGTTTCTTCCCCCCCCGGCCTTTTGGTCTTGCAGGAGAGGGCGCTGGGGACGAGGAAGGGATAGATACTGTTGCCCGCATACGACGTTGAGATATCAAACGTTCAAAGGATTCCTCGAACGGCAAAGAGAACTCTTCGCGAAAGAAAGGGTGTGCAGAAAGATTAGCAGAAGGTGAGGGTGAACGTATTGATATTGGTGTCGATTTCTTTGAATTAGCCACCTCATAACCTTCGGCTTCCAAGTCCTGTATCACATTAAGCTCACTAATTCTTGTGCTTGAACGAATGACCCTCTCACAATGGCTTCCAAAGCATCCATGTCGTAACAGTTTTTCAGCTTCTTCCATATTTCGTCTACGTTGATAACTCGCCCAGTTTCTTTATGTATTGAATGTTGGATGGTGAGCATATGAAAATGGCGATGAATTCCTACAGGTCGTGCGCGCATTATTGAACGAAAGAAAGCTATTTCACCTTCCACGCTACTTAGGAAGGAGGTATCATCTTCAGTGACAGTCATTATAGGCTCAAGGCAAACGCCAATGACTTGTCAGTGATGGGAACATAGGTTATTGATTTGGTTTTATTTGGTCAAGCTCTTGCTCTGTATTGTTTCATTCTAGGTGCTTGTGACTTTCTCGGCTAAAATGCATATGCAAAGGTATCAGTGCTACTGTGTCTATTCTACCTCCCCATGACTAGTCAGTCTCCTGGTCATGCTCTGAACCGATATAAGTATTTTAATTTTGTCAGGCCGTCCCTTTAGGGGTTTGTCCAAACTGTTCTTACCATATCCCTCATAGCAGACCTCATTCTTGATTTTTGTGCTACAATGCCTTAAATTCAATATAATAAGGTAATTACATTCTCCCTAGGTAACGATTTTTAACAAGGCAAGGGTATCATATTATCCATTCCAAACCCAGAAGCCCAAATTTAGTACACCGAGATTTTGGCATCACCTGCCAGGCACGTGAGAATCCAAATGTCGCCACGGATCTTGGACAGCCGGTGTCCGCAGGGTTGAGATGTGGTGGCCACAAGTAATTCTCTCTAATAGCACAGTGTCACCAGGTTCATCTGGCCACAGCTGCCTTGTTCAGCTCTTGTCCAGCTGTATTGAAATATAAGAGCCTTATTAGTTTCCCACATCCTAGAGGATGTTTCATTTGTGTGGTGACAGGTTT
>MU150257.1:10558-113979 GCA_015584075.1 Collybia nuda
TGAATAACACGATTGCAAGATCAGAAGCGGGCAAAGAAGAGCAAAGACCAAAATCTTACACAACAAACCATTTTTGTTCCAAATGGGAACTACACAACAACGTACGTGCGGCAGACTCAATGCCTATCCTCATCCTCACCAGCACTTCCTCCACTAAACCTCCCCCAGGTCAAGACGTTTCCCAATCCCCTTACCACCGATCCAGCACCATACACAATCGTCCCCGCCGCGAACAACACCGCTCCCACAAGCGCGAACGGTGTAGCAAGCAAAATTGCCAATCCCTTTACGACATCATTCGACATGATCCCCCTCTCACCCTTCCCCGCCTTCTCGAACTGCTCCGCCCTCTCGCCCCATTCCTTCTTCACGGCAGGGTCGGTGTGCATATCCCCGAGCCGGCGCATCTTGTCTACGACTTCGGACGCTGTGGCTTCGAGTGCATGTTCGTGTTTGGGGCTTCCAGTTTTGGAGGTTTGGTTATAGGTGATCATGGCTGTTTTGAGGGCTTCTAGCGCCTCCTTCCATTGTGCCTCGCGGTTGGTTACGTTGGTGGTGGTGGTGGTGGTGGTGGACGTAACATTTGGTTCGGGTGTGTATATGGGTGGGCTGTTGCTGCTATCTAACTCCGCGATGGGAACAGTGATAGTATAAGGTTTGTTTTTAAGGTTTAATCTGGCCATGACGAGTTATCAATGTTTAGTGAGATATTTCTGTTGGTATGTATGTGGATGTGGGGGGATTGGGCGGTGAGTGGATTGTTGAGATCAGGGTGCTGGAAAGATGAGATGCTGCAGGAGGCAAGATAGGGTGATTGGGAGGATAAGTTGGCACTTTATAGAGCACGCCTTGAGGTTTATGCTCTGCCTGTGACCTCGGGGTTCCACCATGGAAAGGGGGCGTGGTTTTATAATCTAGATTTGTGGGCGTCACTAATTGAGGAAAATAACTTACATGTTCGTATATACAGGGTTAGGTCGGTTACGGTAGGGTGGTTACGATGGGTTTAATAATATTCGACGAAGAAACCCAGAAAGTATATAAGCGGCCAGTAAAGGTGACGGTCAGTGCATAACAAGTAAAAGCAAAAAAGAGAAACGAGGATCCACAGAAGCCTTACACAATGCCTGCAGTGTATTCGAACACATCGGACAACGAGAACCAAAAAATGAAGAATTGATAGACTTAAGCTTTATCCACCCTGTCAGATTCCTCATCCCCCCCGTCCTTGAGTCCTCCAAACGTCAAAAGGTTGCCTAACCCTTTAACGACCGACCCGGCCCCATATAGGATTGCCCCTGCTGCAAAGATGGCTACACCCACCAGCGCAAATGGTGTTATGAGCAGTATGCCTAGCCCTTTCAAAATATCATTTGACATCGTATCCCGCTCCTTTTTCCCCGCCTTTGCGAACTTGTCAGCTTTATCACCCCACTCTTTCTTCACAGCAGGATCCGTATGCGTAGCCTCGAGATGTCGCATAACCGTTACTACATTCGCTGCTGTGGTCTCGATGGCTTTTTCGTCTGCTTTCTTTGCAGCTTTGTCCTAGACCACCATCGCCAATTTCAGAGCTTCCAACTCGTCCTTCCACTTCTACTCGCGATCGTTGATATTAGCGTCGACTCGTTAAGGTGTGTATGCAGGTGGGCTCATCTGCGGCTCTGGGACAAGGGGGACTGGAGGGGCTGGCGGGGCTAAAACCTCGGGTGCGGCCTGTGCTTTCCTCTTCTTGTGACCTTTCTTTGCCATAGTGGTCGATGTAAATGGCTTGATATAAAGAGTTGAGGTAAAGAATGGGTGTAGAGAGTTGATCGTTGGGATCGAGATGTTGAGAGAATGGGAAACGGGAAGAAATGGGACGTTACAACAATGGTAGGCGCCCAACCGCCTAGCTTATTCAACTTACACTGCTCGTGACCTTGGGCCCCTTCCAGGGCAAGCCCGAAGCCGTGGTTCTAGATCTGTGGGCGTCAACACTGATAGGGAAAGAGGGCTTATGTGCGGCGACAATAGCAAATCATTTGATTGCAATGAAATATGCACGAAGAGAATTAACAACTTAAAATCACATGATGGTTTATCGTTCAGGACGAAGTTGAGAGTTCTTACATGTTCAAGTTCGGACCAGGATTGGATTTTGCCGCATTTGCTAATCTTCCTACTAGTATGCACATAATTTGTAGTGACAGTTGGCAGTGGCTTCTTGCACGTTATGGAGGATAGAGGATAGTGGAAGTATGCAGCTGCGTTTTCTTGTTTTTTTTATTTGGAAAGGGACAACAAACAACGGCAACGGAGGAAAGCGGATCCGATCATGGAAATGGCCGCAACCTTCAAACTTTCGGCTCCTGTCTCGTCACTTGAATCACTCGGCCAGTACCTCCCGATTCTTCAAACTCGCGATTGAACAGCAGGATGGCACCCAAAAACTTTTTTCCAGACCAATCCTCAGCCCCAGGCTGCACTATATCGAGGAATCAGCAGTGTCACCTTGCCTAAGGTTGTGGCTCCAGTTATACATATTAAGACCAGAAACGCTTTGCTGCAAATCCATAGTTATAACGCGAGTCACACGACCAGTATGGTGAGTCCACAGATCAAATACCAAGATAAATAAATAATGACTAATTAATAATACATGATCAAGGTAAATGTAAAGCACTGGAGGCCTACTTGAATATCAACTAATACATTCTGGTTCACGTACTTTTTCCTTACACTAGCCTTACCCCTGAAGATCAGGTACTCGTACCGTTGTCAGGTTGTGCTTTTGCCGGTACTGGTATGTTTAACCTTAAATTCAACCGTAAAACCCTCCTTTTACCTTTCTGGTGCGCATTCCCGGGCCCATTTTTGTTAGATACTTCACTCGCCCCCGCCTCACGCCTAAACTTCCCAAACGTCACAGCGTCCCTAACACCCTTAAGGATTGACTTGGTGCCGTAGTAAACCCCCCCTGCTGCAGCGAGAACTCCACCTATCAACATAAATGGGACTAGGAGCAGCATGACTATCCCTTTCGTGATATCACTCCGCTGTTTCTTCCCTGCCTTTGCGAGCTTGTTCGCCTTGTCACCGCACTCCTCCTTTACAGAAGGGTCGGTGTGTGTGGCCTCAAGCCGGCGCAAGATCTTTACTACGCCTGCTACTGTGGACTCGACGACCTTCTCGTCTCCTTTTTTCTCGGCTTCGTCGTAGGCGAGCATGGCCGCCTTCAGAGCTTCCAACTCCTCTTTCCACTTCTTTTCACGGTCCTTGATGTCTTCGCCGTCCTGGTTTGGTGTGTATGCGGGCGGACCCATTTCTAACTCTGGGAGAGGAGGCTCTTCGTACTCGCTCTGCTCTTCCTTCTTATCGTCTTTGCTTGCCATCGTAGGTGATATGGGTATCGACTACCAGAGTATTTGGATGAGGGGTGGGTATAAAAGGTTACTTTTTTGTATCGAGGTGTTGAAAACGAGAGAAGACGATGACTAGATATATATCAGTAATGCGCCGGCCTTGTTTGCGCGTTGCTTGCGATCTTTTGATATATCACGTTTGAAATGAAATGACGACTCTATATCTGTCTCTATTGTAGATAAGAACCGGTTTATTATAGAAAAAATGATAGATCCGTTCGTTATGGGGAGCGTTTTAATCAGGGGTAACAAATAGGAATTATGAAACCGTGTAATGTAACCAATGAAATTATTACCCTAACTATTGATCACAGGCCCAACCTTTGATAAAAGTACTAGAGAGTCCACCCACCAAATCATTATCTAATTTTTTGGCGACAGAACTCGAGTTTGCTATCATGTTTGATGTATGAGCTTTATTGATATAGATGTGGAACTTTAGAGGGAAATATGCCTAACGTGATGATTAATCGTATAAAAAAAAAGGCTCGGCCCTTTGGCCGTAAGCCCCCCCTTCATAAGCACAAAACGCGTGTGAGGTATTTCTCACATTTGAGGCTTGGTGATCTTGGTATAAATAAACGTACAAGATCAATCACAAGATGACCATACTAAAATATGACTACATTTTTTGGCCGATGTTGACATGTACCCCTTTCACCTGTGTATACCTAACAACCAGAATCAGTTGTTGACAAAAAAGAACGATGAAAGGACCAACGTGTCGAGGGCGTATTCACCGAGCTCACGCCCAATACCGGATTGTTTATACCCTCCGAAAGGGACACAGACCTCTCCCGCTTGGGCACAGTTTACCTAAGAAAGAAAAGTATATTAGTCAAAAGAATACAACCGCCGTTTATTTTTGGGACGTACCCATGCTGTCCCCGCTTCCAAGCTATGGGCCACGCGAAGTGCCCTGCTGAGATTCTCCGAGAAGACATTACATGCGAGACCATAAGCCGTATTATTGGCGGCCTCGACGACCTCTTCAAAATCATAAAACGTAGTTAGAGTTAGTCTATTAAAGCTAAAATCAAGACTAACCATCCTCAGTCTTGAACTTGATAACAGCAGCAACGGGGCCAAAAATCTCTTCCTGAACGATCTTCATATCGGGCCTCGTCTCAGTGAAGATCGTAGGCTGGATAAAGTATCCCTCCTGCCCGTGACGCTCTCCACCAACATGGACCGTCGCGCCTTCGGCTTTCGCGGAGTTGATGTACCCCATGACGCGCTAACAGATTCAATCAATCAAAATTGGGCTTGGGTGGAAAGAACACGAACGTTGAATTGCGTCTCGGAAACCTGGGGGCCGTGTTGAGTTCCGGGGGTGAATGGGTCTCCCGTAGCGGCGCCGAGCCCCTTGGCAATCGCGCTGAATTTACTCAGGAATTCGTCGTAGATTCCTTCTTGCACGAAGATCCGCGAACCGGCGGTACATACTTGACCTGGGTAGCATTCAAACAAAGTTCATAGAATAAAATGGCACAGTTCCTTACCCATGTTAAAGCTGAAAGAACGAAATGTAAACCTGAATTCCAAGCGATAATGCGCGAAGAGCTTACAAAATACCATGCGCAGCCCATTTGACAGCTTGTTCAACATCGGCATCATCAAAAATGATAGTAGGGCTCTTCCCTCCTAATTCTAAAGTAACGACTTTTAAGTTACTCTCAGCAGATGCTTTGAGAATCTTGCGCCCTGTGAGGGTGCTGCCTGTGAAGGCAACCTTCTCGATGAGAGGATGTTCGCTGATAGCTTGGCCGACGGTGTGACCTTTGAAATAGAGGTGTAATGGTGTGTACGTATATAGTCTAAGGTAATAATACACACCGTATCCGTTGACGATGTTGACTACACCTGGTGGAAACCCGGCTTCGTTGATGAGGTCTGCCAGTCGTAATGCGGTGAGGGGCGTAATTTCAGATGGCTATTGTTTTCAGTGACCCTCGCTTTTCGTGGGGATAACCCGTAGAATAAAGATTTACCTTCAAGACGACTGTATTTCCCGTCGCGAGTGCGGGGCCGATTTTCCAAGAAATCATCCCCTTACATATTATGAATTTTAAGCTTAAAAGAAAAAAGAAAGTACATACGAGAGGGAAGTTCCAAGGTACGATTTGTCCCTTTGAAAAATGCATCGTTACCCAGGAAATCAACAAAATGAACATGGATTTCCATACCACCACGCCGTATGGCTCGTGTCGTGTATAAGCTAATTTCTTGTCATTAGTCTGATATCGAGTAAACTCTCTGGTACATTTCTGGTTTTGTGGGCTATATTACATACCTCGATAGTTTTACCGTGGACCTTATCCGCCCAACCAGCATAGTAACGAAGTACAGCAATGGTAGATCCAACGTCGACGTTCTTGGCGTTATCCCAGACCTTGCCTATGTCAAGTCAATATCTGGGTGCTACGTATTGGCTTTGAACTACGTACCGACGTCGAGTGCTTCAAGAGCAGCAAGTTCATCCATGTCCCTTTCCAAAAGGTCGGCGAGTTTGTTCAACAATCGTCCTCGAGTAACACCGGGGCATTTCAGCCCCCATACTGTTTTGTATGCCTAAAGTAACCCTTAGGTAAGTGATGCGTCCTCTCACTATTCATGGTTGGATAGCTCACCTGTTTCGCAGCGTTGACTGCGATATCGACGTCCTTGGAAGAGCCAGCAGCAACTGACGTAATCACTTTCCCGGACGCTGGTAAAAAAGAATTCCCACAATCGATTTTTTTTTTTCGACCATCACCATCGATAACAATGCTTACCTGGGTTGGTAACTCTAAACACCATGAACGCCCATAAAAATCCGAGAGAAACGGTATATACTGAGGGACATACTCGATCGTTCCATTCTCAACCGGATCCACCCATTGGCCGTTTATGAATAGCCTACCAATTGCGAGAAAGATTGAGATCAGACATCAATATGGCTAAACTTAACCCAAGGGAAATATCAAAGCTTCCTCGACGTCGACGTACCCAGTATTAAAAGTGGAAACTCCTTTGTAGGCTGGGGTATCGAAAGTGTAGGTAAATGTAGTGGGCATGTTTGAAGAGGTGGTGGGTTGTAAACTGTTGTAAAGGGATCTCAAGGTGTACTTGGCGATTTTTCTTATAATTCATCGGCTTATTTATTCAATATTGGTGTGGCCGCCCTATTAGGTTACCGGCTGTCCCTGGGCTTGGTATACGTAGCCTGGCTCGACGCCTATGCCTTCCGTCTTGATTCACCAACCCGTGCTGATGGACACGGTGCGCTCGGTCGACCAGAGATCAAAATTATGTAGCGCATCCTGTGTTTCTCTTCAAAAAGCGGTTCTCCTCAAAGGGCGGTTCTCTGGCCATTTCTTACTTCGGAAACCGTAGGGTTTGAGAAAGCCGGGTTCCGGGAGAACGCCCACCGGATGGGACCAAGGCATCACTCAGCGAAAACGGATATGTCATGGTAACGATTGATGAACTCCGTAATATGTAAAGCTTCCAACACGCGTAGGTTCCCGTGAGGCTCTTGGCGTGAAGTCGATTTACATCGCTTTTTTTCTGATTGATCGATGAGATAATTATCTCAATGGCCTCGTATTCGAGGTGATGCAGAGAAATGTAAAGTAAAAATTGGCCGACCAACCTGAGATCGGACACCTTGTAACAGAGATCCTTATCATCTAGAGGCGATGCTTCGCCTCACAAACACGCAACTGCGTTCATCGGCCCTGACCACAACTACACCGCAATCGGAAAGGTTCAATGATACCTTTGTTGATGTAAACACCCCTTCTAATTTTTTTGAGCCTGAATTAGTATTCCCAATTTAAGAAACGGGGATGTAGATGGTGAAAGCATGTCCCCGCGAAATGTGTGACAGATATCTGATCAGGTCTGATCCATTATGGCCCGTGAAGGAACGCCAGACCTGAGGAAGCTGTGCGGCGGTCGGAGAAATTTATGGAAAGCTCTCAAAGATCCCTCCAACCCAGCCTCCGGGTTTTTATCAGTAATTCTACCTGACAGATGATAAGTTTCAACAGGGGTGTGAAGTGTGTAAAAAACCTTCGCAGATATCCGTCGAGAAATTCCCATTCCAAATTGGCTTTTCCAAAGTGTAAAATGTTTATACTCGCAGTCCCAAAACGATAGAAGTCCAAAGACAGCTGTGTAATTAGCGTGTACACGTTATCTACGTACAATAAAGAGGCTGTGAAGCAAATACCGCCACGACGCTAGGCTGTTTTGAACAGTTATATCAATAGACATGATGAATTAGGCGCGGGTTACTCACCATATATTTGATTCGTATACCAAAAGCGAAAGGTCTAAATAATTACAATTCTACAATTTCGAAGTGACCTTCAAAGGAGCAAATTTTGGACTTTGCTTTGCCTTCATTGCCTTCAAGTTATTTACAATATCCTGGATTGGGGTTAGGGTAGTCCGTTCTTCGTGGAAATGATACTAACTTCGGTCATAAGAGCAGCACCATTCCAAGCGCCCGTATACAGCAGGTTCTCTGCTACCCTATACGTGACGTTAATACCATAACCTATGATTGAGGTGGAATTCAACGCACGTGTGGTCTCTTGAATGTGTAATAAGATGTTTGGCGCCAGAGACGGCTACGGGACTCTTCGATGCAATGACTTTTGCCAGGTTCAATGCAGCAGTAACCACTTCATCTCGGCCCCCTTCGACGACTCTAGATACAAGACCAAGTTTATCCGCCTCCGCAACAGAGAAATTGCGCCCCGTATATGTCAATTCGCGTACGAGAGACTGGTTTCCAGTGATTTTTGGGAGGTACGCGAGGGTTCCTACATCTGGTGCAAGCCCAATATCAACTTCCTACGTTCGAGGAAAGATCAGGAGTTGGCAAATTATTGTTATGTCGGCCGTACCTTGATAGAAAACGTGGTGTTGGAAGCTGCGTAACGGATATCACACGCAGAGATGAGATCCACGCCTAGACCAACGACAAGGCCATGTACAGCGACGATTACGGGGAATGGACACCGTTCCGGGGTTCCTATTGCCTGTTGGAACTCGAGTAACACCTTCCGCATGGCGAGAGACGCCCTTGCGGCATCTTGAGAAGAGTCCGTAGCTGCTTCACCCAAACCTGCTGCAGCAGCCACTGATGAACAATAGTGAATAACCACCATCAGTTGAAGTCAATTTAAAGTATGGATAAAAACGCACGATCCAGCCCCGCTGTGAAAAGTTTCGGAATGCTCGATGAAACTACGACAGCGCGGATATCTGAGGGCTGCT
Organism: Collybia nuda; assembly: GCA_015584075.1. NCBI lineage: Eukaryota > Fungi > Basidiomycota > Agaricomycetes > Agaricales > Clitocybaceae > Collybia > Collybia nuda. Next base: position 19,234 of record MU150257.1, read on the forward strand.
CAGCCAACGTTTCAAATAGTTTTCCGTACTCTCGCCAGTACCTTGATGTGATGCATCGTTACAAGAGCAATAGTAGCATAAAATTAGGTAGCTTACTCGGAAGAGAAGGCATTCACCGGCGTCCTGTCAGACGAACTTTTAGTTGGCCCTAAGCACACGTGTGAAGGTGTTTTCGACGTACCGCGACAGTTCAACGTGCCAAACGTAAGGAGATGGTTCCGAAACCTTGAGCCATTTAGTACTATAACTTGCTGCTACCATATTTGCTAACTTTCAATGCCCAAGATGAAGAAAAGTGACGTGAAAGCCAGAAATTCGCGACCACATGTTACCTGGGTTCTGTCGGTAAACAAAGTGCCGGAACCGGTGGTATCGGGGTTTAAGTAGATACCGAAAAGAAGTCATGTGATTTGACGGGAACCAAACTTTACCAAATATGTTTAAACTGAGCCTTACGCGCCTGACATTCAGGTCTGCATCACGTGCTTACTTTCCCTATCTTACACCCTGGGTCTACTGAATTTTTAAACGAATTCCCCAAGTTAGATCCCGCTAACCTACTGCTCCACTTCACACGACGCCAGGCAACCACCAGCAGTTGAAAAGCGAACCAACATAAAAGTACATTATACCCAACGGTATGAGAGGCGTTTGGTGCCAATATGGAAATTTTACCCCCAGGCCAACTTCGCAACCTCAATGGGACCGAAATTTCCCTCATGTTCAGGAGAACTTATGTCGAAACTCCTTCTTTCTTTTCTGTTCGTGTGTGCGGAACCGTATTCTGATGAAAGGTATGCTGACCAAAGAGGAAAAATGCCTTGTTTGTTGGTATCATAGGTGTATCACCTGTCAGTATTGCTTGTTTGTCTCTTCTGAATGTCATGGCACCATATAGTTAACCCCAAAGTGTATAGCAAGGTCAAACAAGATAGGAAATCCATACTAAATTTACAAGTACACAAATATCAAACAGAGGTGTCAAGGATTGAAGGTAAGTGGCTCCATCGATAGTACGAAAAAGAAAAAGAAAACTTTAAGTATCCCTACGAGAAGCCTTATTATCTCCTAAACTCCCCGTGTCTGGCTTCGAGCGAGTTTTTTTTGCACTGCCTGGGTTACCGTTATCTTCGGCGGGCCCTACATTACCACCGTCCCTCGAACTCCCCGCAACAGCATTGGTCATCCTATCTGATCCTCCTTTAACAACGTCGCCCACCCCCACAAGCAACCCGCCCACCCCATGCAAGATACCTCCAGCGATAGAAAGGACCGTCCCTGCGACTCGAAACGGGATCGACAATATCCCAATCACAGTACTCTCAACCTCTTTTGTAATCCCCTTTCTCGCGGAATTTGCAGCACGAGTAAACTTCTCTGATCTCCTGTACCACTCTTTTTTAACTTTGGGATCCTTCTGGCTGTCCCCTACGTTGCGCATGGCAGAGGCTACTCTCTGGGCCTCCTCCTCGGTTGCAGCGGCATCGCCTCGTTGCTCGGTTTCGTTGTACACGGCGATTTGGGTTTGGAGTTCCTCAAGGCGCTCTTTCCCGATTTTCTCGTACGGAGGAGGGAGGTCTATCATTATCTCGAAAGATTTTGTTGGTTTGAAATTGGGGAGTGTGTGTGGTGGGTTAAAAAAAAGCTGTCAAAATAGGAGAAAAGAACGTGATGTCATGTGGGACCCCTTTTTCAGTTGGCTGTAGTTGAAAAGCACACAGCCATGGAGGGCGTGCCGTGCAAGGAACGTCGTAATACTGCGGATTGTACCCCGTTTATTTTTATGCAGTGCATTCAAGTCACACGTAGGGACTAGCGGTATTCGAAATACCAAGTTGAGATTGGTTTTGTGCAATTAAAAACTTAAAGTTATACTAATAAGATGTGGCTAGAACATGGATCTAGACTTAACGCAGAGATTTTTATCGTACAATGCACTTTCAATGGTTTGATCAAGGATTGGCGAAGTGATAGCATTTGCCAGGTGTAAGTGGAGTTGTTGACCACATCTATTTCCGTCAACGGTCTATCACTGCCGCCATCAGCGCCGGGGTTTGGTTGCCACGTGGCGACCTAAAAAATGATGGTCCTCTCAGGCTTCGACTTCTCTGCATCTGGCCGGGGGCTGTCAACGTATTCAATACACCCCAACCATACGCACAAACCATTTCTTTCGACATGCTATTGATTCTGTCCATCTGAAACAATTGAAAAATCAATCTAAACCTAAGAAAAACAGCATGGACGATTCGAGTTCAATTACAGAACGGCAGGGTTCTCAAACACGACAATCTTCTACACACCACCATACTCTCCTACCTGCTTCTCGGCCGGCTAGTATCGCGGAAGGGACTTATGAGGCATTTTCGCAGATACCAACGTATTCATTAATATCATGGACGTTTGGTCGCGGTTCGGTGGTATGTGCCCCGTTTCATCGTGGCAGGAAGTAGAAACCAACTGTGGTTGTTGTTCAGATTTGGAGAATTTGGCCCGCGGTCCTGCTTCACACCACTTTCGCAGCAGGTATGATCTTGAGTGGAGCTTTCATTTCGGCCTGGTATTCATTAACGTTTAATATAACAGTCATCGTCACTCTTTCGGTCGAGAACGTAGTCAATTTGGAAATTCCGAACATCATGTTGACTGTCCTTGGTAAGTGGCCGCCCACGGTCCATATTGTAGCCTCACCGTTTTGTAGGAGTTGTGATTGGTTTTGTCATATCATACCGTGCAAGCAGTGGGTATGTGTCGTGTCTGTCAATCTCGCCAATATCGCTCATTTTTTCAAAGATACGATCGTTACTGGATGGGTCGGACGTGTTGGTCCGACGTGATTCGAAATTCGAGAACGATTGGGCGTTTTATCTGGTTCCATGTCCCTCCCCGATTGTCTGCAAAGTCACCTGATGAGATCGCGACGGGTCGAATAAAGAGATCACCTCAAGAAATGACGAAGGTTATGGCTGAGAAGCGCGTCGCGTTAGACTTGGTTGAAGGGTGAGCGGAACTCGTTCGTGTATTGTCCTCTCCAACGTCTACTTTAGGTTCGCAGTAGCCCTCAAACATCATATTAGAGGTAAGTTTCAATATTTGTCCATCGAACTTTTATCCATTTCCCTATGCAGGAGAGCTTGGGATCTACTACGAAGACCTCTACCACCTTGTTAGGCCATTACATGAAGTATGTCACCTACATCTTCAAAGTGGCAAAAAAGGTACTCACGGTGTTTTTCCAGCACGAACATTCCACCAACCCAACAAAGGTAGCAAAGCCAACGACGACTTCGACCAGAAAAGTACAGCAAATCTCAGCTCAAGCCAGAGTGCCCAATATGTCTCAATCGCCAATCGCGTTGGCTTCCTCGAGCTCCCCGCTTCGACAAGAAATGTCCGATGACCCAAAGATCCCACCCATAAACACATACGGAACTTTTGTTCCCCCTCAGTTGACCTCGCACAAGCGCAAAGGGTCGTACTCCTCCACATCATCGTCGGACTCCGAGTCAAGCTACCACTCCTTGCTCCCGTCCACACAGCCGCAAGACGAAACATTCTGGGGTACGGTTTCTGCTGAGCTCATCCCCTTTTCAAGTATTGTCACCATGATTAGGAGCAGTTTAAGCACACAGAAACCACTCGAAGTTTTACCCCCGAACCTCGTCGTATGTATGACCCTTCTCGTGATCTTTGAACGGCTGAGTCATAATGTACAGGAGGTGGAACAGGATGTGAATGGTGGACATGTTCGGCGATGGCAAGGGCCTATTCACCAGGGGCAGCACGTGAAGCACCGGCCCATTGTAGCCGGTGGTGGACAGAATCTTCCACTGGAAATCTTACGATGTCTGAGTGAATGGGTTAGTGTCCTGGAAGATAGAGGCAGTGTTCCCGGTGCGTTGACCCGGGATCTACTCTAAAATGTCCCCAAATCTGACTCTGGGTTTGTGGTCCTGTGTAGGGTCGAGTCTCGGACCGATGATAGCGGCCATTGCTGCATTCGAAGAAAATCTGACGAGTCAGTGGTTGATTTTCGTCCATAAGCGACATAGTTTTGCTGATTTTTCTGCTCTCTAGCACTAGAGAAGATTTTGACAACGCCTCTTCCTTTGTAAGTCGTTTCCCAGTGCCTCCCCGTTGACTTTCAATTCATCTTCCTTTTCCAGCGTCTATTCTGTCCACATAAGGTCCGTTTTAATCGCATCACATAACTACCCCAATCTCACGCTGTGTACACTTCCATTAGGCAGTAAGTGTCAGGTCATCATACGAATTATTTGAGATGTTAAAACTCGCCTATGATAGCACTGTCTGGTTGTACCTGTTCTTCTTACCCTTTCAACTAATCAAGCTATTTGGGTACTATACCATCCCAGGTGTCGCCATGGCGGCGTTTATATACCTTGGTTTCCTCGCTGCCGGTGAAGAGATTGAACAGCCATTTGGTATGTTTTCAGGAAAATTATGTTGAAATCTCCACTCATGTGTGTTTTCAGGTTACGATGACGTGTGTTCCCTGCTCGACTATAACACCTCTTTTACTAAAGTGGGGATTTTGGCAGAACGACCTTGACCTTGATTTGTTTTGTAGCGATATAATCCACAACGATATCGAACATCTCAAAACGTCTCCTTGTCTGAATGCTTACTTTGGGCCTGCGCGCGCTGATTCGCTCTATCGACCACCAATGGGTATTGTAGAAGTTTCAGAATCAACGACAATGCAGGAAACTGTCGATTCGGTGGTACTTGACGATTAGGTCTCGATTTTCCTTTACCTTGTCTAAATTTGTACGACGCTCCCATGTTTACCTCGAATTAATTTGCTTCTTTCAGTTTACGGCCGATTTATCCGACGGCACCAATATGCATCTTTCAAGCGGAGCCGTGCACCTAAAAATATCTTATATTCACACCTCGGATCATGGTAGTGCCACCCTGTTTTGCGTTCGACCATGAGGAACTACGGTCCTCAATTTTAAGATCTAACGACGACGCCGTTACGGCCTGGGATCCTAAGTATAAATTCTTTGGGGACACAAAATGTTCTTACTCTTCAAACACGATCCCACCTCGAGTCACGACCCATGGACTCTCCTAAAACAGATATTCCACCCAAACAGCTAGAGGCCGGCGACGTTGTCGGTGACACCGTCAAGGACACAGATACCAAGGTAGATGCTGGGGCTACGTTGACAGACCAAACGAACCTCTTGCCATTCAAACAAGTCATTGCGGTCTTCATGGGTCTCTCTTTATGTGTTGTCGCCTCAACTTTGGACGCTGTTATCGTAGCCACTGCACTTCCAACCATATCTGCTGCATTTAACGCCGGCTCAGTCGCATCTTGGGTTCCGTCCGGATACCTTCTCACGTCGACTAGTTTTCAACCCTTGTATGGACGATTCAGCGATATCTTCGGACGTAAAGCCGCACTCTCCCTCTCGATGATTATTTTTATGGTCGGAAACCTTGCGGCAGGATTTTCGAAGACTATTATACAATTAATTATATTTCGGGGATTTGCAGGTGCCGGAGGAGGTTAGTTTTCGGATTTAGTGTGTGAAGGCGTCTTAGTGATTGAATACCAACCTCCCTTTCAAATATTTAGGTGGCATCATCAGTATAGCGCAAATTGTCATATCAGATATTGTGAGTCTTCGGGAAAGGTGAGTCATGTAATTTTTTCCACATTATTGTAAGGTTGACAACGAATCCAGAGGTAAATATCATGGGATTATCGTGGGAGTTGCTGCACTGGGGTACGCGATTGGACCTCTCATTGGTGGTGCTTTGTCAGAAAAAGTGACTTGGCGGGTATGAATTAGGTGTCTTCGTTGGTAATCTCACAATACTAACATGTATCGCACAGTGGTGTTTCTGGATTAACATACCGATCACGTTCTGTGCCGTATGCGTTGTGATATTCCTCCTTCCCCTCAAACCCGTTCAAGGAAACATGAGAAAGTGCGGTACCTTCGTGGGTGCGGTCAGATATAGTTCACATAGTTAACACGTTTTTTCAGGAAGCTACTCGTTGTTGATTATCTTGGGGCAGGGTTGACTCTCGTTGGGAGCGGGCTTGTTATATTACCTCTTATTTGGGTGAGGAATAACTGAACGGAATAGATCCGACACCTGTTCAAGTTTTACCATTCAGGGTGGCGTGACTTTCCCTTGGGACTCGGCAGTCGTATTGGCACCACTTTTTTCAGGCCTCGTGGTATCTGTGATCTTCTGTATCTGGGAATGGAAGGGAGCACAACTCCCCATTGTCCCAAGTAATCTAAACTTGCTTTACATTGAAGTTTTACTGACTTGCGATATAGTGTATATTTTCAAGCACATTACCGTATCTGGAGTTTATATCACGATGTTTATCAAGTAGGTTTTTATCTTGTCACCACTCTAGCGCACAAGCCTCAACATCCTTAAAGTGGATTCGTGTTTTTCTCATCCCTCTATTACCTCCCACAATTTTTCCAAGTTGCTCTTGGTTATACTCCGATCGGCGCAGGGGTGTTTCTCATTCCACTTCTCTCAGGCCAAATGGTCACCAGCTGGGTCGTTGTACGTTGCTTTTAATCTCTCAGGTTTTTGTGTACTACCTCAAATACTTCTATTAAATAGGGCGTTATTATGAGTCGTACAGGCCGATACCGTGTATGTTGCAAGGCCACATCCATCGTACATCAATGATAGTTAGATGGTCTCCTTCTAGACGATTATTCACCTAGGCTTTGCCATTTGGGCAATTTCATGTGGCTGCATATCGACTGTAACCACCAAATCCCCTAGAGTTGTACTGGTGGTGTACATGCTCATGGGAGGCGTTGGCGCAGGCCAGGTAGGTTATTGACTGATCTTCAAGGGTTCCTCACTTACCGCCACAAGACTCTTCAAACGACGACAGTCGCCGCGCAAGCGAGTGTCCCCAGAAAAGACATGTCTGTGGTAACCGCGTTCAGAAATGTGCGTCTTAATCAATGACTTTCTATTTGAACTTTTATCTAAGTTAAATATCCTCTGAAGTTTATCCGCCTTCTCGGAGGAACACTGTCTCTTGCAATAGGTTCTGCAATAATGTAATCTTTGGCTTCCAGCACTTGTCTTTGAGCTAACGCCATTTATTAGTAATAATACTCTTACCATGTCCATGAAGGCCATCAACCTATCACCGCCTTTAATTTCTGGAATCGTGGACAATCCATCGCATCTCAGATCTCCTATAGAATTCGGTCTTTCGGAATCGCAGGCGTCGTACGTTTTAGACCACGGATTTACTCGGGGCTTCAGATTCGTGTTTATTCTTAACGCTTCCCTGACCGCTATCGCTGTTGTAGCGAGTGTGTTCATGATCAAGCATAAGGAGCTCACCAGGGGAGATGACGAAACGCTTCGAGAGAAGGCTCTTGGGCGGTCTGGGTAGTGGAAGTCAGTTGAGCGTTAACAACTAATATGTATTGAATAATTTAAACTAACATGAATCGTAATTTCAGGTGTTTCGAGGGATATGGCCGCTGGCGGAGAATACTAAATGGTTTCTTATTCAAGGATTCATAGTGTACGAACATCATCTATCTATGACTTCCTCGACTGACGTTTTAGTTTGAATAGAACAACTTTGGCCTTAATCTTACACAACTAGATTATTTATGCTGATATTGATCAGCTTATTTGCATCTACATTTTATGTATTAGCTTCAAATAGATGGGGTGGTGAGGTGTTGAAGTACTAAAAGGTGGCCAGTCCGCTGATCAGGATCAGTCTGGTGACTATATTTTATATACACTGTCGGATTACTTTCCCCGACCGTAGGTCTTAATATCAGCATTCTCTACCATAGTACCAATTTATATCCATTTTTTACACGTACATTCTGTAATTTTTACTTACGGCCGACATAGTCGGCTAGATCAGGTATTTCAAGCGGAGTCCCATATGTAAAAAATAAGATGTTTGTGTTCGGATCACAAGCTTGCCGTTCTGCCTTTTTTCTCCACCATGAGGAGCTCCGGACCTCATTCCTCAATGACCCCATTTACGACATCACTACAATATGAAAATTCACCTATAAATACTGTACGGAGGAAAATTCTCTCGCCGTTTGACCACGACATTGCCACGACTCACGACCCATGAAATCCGACACACCCAATTCCCCTCCAGCGAGTTTAGAGGCAGGCACTGCTGTAGATGACAATACCAAAGGCTTGAACAGGAAAGAGGACCCTGAAACTGTGCTTACAGACCAAACGAACCTCTTGCCTTTCAAACAGGTCGTCGCCGTGTTCCTAGGTCTGGCTTTATGCATCGTTGCTTCAACCCTGGACTCTGTTATCGTGGCGACGGCCCTCCCGACTATATCTGCTGCATTCAATGCCGGTTCCGTCGTTTCGTGGGTTCCGTCCGCATACTTGCTTACGTCTACGAGCTTTCAGCCGCTCTATGGACGATTCAGCGACATCTTCGGACGCAAGGCCGCTCTCGCTCTTGCTATGGCTATCTTTATGGTTGGAAATTTGGTGGCTGGGTTTTCAAAAAGCATTGTACTGTTAATTGTTTTTCGGGGATTTGCCGGTGCCGGAGGAGGTGAGTTATAATTAAGATTTAAAGTCTTCACAGGGCGCGGGCGCTTCAAGCCTCGATGCTGATTGGTACGTGATTTCCCCCAGGCGGTATTATCAGCATGGCACAAATAATAATTTCGGATATTGTGAGTCTCCGGGACCGGTGAGTTATTCAAGCACGCTTCGCTGTAGGAAGGAAGGTGACGACCCTTATTAGAGGTAAATATCAAGGAATTATAGGTGGGGTTGTGGCATTAGGCTATGGGATTGGACCCGTCATCGGTGGTGCCCTAGCACAAAAAGTAAACTGGCGAGTGAGTAGTGGATACATTTACCCAACAGTTTTCGGAACTCTAACTCGAACTCTTAAGTGGTGTTTTTGGATTAACATACCACTTTCTTTCTGTGCAGTCTGTGTTGTACTGTTTGTCCTCCCTCTCAAACGAGTAGAGGGAAACATCAGAAGGTGAAAAAAAGTTCAAACTCGTTCAATACCCCAATATCAATAACATACCCATAGAAAACTACTTATTGTTGACTACCTTGGGGCGGGGTTGACACTCGTCGCATGTGCTCTTGTTATATTACCCCTTATCTGGGTAAGGGCAGATTTAGTGGAGCGAACATCAAATTCACTCAGGATTCTTTATTTAGGGCGGCGTAACGTTCCCCTGGAGTTCTGCTGTTGTACTGGCGCCGCTGTTTTCGGGCTTTGTCGTTGCAGTGATATTTTGTATCTGGGAATGGAAGGGGGCTCGGCTCCCTATAGTCCCAAGTGAGTTGAATTTGTCCCTTGATTCTTGCACTTGTCTGACCGGTATCGTGAAACTAGTGTATATCTTTAAACACGTCACCGTCACTGGAGTGTACATTACGATGTTCATAAAGTGAGTCCTCACCATGTCGTCACTCCGAATTCTGATCTTCTAACGCCTAAATAGTGGCTTCGTTTTCTTTTCTTCTCTTTATTACCTCCCTCAATTCTTTCAAATTGTCCTCGGTTACACGCCGATTCGTGCAGGAATTTTTCTTATCCCGGTTCTTGTAAGTCAAATGGTGGCTAGTTGGATCTCGGTGAGTTTTTTCCGTGACCTCGTTGTCCAATAATTTTGCCAATTCACTTGTGTATGTTAGGGCGTCATTGTAAGTCGTACGGGTAGATATCGGGTATGTTTTAGAAGCTATTGTATTATGTGCGGCTCGATAAATCACTGTTTTCCGCAGACCATTATCCACCTCGGCTTTGCTATTTGGGCCATCGCGTGTGGTTGTTTATCGACCGTGACCCCTAGCTCACATAAAGCTGTATTGGTGATATTCATGCTTCTGGCGGGGGTCGGAGCAGGCCAGGTAAGGGCTGGATTTACCTCTCAAACAAAACCTTGACTCAGGATTAATTACACAAGACACTTCAAACGACGACAGTTGCAGCGCAAGCGAGTGTCCCCAGAAAGGATATGTCTGTGGTAACCGCATTTAGAAATGTATGTCATGTCAATTCTTGCTTGGCTCCCACTTATGCTTGTGTTTCAATCTTCCAAAGTTTATCCGTCTCCTTGGAGGAACTTTGTCTCTTGCAATCGGTGCCACGATAATGTGATTAAAATCTTTTAATCTTGGTCTTTATGGTAAACTAATAATGGAATATCAGAAACAACAGTCTTACCACCTCCATGAAATCCCTTGGCCTGTCCACACCATTAATAGCAAGCATAGTAGACAACCCTTCGCATCTCCGGTCCCCGGTAGAGTTCGGCCTCTCGCTTTCGGAAGCATCGTATATCTTGCAACACGGATATACGCGGGGATTCAGGTTTGTGTTTATTCTTAATGCTTGTTTGACAACCGTCGCCACGATCGCTAGCGTGGTTATGATCAAGCACAAGGAACTCACGAGAGGAGATGACCAAATGCAGAGGGAGAAGGCCCTCGGGCAGTCTGGCTAGTGAGTGCCCGATCATTTCCGATCACTTCGACTGCTAGTTTAATATATTGAATCTTGCGCAGGCCGACGTTGTAGATGAACTGTCGAGTAACTTTTGGTTAAAGGTTCTCACGTTTAACAATCTAGACAATATAGACGCAATGTGTTCGGAAATATAGAATCGATTCAATCTCTCCTTTTCCATTCTTGAATTAATACTCGACGCGATCGAATTAACGGGCAGGTATTTTCGGTAACGTCAAAATGAGCTTGTATGACTGGGGCCGAGGCGGTGGAGGGTAAGGTGCAAGGCCGAGCGTTCTTCGGGTGACTGGTTCGCACGTTATGGGCGGTGACGAGAGGGCTCGTATACCATTGCCTGGTAAGTACTCATCATTTCCTCGGCTAACTTCGCATCGACACATCACGCCCCACTATCTCCCGATGCAGCACATGCGTTATCCCGACATACCTTTATATTGGGATTTGCATGACAAGCGGGCATTAGCGCCAAGTATACATCCGCACAGGCACAATGCCGTTGTGATCGAAAGATCAGGCTTACCCGTCTTTTATAGACTGTTCGAAAGGTCCCACTCATACCCCGATCATATTTCCATCTGGTGAAGCTTGTAGGTGCTATTGCTCCAGGAGTCTTTGACAGTAATCGACCAGCGTAAAGGTTGCATAGATAAGGCTCCCCAGGAACAAACTTACGACACCGAAAGTCTACAGATACTTACGTTTCATCAGGTCCGCTGATCGACAACTTATGTCACCGATATGATTTTCCCAACTCGACAGATACCTGGAGGACACAAAGCTACCGGTCATTACGAGGATATCTCTCGCGGCACCGCTCAATGATTTTGATGAAACTTTCGGCTCATTCGTCATGAGGTTATGATTGATAGGTTCAGGTCTACTTTCTTTGACAGACCTTATGGGATTTTCGATCGTAATGATGCCGTGGGTTATGGTAGGCATACGTTCCACCAGCCCCGCACATTGTCCACGGCTTCCTTCCGTGATTGCGGAATAGCGCGACCCCCCCGAAAATAACAAGAATCAACCACCATATCCTGCTCTGGTCCAATTAGGGCTTGCCCCAAGACCGATGACCGATGTTGGCCCGATAAATGGTACGTCCCCATATGATGGTGCCGTTCCGATACGCCCTTTCTGACGTTCCAATACGCGATGCGCCGTCCAGGAATGCCCGAGTCCTAGATTTCGTGCTCTCATTTCCGATATGGCCTTGCTTTTGGCGCTAGGCATTATGTCGAAATGATATAAAGGTCTAGTATGGACCAAAGAATAATCATCTACTTTTGACTCCCCCTCATGCATTCCGACTTCCCCGCAGAGCCGCTTTTCGAGCGGAAACCTACGATACCAGAGACATTGGACTTTCACCATGACAACAGCGCAGAGCACCCCATGTATGTGTACAGGGAGGATGCAGACAAAGAACTCTCCTCGATATCTTATCTGGAGTTTGCGCGAGCCGGCCATCGAATTGCTCATGCACTGAGGCCGAATCGTCAGGGAAAGGATGGTACAATTGTCGCTGTTATCCTTCTAGTCGATACCATCCTTTATCAGGCAACTGTCACAGGCCTAATGAGGACTGGCTTTGTGGTGAGTACGGGTTTTATCGGGTGAACAATAAATAGTATACTCACGAACTATTCTAGCCTTTCCCTATTTCGCCTCGTCTTTCGCCTCCCGCGGTTGCCCACTTACTCAAGAAGACTTCTTGCCATCGCCTCATTGCTACACAAGATACACTCCGAGGTCTGATTTCCGGCGTTAAGGCCGAACTTGCGAAAGATGACGCCCAGTTCGAGCTTTCTGTCGAGGAAGTACCCAATATTCGGCAGGTGTTCCCGAAATTAGGAGCTGAAGTCGCAGATGATCCGTTCGAGAGGTACCCAACACTTCCAGTATCAATCGAGCTTCCCGTAATGTACCTACACTCCTCCGGGAGCACTGGATTCCCAAAGCCTGTGCCGCTTACACACCAGGCATTTTTGGATTGGGTCTCTTATGGTATGTTGTCCGATTCTGCTGAGACGATCGGTGATATTCATCTATTTCTTACCAGGAATGTCGGATCTTTCGATGCTAAGGCCTAGGCTCATCATGGCTGCAATGTTTTCGCCACCTTTCCATACCCTCGGGGTCTACACACAACTCTTGCACCCGATATACTGCCGAGTCTGCATCGCCGTCTATCCCCCAGTCGTGTTCTCGACTACAGACCTACCCATGATTCCATCACCAGACAATGTCCTCGATCACATGAGGCGCACCAATTCTACCTCGATGGTGACTATCCCTCTGATGCTCCAGGCGTGGTCGCACTCTCAGGAAGCTATTGACTTCCTTAAAACATTCGTATTTGTGGTATGGTACTAATTATACTCCCGCCTGTATTGGGTTTAACTCGTAAATAGGCTTATTCCGGAGGTCCATTGGCCCAGAAGTTAGGAAACCGCCTAGCTGACCTTGGAGTCAACTTGAAAGCAATCTACGGAGGTACTGAATTTGGTGCCCCAACTTATGTTGAGGTTACGCCCGGACGTGAACATTTGTGGGAATATATGGAATTCGGTCCCAAGGATAATATTCGGTTTGTTGACCAAGGGAACGACAAGTATGAACTACAATTTTTGGTACGTTCCTGCCTTAAATTAGCATGTGCCATATAATGACCCCTATTCACACAGACGTCGGACGCATACCATCCTGGAGTCGAGAACCTAGAAGATTTGAGGGGATATGCGACTTCTGATCTCTTCGAGAAGCACCCCACTGAACCGAATCATTGGAGAATGTTAGTTCTTTTTAATGACATCGATGACTACGCTTTAATTAACAAGCGACGTTTAGTGTGGGACGCGTAGATGACGTGATTATGCACTCTTCTGGCGAAAAAACAGTTCCTGGACCAATGGAAGGGGTCATTGGTAGTAGCCCTATGTCGGTTCATTCATACTATCTGCGACTCCATCTACTTACGTTTATCTTCAGGGTGAAGGATGTTGTCATGTTTGGCCGTGAACATGATCAAGCTGGCGCTCTAATTGATATGGCCCCAGGACACAACATCGACTCCTCGGACCCCGAACAGTTAGCAACTCTGCGAAATAAACTATGGTACGTCTGCGGCTTTCATTTATAATACGGTCATGTTTTAAACTCATCGCCACTTACTTTAGGCCGGTTATCGAGGAAGCGAATAAAGATGCTCCTGCATTTAGCAGGATCTTCAAAGAGATGATTCTTTTCACCTTTACAGACAAACCTCTGCCTCGTTCGGCCAAAGGAACGGTTATGAGGAAAGCGGCGTTACTCTTATACAACGAAGAGATTGAAGCTTTGTGAGTCGTCCTCATACCAATGAATAATACCCGTTCTCAAATATGACATTTGGTAGATATCAAATTGTTGAGTCAACGGCAGGTGGAGAAAATGTCGTTCCCCCGGAAAGCTGGGACGAAGCGACTGTCAAACTGTGGCTCCTTGATCAAGCAAAGGATATTCATAATGACCAACCTGTCTCCCCCTCAAAAGATCTGTTCGAGCAAGGGTTCGACAGGTAAGTATGCGAATTACACACGTATAATTGTTTAGTGAAGATCTTCCTCAGTTTAAGCGCCACTTTCATGCGTCTTCGCATCATAGGAGCATTACGAGCGTCGAAAGACTTTGCGAAGGCAGCCGAGTCCGTGACGCAGACTATAGTCTACTCGCACCCAACGATTGATGCCCTAACCGGGTTCATCGTCGCGGTCGTTGAAAATCCCGAAGGCACCCACCTCTCGCAAGGCGGGGTTGACGCCATAGAGGCCATGATCACCAAGTACAGCGCAGGCCTAGAACTTCCCATCGACGAACACCACACGAAAGTGGGTGAGACCCCAACCGTGGTTCTTCTCACTGGATCCACTGGGAACATAGGAGCCCAGATCCTCTCTGACCTCCTAGGTGATAAGACGGTTGATCGTGTCTATGCGTTGAACCGCCCGTCGGGCTCACAAACAAGCGCAGAGCGCCATAGGGCGAGGTTTGAGGATAAAGATCTTGACGTGAGCCCATTGGATACCACGAAGCTTGTCCTAGTCGAAGGTGATACCTCGGAGGAGCACCTCGGGTTGGACAAGGCGACATATGAAGAGGTCAGTACCCATCCTGTGATCCGCGTTGTATAGCTAATCATTATTTAATAGATCCGTGATTCTGTCACGGTTATCGTGCATGGCGCGTGGAGGCTGGACTTTAATCTGACCCTCGCGTCGTTTGAGAGCAACGTGAGAGGAACCCGCAAACTTATTGATCTTGCGCGCTCTAGTCCCAATGCGTCGAATGTCCGGTTCTTGTTTATGTCTTCCATATCGTCTGCCCAGTCCTGGGATAAATCCAAGGGGCCGTACCCCGAGGAGACCCTTACAGACTCTAGGTCTTCCGTGGGAAGTGGATATGGCGAAGGAAAATACGTGACGGAGAGGGTTTGTCATATGACTTTCATTACTTTTAGTTCAGTGCCTGATTATAAAAGCCTTTCACAGATTCTTGCCCAGAGTGGGATTCACGCTACGTCTCTGAGAATCGGACAAGTAACTGGCGGCTCGAATGGTGCATGGGCAACATCGGATTGGGTTCCCATCCTCGTGAAGTCAAGTCTTGCACTTGATGCACTGCCAAATGCCCCTGGAGTATGCCTCCCTCTCTATACTCCCGTGAATATAACTAATGGCGTACTCTAAGGTCGTATCATGGATGCCGATGGATGCTGTGGCCAAGGCTATCCTTGATGTTGGTTTGGGCAAGGGCCCCGTCCCTAAAGCGCTTAACTTCGTACACCCGCGGCCTATCACGTGGACTTCGATGATTAGTTCGATCCGGGAGGCATTAATCGCACAAAATAACCTAGATACCACCACACTCCCCCTCATACCCTTCAGTGATTGGGTGGAGAAAATAGGCGAACAGGCCAAGCGCGCTAAAGACGAAGATCTGAAGAAGATTGTACGTATATCTAGTTATATTTTGTGTCTGGATACTAACGTTCCCGTGCTTCAGCCTGCTGTCAAGCTCCTGGAATTCTTCCGGGTGATATCATCGAGCGGGGGTTCGGTCGCTGATGATTCTGAGAGTGGTGGTCTTGCGGCTTTCGATACGACGAAGGCGCGCGAAGTTAGTGCAACCATGGGGAGCTTGTCACAAATCGGAGCGGGAGATGCGCGTCAATGGGTTGGATATTGGAGTAGAGTTGGCCTGTTTAATTGAACTAGATGAAATTATAGTAATTCTTAGCTTGGTTCTACTTTGTAATGTATTAGATACCTACTTCAACAACATCTATATCACTTGTGGTTTTCTATAAGGCACAACACGTATCCTCAATAATTTGACTGCATAAGGCAACAGAGATTAGCGACTCGTGATAGGAGAACTACAAACTAACACTCATGGTATAAACACAAAAGACATTCAAATCGGTACGAGGCTGCACAAGCTATAAGTACATACGATACCGATGTTCCTCTAGATTTCTATTCTTGGGCACTACTCTATCGTGACTCGTCCTATTCGGCCTTCATAGATTGTTGATAGGCTGTTATTTTAGTGGATGCCTTGACCATGGCATTATATATCTATGATTTACTTAAAAGGTAGACTTGTTCAAAAGATATATATTGACGCGAAACATATCAGGCCCCATCATTAACGCTTTTTGCGGGCTTTGGCAGTTATGATTGCATTTCATCAATGCAAACCAAATGACATCCGGTGTCTATAATAAGACCTGACAAAATTGCGTGCCGAGAATGTGGGCTTTTTCGTATTGGTTTTGAGATCTCGCAGTTCTAGAAACGAACTCATATATTGCAGAAAACGACTGTTAAAATAACACGAGATATGTTGCGTTTACCCATCGCGAACGTTCCGAGTTCGAAGTATGAGAAGGAGGCCTTTCCTGATCGCTACTGAGCCTTTTTTGATCTCTTCGAGCCAATATTGCGGCTAGCCCCGAATTTTTGATGGATCCCCATTTGGCATGTTAAGCTTATTTGTGAATGGGTCTCGGCACTTTTACTTTACTTAACTGATGATTCCCGTTTGTTTGCTTACGAAACCATGTTATTGATTATAGTTATTTGTGACTTAGCATTTACTTGGTAATTGAGCTGTTCTTATTCTCTATCTTTCGAACTCGGGCATGCCGTGCTTGCAATGGCCCACACAAGACGGTCATCAGTCGACCCTACGCCCAGCTGTTTTCAACCACTTCTTTGGAGTACAACACACAAAAACGGCACTAAAGGATAGTCCTATTAGCCTTCAAACCGAGTTGGTCCATCAGGCTAATAGTAGCTTACCGTGTGATTGGGAAAGATGTATCGTTTGTTGCTCACAGTTTGGATTAGCTATCTTAATAGAATGGCTGACGTTGTCTCGGCTGCCCTATATCGAAAGCTTTTCTGAATATTTCGAGGTTTATGTATCGACTGATACTTATTCTTATCTATCACAATAAATAGGGTTGAGCTAAGAATAAATCATTTTGTCAACAAAGTTGGGTAAACCGGCCCGAACCTCACCATTACTAAGATCTGGGATCGTTCCACGGCAGGGTTCAAAGAGGGTTGTATGAGTCTAGACTAGATCTAGCACAACGTAAATGAGGTCGTGAGGTACAAAGCATAAGCTATCGCCCAGAGTATTTTTTTGTCAACGCTACATACGCGAACTTTGAAGTTTTCATTACTATTTTTTTCCTGTGTAGTACATATGCACATGGTGGTATAGATATGCGTTAAGAGATGTAATGATATATAGTGCAAGGTTCAATGTATGAAGGATTGGGAGATAACTGATAGCAGTCGAGCATGATTTTAGTGATGCATGCGGTAGGGTATGTGAAAGATTTTCACCAGCCCTTAACATGCCGACCCTGACTTCAAATACCACTCGAAGTCGAAGACACCACGAGTAAGTAATGCGGGATCGACGAGGCCCGACGCTGCTCAGTGTGCCATTTGCCGAATATAGGATAAAAGCCTAGGTGGCATGCCTAATCCGCCTAGCAGATTACACAGTCTGACTCTGTCATTCCTGCACGACCAAGACGAGCTTCCAGTCGGGCTCGAAGGGTTTCATCAGGTGCAATATAAGAAGTTCCTCTGAAATGACAAGTCAGCCTCGCCGAACCAGAACAAGAACCGTGGGATCGAGAGAAAATGGAAATATGTCTTCATGAAATGAGTCGACACTCACGCGTACTGCAAACTCGATCCCATCATGCTATCCTCAAGCGAGACAATAATAGCAGAGGCCTGTCTATGGTCGTAGCGGGAATTAGGCGGTGCGACAAGCTGTTGCGATGATTTTAGTCGAATCGTAATCGTAGGCTTCGACTTTGGCTTTGGCTTAGCCCGTTCGAATATTGAGGGTATGGGTGACGTCGATAGAGGTGGTGAAGCGGGTATATCAGACGTGGGGGTTGGCTCCGGGATAAGAAGCCGAGAGTCTATCCATGTTGGTGGGCTGTTCTGGAGGAGAGAAAGGCTGATGTACCATGAGCCAGGTCGAGGGCCGTGATGCTGCCCATCCTGTGCGATCGAAAATTCAAGTCGCCACATCCGGGCTGATCAGAGATCATGTCAACATCAAGCGATAAGAGAGGATAAGAATACCACGCACATCGTGCAATGAAGTCAAGTTCAATATGCTTCGATACCAACATCCTCTTCTGAAAATGCACAACCTCAAAATCCACAGCGAACGCTCCCTCGTCGCCTGGCACGTCCTCTACCGTGATTTCGTCTGGGGGTATGCTTGCACCGAGTAGCATCTCGTCTGTACCTGAGAGTGGGGAGAATTCAGGGGACATGCGGAGGCGCTGGAAGAGGAGTTGATCGGACGTGAGAAGACACGCGTGGCGGACGTCTGAGATGGTGTCGGGGGTAAGTGGACTCGCGAAGGAGATGAGTGCTGTAAGGAGGTCCGGGATCGCTGACTCATCTTCGTCCCCGTCTGGTGGTCTCTTGACGATCGCCCAGTATAGTGGTGAATGCCCCTCTATCGATCTTTCTTGCAGCAGGGAAGAAAGGGACAGGGAATATCCACTACATGCCTCTGCACAGCTTTCCAAAATACCCAACGATGCCTTGGAATTGGAATTTTGCTCACGCACGAGATCTCGGACAAGCCCAAGTACTGTCGTGCGCACCTCCCGTGTGGTGCGCGATGCGTTGAAGTTGAACCATGAATTATTAGCACGACCCTTCCCCTTCAGATTCGACGATGACGATGGCGATTTGATTATTGGCGGTGGCGATAGGGAAGACGACGACGACGGAAGTGGTGAGGTTTGAATAGGTGTGATCCCTTTCGTGTCCCGCAACGGCCGCCCAGGAACGCCCACTAGTCCATCGTACGAAGGTGGTGCCTCAGAGGGTGTGGGGTCGTCGGGTAGCGGCTCCTTGTCGATGATCATGACTCGGTCCTCAGAAGTGAATTTGAATTTGAGTAAGTTCTAAGCTTTTGAACCATGAACTGCGGAAAGAATATGCGCTGGGCCCCTTCTGCTGCGGTCTGGGGCACTGCCAATGTCGTGTCGGGCGACTCACACACTGCGGCAAAATTAGGCGAGCACAGCCATCCACGTGATTCAGGTACATTCCCAGCACGCTCTCCTGACACGTCGCGTCGTAGATACCCGTCGACCAAGTTCAACATTAACTGTAAAAGCTTGAGAAACGTTTCAATGAACAACATATTTCACGTCAATATATATTTTGTGAATTGATGTACCTATAGGTAAATCGTAGGTATAAAGTGTCACGTGACATGGTGAAGGCGCTCAAAATGGCAGCCTATTAACGTCTCCTCGCTCATAGCATTATAACGGTCAGTGATCTGAGCCTATGGCCCTTTCATCGTTACTAATCACGTGAAGGAGCTTGCAAGCTTTGAAAAAATTAATGATAACGGCTCGGCAACTGCCGTAACCATTCTTCGATACCTTGACAGCTACATGAGGAGTCTGTTAATCAGTACAATATATTATATACAGGGACAGCACAGAATCGACGAAAGGTACCTCATATAGTAACATAAAAACCGTAATCAACTGATAACGCATTCATCTTGGTCATCGTAGTTAAGGTCCACGAGCGATGGCTTACGTAGCAGGGCGTAGAGACCAAATCTCAGTGTCTCGTCTGGTCCAATGAATGTGTTTCCTCTTCATAATAAAAAACGTCAAAAATTAGGTTCGTAAACTGAAAATAGACGTCAACTCGATAAACTGACTTGTATTGAATACTGGATCCAATGGGACTATCCTCCAGCGCCATTATAAGTGCATTATGGCTCGAAGAAGCAGTTGAGGACAGCTGGCGGTAAGATCGGCATGGTATAGTGATGGATGATTTTGGCGGGTTCGCAATGGATGTTGCCCGGGCGATGGGGGTTGCTGTCCAGGACCTCGATTTGTACTCGTCGATGACGAACTTTCCATCTATGAATGTAGGCGGGCTGTGGTTGAGAAGACATAGGGACATGCACCACGATCCTCTAGGGCGGCGGCCCATGTCTCGAGAGGAGATGAAGAATGTTAGGCGCCACATCCGACCTACAAATTACGGTTTACGATATAGCCTCGGTATGAAAGATGTTGTGAACCCCAAAGAAAATGACGCACCTCGGGCTATAAATTCAACAGTGATCTCCCGCGACACACGCATTCGCTTCCAGAACTGCGCGATCTCAAACCCAACCACGAAAGACCCATTAACTCCAGGTATATCGTCCACCGTCACTTTATCCCGATCGGATGTATGCGAAAGTAGCAGCTGGTCCATGCCAGAAACCGGGGACGAGAATTCAGGCATGAAGCGGAGACTCTGGAATAGAGCCTGGTCGGACACCATAATACACGCACAATATATGTCTGAGACCGTCGGTTCCGTGAGAGGGGCTGCAGTCCTCAACAATATAGTGAAGAGATCCGGGTCCGTAATAGGGTCCCCTTCATCTCGTTTAATAATAGCCCAATACAAGGGCGTATGGTCCTCGATGAAGTGTTCCTGCAACACGTATGCTAGCGAGAGGGATTCCCCTGAACAGATACTCTCGCAGGACTTTAGGAGGTTTTCCCAGTCTTGGGAGGTGGCATGTGAGTTGTGCATCATGCGCCGGATGTTGGTCATTACTGTTGCGCGGGCTTCCTGTCGTGAACGGGTAACGGTTCCCATGAGACGGCGGATGAAGCTTTTGCTTTTTCGGGTCCCTTGCCCAGATTTCTGCTGGGTTTGAGAAGATGAGGACGCTTCGTTGCTTTGCGTAGTAGATGTCTGTTGAGGATTGGTGTCGGCTGTGTGGTGTTTCTCATAATATGGAGGAGCTTTGGGGTCAGTGAGGGTGCCATGAGTGTCCGGATCTGAAGACATGTTGTGGGAGTCAGGAGGTTTCGATTTTGATGAAGGGCTCGACATACCACCTGAGACACTGTGAATCCATTTGATTCAACGGCACGTGCATACCCGAACACCAACATTTACCTATGGATCGAGTGGAATGTGGCCCAACATACAAAGGACTTGGGCCTTACATGAATGGTTGCATCTTTATTTAGGGGCCATGGGTTTGAATGTTCATTTCCGTGTTCAGAAGCCTATCCAAAGTGAGCTTCCATCTCGTAGGTACTGCTGTCGCTCGTGCGCGAAACCTAAGGTGCTAAGAACCAAAATAGTAAATAAGCAAATAGAGAAAATAAAAATCGGTACCTTATCATTGAGTGCCCCAAATTCAAGGCAATATGGAACAAAAATGTATTCAACATCGTCTCCACTATACTTTTATTTAGGACTTCAGAGCTGACCAATCGAGCCATCGCAGGCGTAGTTAATATCCTGCATGATGACTTGTATGTCAAAATCCTGCGAGGTTAATAACATTGTGTTGGTAAAATTGTCACCTACCAACCTAATTATCCCTCACACTGCCTGTTCAGACTCCAGAGGGGAGAAGGTGTTCAAGGCGTTCTTTAATAAACTACATTTCTAACAGATAGATTTCGTCGATGGCGAATCTTTTTGCGACCAAGTCCAAGAGATAAAAAAAGCTCTTCAGTAAGACTTCAAAATCAATAAGTATTTTCGAACTGTGGTGATAGATAAACAAGAAAAAAGAAAAAGATTTAGTATTACAGTGAATGTAGTCACGTGCCATGATTACATAAACTATATTCGCAGGCTTAGATCGCGTGACCACAACGCGGCAAGGGCTTCTTCACCGACAACGATGTACAGTGCGACATGGCACGCGTTAACGTCGTTGTTTGACTGTATTCCGTCAAATCGAAGAACCAAAGATGAGAATCCAAAACCAATGAAAGGTGTCGAGAGGTACGTGCGTCGCATTACTATTAGTGGTTACTTATTGGCTCGTTGGTCCAGGAAGTTCCGTCCGCTCACTCGTTTGTGATACCTGTTGGAATGGGCCATTCTCGCAACGACCCTTGACAGCACTTGTAAGCGGCCAAATATACGTGTACTCAAAAATTGGCATACTTTACTACAATCGCGTCATGTGCCGAATCAGCGTTCGCCGGCTTCCTTCATGACCGTCCTCCACCAGAGAAATCTCCCCCACGTTTTCCATTTTGGTGTCAAGACGGACGCGTGGGTATCGTGTCCACCCAACCGATGTTCAACCCATATGACGCAACTAGTGAGCTAGTGAATCAGCGCGCATGGTGCCTGGAAGAGCGCCTTCTCTCTGCACGCAAGATTGTGTATGCGTCAGACACGCTCCATAATTATTTTCAATCAGCTGTGACCTCGATTGGTAGCGCACTTTCTGTTCCACGAAATGCCGAACGGTTGCCAGACGTGATGTTTGTGCCCGACGCAGATATGGCAGTCCACGTTGCGGGGTGCAAACATAGCAATTGGCGTGAGGTGGACTTTGTCTGGGCAGACGTCATAGGGAATTATACAAGTCGTGCGGTGACGAAGCCTAAGGATAAACTGACTGCACTTGCTGGAGTTGCGGAGCAGTTTGATCACGTTTGGCATTCGAGCTTTCTGGGAGGCTCGAACACTAACGATAGGACGCACATCAAAAGAAGATACCTTGCGGGTCTTTTGGAACGCACCTTACTACGAGACCTGTTATGGTTGAGGGGTGAGGGAACCCCGGGTCCACGACCTAACCCATACTTTGCACCTTCATGGTCGTGGGCTTCTGTTCATGGGAAGATCAACTTGTACCACGCCATGGACAGAGCATTGGAACCTACATATTTGGACGATCCCAGTCATCTTAAATCCTGCGAAATTTTGGATTGTAATGTTGTGGTTGAGGACGAACAGTTACCGCATGGGCGAGTAAAATCTGGCGTTTTGAATCTGCGTGCTAAGGTGATTTCTACCACATGGACTGGTGGTAGCTACGACTCGGAAGTTGGGGTCTTCATGAGTGAGAATCTACAAGGAGTGCCAATTTCAGTAGAGAAAAAGAGTCTGGAAAAAGGAAGCTCACTGCGCTGTATGGGTGAAGTTCACGTCGATAGCGTCGGAGAGCTCGAAGGGAAATTATGGCTAGTTTTTGTCATATGGAATATTAGCCCAGAGAATACCCATGCTGCTGGTCTACTTCTCACAGAAACCACGGATGAAAGGTTCAAGCGGGTCGGTTTCTGGGAAACTCCAGAGTTGCTGGATGATTCAGAAGAAGATAAGAACGTAATGCTTTCCTGGTTCTCCGCGGTCGACAACAGCCCAATCCATGTCCTGGAAATTATCTGAATTGGTATGATTCCCATGCAGAAGACACGACCACCTACTTTGAGGCACTGCTTAAGTTTTTAGCCTTAGGCAGCCCGAGGAAAGTCTCACATCATTCGGTTGTTGTACTATATATTGTCCTATATATATGCGTGGGTGTGTTAATAATGAAGGACTAGAACACTCACATAACGATGGGTTACGGGAAGGTAAGTAGAAATATCCTGGTAAATCAGTTACAATGTCCCAGCCTATGACATTGATAGATTCTTGATTTTGCTGTACCAAAATAAAACTATCAGCTCGAGGATGGTTAAAATAACTCGCTAAGGAAGTCAAAATACACACGAGGTACACATGGGCCGAAATGATGGCCGTTAGAAAATCGGCAAACGATTCTGGGTTTTCAGTGGGTTTCATGGGCTTTCTAGCATCCCGAACTTCCAAGGCTTAACCTAGAAACCTTGCGACCAGTAAAAATACCAAATCTAAGTCCCACAAGATTTCCAATTCCTATGCAACTCTCACGTAAGATAGATTATCAGCGAGACCTTGAAGCCCGTAGCATCGTGCGCAATGCCGGGGAAGTAAGATGTGTCGGGTGTAATGCGGATGCCGTGAAGGTAAGTCATATATCGGTGTTCTGAGGCATTTTTTTTGCTCTCGAGTTCACACAGACCCAAATGATGATGATCAGACAGATCTTCATATTGTCATTTGAAGGTTCATTGCGTAATTTTCGAACATTTGAGTAGTTGGACTTTAACAGATGTGGGAAATCTTATGTCATATTTCTACATCATTCGTTCACGGGCTTTCTATGTTGAGGTGGACCAAGGTAAGTGAATATGACCCAAACACTGGTGTGATACTACCTGGTTATGTTTCAATTCATGTCAACTATCATGGTTTGAGGTGCTACGATTTTGGGGGCTAAAATTGATGAAAGCTGCGTTCACAACCTGAGAATATGTTTTGAGATTGTCAGTTCTGGTAACCGTGACTTCGCTATTTCCCTGTGAAATCTCACTAATGTCTCGTCTTCACGACATCTTATATCACTCATGCTAGCCCACACTGTCAGCGGTGCTTCAAGCCTAGATCCTCAAGGATGAATCGCCGTTCATTATCTACCGACTATTGGGCAACTCCCCTAGGATAACATCACTAGCGTACTACATCGAAATGGAATCTGACGCGAAAGACATGGCTTTACTCAGAGTTTCGTTCCCACTGTTGAGGATTATATGAGATTTTCTGTCTCGCTTTGCGGCCGCCTTTGGAAAAATAGTGTTAGGGACGAAGGAACATGTTGAAAGGCAACGGATCCGGATATCAAGCCATCAAGAAGATCAACTCATCGTCCTACTTAACAATGACGCCGGAAATATCAGCAAACCATGCGCGCTGGTCCTTTGGGGAGGCCCATTCTTCCGTATGTCCTAGGATAAACGGATCAACACGCTTAGAAAGAAGCTGTGGAGATCTTACCTCCAAAGAAGGTCTGAAAATGCATTCCTTTGATCCTTGCATCGGAGGAGTCGCATATTGTCAAATGCTTCGCCAATATAACTGAGGTACCATCGATCCAAATTTGGATCTCGCCTATATATGCGCCACGCGTGAGTCGGAATGATATAATATTGGAAAAACGGTGTTATAACCATTCTCTTTCCCATGGTCGTTGAGTTTGACGCGAAACGCTACGGCGACCCATTGACCGACGGCAATATCAAAGTGGAATGAACCACGGCCAACCGAGAATCCGTAATCTGGATTGGCTTTGGAGGAAGGGGGGACAGCGAGGAGATGCTTGGAGTTGTTTTGAGTCAAGGGTAGGTACGTGTACAATTCACCGACAGAATTAGGCCTGCAGATTGGATAAATGTGACAAAAGTGACGCCGTTATCATAACGACAAGAAAAATGATGTACCTCCACATGGGCCTTAAGTTAAAACACTTGCATCGATCGTTTTGTCTACCACCAGTGCAACTATACGACAAATCACCAACTCCCCCGACTAATAGTTATTGCATGAGTTCGTGAGGTCTGGTAAAATGAATGACTCAAAACTCACAGATTCCCGGGAGTTTCCCCCCTTTGACCCATTCCCAACCCTCTTCAAGCATCATCCGGTAGCTAAACACCGCCTCCTTTGCTCCATGAGCGAGATTCTCAGCGAATTCCTTGGGCCCAGAAACATGAAAAGTGAACCCGCCGGGAATCTTGCCGGCGGGATTAATACTGCCTTTTGGATAGAAAGCTTCCCAAGCCTTCTCTGGGGGTGATATAGCTGATCTTAGAGGTGATTTACTGGCCGGCGGAGCAACGATCTTGTGAGGTGTTCGTGGCGACTTTTTATGTACGCCTAACGCGTGGTCCTCAAACTCAACATGCTCGACTTGCTCGTGTTGGATCGAGCTTGTAGTAAAGCCAGAGTGAAATTCTGCAACCGGGAAAAGATGTGATATATCTGGGTTATGCATTATAGAGCTTTTCTATGCTTCAAAGAAACAGTGGGGAGGAAGGTCGTTCGTGCTTGTACGTGTTGAACCTGAGCGGAGTCATTGTTTGGCGTGGTGATCGAAGCTGCGTTGCCACAAATACAAGTTTTGAACGACGAACACAATTGCGATGTAATTTGCCACTATCCACCTCCCTGTACCCTTCATCAACTCTACAACCCCACGGATCCCATCATGGACGGAAGAGATTTGAGTCACTTCAAATGTGTCACAACACCGTCAAACCCGATTTTAACCGTCCGAATTGAACCATCAGGGGTGTATAGTTCTTCTCGTCCTGAATCAAGTATAGTCGGGCTTCAAGGCTGAGAATTGCCGTCCTTCTACCAGGAAGCAGTCATTCTCGAGGCAAGTTCTTCGGATTGGTGGAGCTTTCGTCAATCAACACGTTCGGTTAATGTACTGCTGAGAAGTTGTTTTGGGGAGATGTTGGAAACCTCCACATTTCAGTGGAGCTTGGAGAGCAGAAACCGTCATGGGAGAAGAAAAAAAAACGTGGGTTACACAGCCACTGGTCGGCTTGGTGACAGCGTCTGACCAACCCCGACCCCGAACTTCGCTGGGCTAACTTAATACGAACTGAATGCTTACCTGGGTCTGAGCCCATCCCTGAAAACACAGGGCGCGGCGGAGGTTCCCAAAGGACTATTATACATTCCAAACCTCGGAAAGGGATAATGTCGGCCAGATACAATGCTCGCAGCCCGATCAATACGTTAGTATACGCCTTTCCCCACAACTTGTCACAGATTGCGATTTCAACGCGATTTCTGTTTACCGAAGTATCAGCATGATGTTGGGAGGTGTGTACAGAACGATACTAAATTGTCTTAGATCTTACTCATATATGATTTTTTTTGTTAACTAGCTGGGGACATTTGCTAAATATCACTATTTACCACGCAATACCTCTGGATCTTCCGAGTTGCCCCGCACCCTGTCATTCACTACACGAACACTCGTGGCGCCGCTAACTATCCTATACTCGCCTTCTGTCGAACACTGAGCTTCCGTTATGTCGCAGCCGTTATCAACATTACAGCAGTATTATTCCAGCATTTAGCATCGAGATAACCCTTGCTTGGCGTGATATTTTTTCTCATGTTCAATTTGATTGTCCATTGATCAACATGATGCAACGGGTGGTACTCGTTAGGCGAATGCTTCTTCAAGGTAGCAATCTCCTCGATAAGGAAGATTATCTCATGAACGGCCAAACGCTCAAGCGATGACGGAATAGAGGTACTTCTTCCTGCCCTGTTCCCCGCATTTTTACTCATGTAAATATAGCTGCGTCAGGTTCGTGGCTTCTGGGCTAAGAAAATAGGGCTAGTTCGATCCACTTACTTTAAAGAAATTCTTTCCGTAGGTCGTTCTAAAATAGCGCAACACTGCAAGTCAGACTGACTTCCCGGTCCAATGAGGGCTCGAAACGAGGCCCTAGGTCCATTTACCCAAGTTGTAGATCGCCTTCCGCGGGAGATACACGGGGCTATATCCCGTCCGTCAACTTTTGAACTTCTTTTTTGTTAGATGTCTCTGACAATATATTTTGTAATAGATCAGCAACCGTCTCTGGTTTGACTTCATGGAGGTTGGGCGGTTGTCTGAACCCGTGACTCTGCATATTTGATCAAGGATTGATTTGATGGAGTTACGGGAATATACGAGTCCGTTACTGTCAAATCTCACCGTGCGCACGTTGGGACATGTTTCTGTAAGGAGTTTTGGAAACACCAAAAATTTCCGCGTGCGTATCCAAATGGTACATGTTCCTGGTACTCATCCAGCTTTGAAAGCTTTCAGCGTTGAGTTCAAAAAAAGTAGTTATAGACCCGGGCAGGCCATAGCGGGACCGAGGCTGGTCTCGGAACACGAAGAATTTGATCTGTCTTGGCCTTCCGACGCTAAGGGTCGGCATGTGGTCAAACCCTTTGCGTCCACTCACTACCCCGACTTTTCTCTCTCTGCCCACTAAAAAGCTGGGCTACTCTGACTGACCTGCATTTCTACGGGCGTAGAAACGAGAACGGACCCAGGTTATCTCCGTGAAGCTTTCGGTCTTACTATCGCGCCCTCCTGTACTCATCTATTCGTATTTCGCGTCACCAGGTTTTTCCAGAATTTGTAATAAGTGTCTGGCCCTGGCGTTTCGTTCATTTCGCTGACCAGTATTGCTGTAAGTTTACGAGTCACAATTATGATGCAATCTTACTGATTAGTCAAGTTGGTAAGATTACACAGGACACCAATAGCTTTCGCAGCATAAGCTCTTCATAAGATCCTCAGCCTCAACGTTTGAAAATTTCAAGCGTGACCATAGTCGGCGATATGGCGCTTTTTTTAACTCCTGCCCGAGGGGCGGGAATCAAAAAAATCAAAATCACACAACAATGCATACGGTCGTATCTCAATAAATCGTCGTTGGAGTGGTCCCAGGAGTCAGTTCAACAACCGTACAAGCGAGTGTGCCTTAATCCTCAACGCGGAATCTTCGACTACGACCGCTTGACAAGACCTGTTCAAACTGACAGATCTCCTGATATGATGGCGCAGATTCGTCCGAATCATCACTACACTCATATCTCCAGTAGTTTCATCGCATTATGCCGACAGCCTCGGAATCCGTATGATACACATATGCATAAAAAGAGAGGGATACAGACATGTCTTCACCCATCTACACCACTAACTCGAAAAATGTCTTCTGCTGCACACATCCTTCCGCCCTTGGACAACTCACCGACAATATTGGACGCCTTGGACTTCCATGTCGAGAACAATGCGGACCAGACGATGTACATGTACAGTGAGAACACTGAAGATCAGAAGATCACCTCGATATCTTATCTCGAGTTCACCCGCGCTACCCACCGCATCGCGCACACTTTCAGGCCAAACCACCAGAGTGCTGGCCGTCAGGTAGTCGGGGTCATCATGCTCGTCGACAGTCTTCTATATCAGGCTACTACTGTTGGCCTCATGAGAGCCGGATTGACTGTAAGTCCACCGCAGCGCGTGCGCATCACCGTCCGCTAACGCCCACCCCTTAGCCTTTCCCCATGTCGCCCCGAGTAACTCCGGCTGCAGTTATCCATATGATGAAGAAAACTAATTGCCATCGTATCATTACTACTCAAGAAACACTCCAAGATCTCATTGCTGGAATTAAGACTGAGCTTGCGAGCGAACCCACCCCATATGAATTACAAATTGACGAAATGCCTAATATTAAAGAAATATTCCCTAATCTCGGTGCCGAGACCGCTCAAGACCCGTTCGTGCCTTACCCGACTCTGATCCACGATAAGGAAGAGACTACACTCTATTTGCACTCGTCGGGTAGCACAGGATTCCCTAAGCCTATCCCGTTGTCATTTATATCTCTCTACGAATGGGTCTCATTCGGTAAGTGTTTCTGTACATTATCATCAGGCCGTTCTGAGATCTTTCCTTTCACTAGGTATGCGAGCACTCGGGTCAGTGGAACCAAGAATGCGAATGGGCGGTCAAGCATCTCCCTCTTTCCACACTCTCGGCATCTACACGCAGCTTTTGCACACGGTATACTGCGGAGCAATCGTTTCTCTATATCCTCCTACCGTGTTCTCCAAGAAGGATCTACCTATCGCTCCTACTTCAGATAATATCATTGACCATCTCCGAAGAACTCAATGTATGGGTCTCGTAATTATCCCTTCCATAGTCCAAATATGGTCGCACTCCCAGGAGGCCATTGACTATTTGAAGACTTTATTAATGGTTGTAAGTATAAGTTCGAGTTTCATTAAAGGTCGTCCCTTTGTTTATGTTTATTCCAGGGCTACTCTGGTGGACCCCTAGCTGAGAAGCTTGGAAATTCTTTGGCCGAGGCTGGCGTCAACGTAAAGGTTGTTTACGGCGCTACAGAATTCGGAGCCCCCGCCGCCCTTCAACTCGTCCGTGGTGAGGAGAAGGACTGGGAATGGATGGAGTTCAGCCCCAAGACTAATATCCGATGGGTCGAAGAAGGGCCTGGAAAATATGAAGCTCAATTCATGGTGAGTTGTCGTTCTTTATTGTGAAACATATCGAAACTGATAGTGGGACTTGCAGACATCGCAAAACCATCATCCCAGCGTTGAAAATATGGAGGACGCGAGAGGCTATGCAACCTCAGATCTCTTCGAGAAGCACCCGACCAAACCCAATCACTGGAGAGTGTATGTATCATCAGTTGACAAAGATGTTTCTACTACTAATCGGGGTTATCAAATATAGTGTTGGTAGGAAAGACGACGTCATCATCCACTCGACTGGTGAGAAGACCGTCCCTGCCCCGATGGAAAACATCATGGGTAGCAACTCCTTGTACGTGACTTCCCTTTAACACTTACTTGCTCAAACTTACTTTTTCACTTAGTGTAAGGGACGCGATTATGTTTGGTCGCGAACATGAACAGGCTGGCGTTCTCATTGAAACCACATCTGAGTATGCTATCGACCCCTCCGATCTTACACAACTCGCTGGATTACGCAACAGGCTCTGGTATAGCAACTACCAATTTTAATGAAACGTAGAACTAACATTTCTTTCCTCAGGCCTATTATCGAGGAGGCAAATAAAGGCGCCCCAGCTTATAGCAGGATCTACAAAGAAATGATCTTGGTTGCTTCACTCGAGAAACCTCTTCCCCGTGCACCTAAAGGAACAGTCATGAGGAAAGCCGCTCTTGCCGCCTATAACGAAGAGATCGAAGCATTGTAAGTCCAAAGGGTTACACCCAAGGGTGGGGCATTAATAATCAACGTCTTCAGATACGCTACTGTCGAGTCCTCAACCGGTGGAGAGAATGTTGTTCCTCCGGAGAACTGGGAATTGGAGACTGTTCACCAATGGATCGTTTCGCATGCTGAAGATATCTACACTACAGCGAAGTTGTCACCTTCAAAGGATTTGTTCGAACAAGGTTTCGACAGGTAAGGTCAACTGCTATGCTTCTAGGATACGTCCTTACCTTTTTTCAGTTTGAGCGCGACCTTCTTGCGACTCCGTATTACTGGTGCCTTACGAGCATCTAAAGAACTCGCTAAGGCAGTAGATATGGTCACCCAGAACATCGTCTACAACTACCCCACTCTCGACTCCTTGGCTGACTTCATCGTGGGCATTGCCGCTGACCCTACCGGATCACGACCCCAAAAGGCGCAAGGTGGGCCTGAAGCCATCGAAGAGATGATCAAGAAGTACACCTCGGGTCTCGACAACGGCGCCACCCTTGGATCCGCTAAACCCCAAGACCGCGCTGTGTTGCTGACAGGATCTACCGGTAACATCGGAGCTCAAATCCTTACAAATCTCCTCGAAGACAAGGGTGTTGATAAAATCTATGCCTTGAACCGTGCATCTTCTGGATCTCAATCTATACTCGATCGTCATAGGACAAGATTCGAGGACAAGGGACTTGACGCCTCTCTCTTGAAATCAGAGAAGCTCGTTTTCGTTAATGGCGACACCTCGGAAGAGCGACTGGGTTTGGATGAGGCTACTTACAACGAGGTCTGTATTTCGTATTCACGTCTACCTAATCAACTCTGAACAAGTCACAGATTCGCAATTCTGTTTCTGTCATTGTGCACGGAGCTTGGAGATTGGACTTCAACTTGACCCTCGCATCTTTCGAAGGGAATGTCCGGGGAACTCGTAATCTCATTGAGATGGCCCGTTCCAGCCCACATGCGGCGTCCATTCGCTTCCTGTTCATGTCTTCAGTTTCCTCAGCACAGTCCTGGGACAAGTCGAAGGGTTCGTACCCTGAGGAGACGCTTCTTGACGCCTCTATTGCCGCTGGCAGTGGGTATGGAGAAGGGAAATATGTGACGGAACGTGTACGTGGACCGTTGACTCGTAATATCTGAGAAACTAATTTTGTGTGGCCTAGATCCTCGCACAGAGCGGACTTCAGGCAACCTCGCTAAGAATTGGTCAAGTCAGCGGCGGCCTACCCAACGGTGCCTGGGCTACTTCCGACTGGGTCCCCATCCTCGTAAAATCGAGTATCGAACTTGGAGCACTCCCAAGCGCACCAGGCGTGAGTTTTTCCTCAACTCAACGAGGAATTTCACTAATGGTTCTATAGTTCGTGTCGTGGATTCAAATGGACGCTGTGGCTCAGGCTATCCTTGACGTCGGGTTCACAAGGAAGTCACCTCCTGGAGCCCTCAATATTGTGCATCCACAGCCGATACCCTGGGTGTCGATGATCAGCTCCATCAGCAGTGCTCTATCTGCAGAACTGAACACCGAAGCCCTTCCCTTGATTCCATTCAAGGAATGGGTTGCCCGTTTGGAGGAGAAGTCTAAGACTGCTAAGGATGATGATCTAAAGAAGATTGTATGTGATTCCACTCTTCGTTTATCTCATGTCTTCTGACCAAAATCTCCTCTATAGCCTGCTGTGAAGCTCCTTGATTTCTTCAGGGGAATTGCAATGAACAATGAAGATTTCGCCAAAGCAAAGGATGGCGTATTTGAGAGTGGTGGTCTTGCGATCTTCCAGACTGAGAAGGCACAGGAGATCAGTAGGACAATGCGAAGCCTGCGACAAGTTGGTAACGAAGACGCCAAACAATGGGTTGGGTACTGGAACCGGGTTGGTCTCTTCGCCTGATTGATAAAGGATTAATAATATTGTCTCTGGCATATTTCTGGCATACATACACATACTCCTTGTTCTGTAATCACACCTAATTATAATAGATTTCATACTCCCCACAATCCGTCCTATGGCCTGGTGTGATAAGGCACTTGAATACCTTTCCAACATCCCGAGAGTATCGCACAGGTACAACCTATAATTATTTGTTATGTACCGCCACGAATCGGCAAACATTACATACCGACTGATCGGTTTCTGGATATGTCTGTTCAGCATACGACGCGTCTAAAATTAGGCAGACTTCAGTAGTAAAAGCGCCATCAAAACCTTGGCATCACGCCTATTACAACTTGTGCCTCCTATCTATAGTAGTCAGACGACCTCGACCCATGCTGCCCCGGTGGTAATCCGGTTCCATAGGGTAATAAATTCCTTATATAGATTAGAGTCAGATTCTTCTGCCCCGCAGTCATTGAAGCGCCCTGGAAATGGCGTCAATCTCTTTCACTCACCACATTGCTTTATAAGTTGATGACTTAGTGCTAGGTAGCCTGCCACATTACAATTCGTTTGACTATACCTTCTATGGATTCCAGCTATCCGGAAGAAAAAGTCCCAACTTATAGGCCCATCAATCAACCTCCCACATATTCAAACCAGGCTTCTCAAAAGATCGTTATTCTTCCCACTGATATTGACCTCACAATCCACCAACATCGTTCGCGAAAACTCAGGGCTGCCATAGTTCTCATCTCAGCCGCATTTTGGGTCGCATACATAATTTCCATCAGCGTTACCGAACACCGCAGCTCCGGGGTAAGCTCAAGCTGTAATGGTCTCAAGTCACTTGAGGTACGCCAATATGGATACACCAGACTAAACCGTGTTGACCCACCATGGACAGAACCTCACTGCTTCTATCCTGGAATGGCCAGTCCCATCCGATGTCAATATCGACGACTGTACAAACATGATTCAGGATCCTACCACAGCTAGTAACTATCTTCGAAGGCATTTTTCGTCGTCGGCAGTGTTCGAGCTGCCTCTTTCGTCTGAGAAATTGTTCCTTTTATCGCGAGGAGCGTCCGCGGGCTCGGTGAAGATCGTTCAATCGGATAGAGTTGGAATTTCTGGAAGGAACAACGCGAAGGTTCATGTCGTTGCGAGATACAGACACGCATCCGTCCTGAGTCAGGTTAGGTTATGCGCTATTAGTCGGCATGGAGATCAGAGGGGGATAGGCATCTTTGTGAGTGTGATACCTACACAATTTCTGGGAAGCCACTCAATGGACATTTTTTAGTCGCCGCAATCCCTGGCGGGCTGGAAGTTTGGGATCCACTACGACATCACCGTACATCTCCCACCAGCCGTTGCAAGCTCGCCTCTGCAAATTAAGCATTTCGAAACTGATTTACCTCTTTTCGTGCATAATATTGGAATGCTTGCCGATACAGCCCATTTCGATCAGTTGTCTTTGAAGGGTTCAATGGTGCAAATCAACGTTGGTGTGAGTTAAAATAACCTTTATTTCAAAATTCTAGAGCGTTAAGCGAATTTGAGACAGTCATTGTCTGCAAAAAATGCACATATTGAGACCACGAATGCCAAGATCGAGGGCACTTTCTACACATCATCTGCTTTGGAACTCACCACAACCAACGCACCCATCAAAGTATATGTGGGACTCACCAATCACCCAAACACTCAAGCAACAAGACTTGCCATGAGAACGACAAACGCGTAAGCCTTACATTGCTGTAGTCCAGACCTCCATTAGAACTTGATTTAGAGCTGTCACTGCAAGGATGAGCCTTTCCTCGACTGCTAGAATGGGAGGGCAGTTCAAAGTTACCGGGTTTACTACGATAGGCCCATTATATCTTGCCTTTGTTGATGCTCCCGTCGGATCGGGTCTCTTGCTTAACGCTCAAACATCGTTTGCTCCCGCAACTGTTGATTTGCATAGCACATACGAGGGAGAATTCAGACTCGCGACATCCTCGAAGCAAGCCATTGTCTCAGTAGATAATAGTGTAATGGATCCCGCGGGGAGAGGAAGGAGACGGGCAGTTGAACTCCAGCAAGGAGGACAATCACATGCCGCTGGGAGTGTTAGTTGGTCACCGCAGGGGAGGCGCATGGGTTCTGTTTATGTTGAAACTTCGTCTGCAGCTATAATGTTAAGAGTTTAGTCAAGAGTTTGATATTTAATCTCTGAAGTTGAATGTAATCGGGGGCCATGAGATCTATTTTTATTGAGATCGCGTCGACAGGGGGTTTGATCCTGAAAGTATGATGTAGGGGAGACTCGTTGAATGAAGAGCACTTATGTTTTCGTGGTCATACATTAGCATCCTTAACCATAATAGTAAGTGTGTAACTCACTGGAACTTCGGAAGGCACTTGTTCACGAATCGTTTGTTGACAAAATATTGTCTTATTTCACGCAGAAAGTATTCAGAGAAAATGTCGAAGCACACCTCACCAAGTAAGTCTTCAGTATTTTAAATCATTAGGCGCAAATGCTGGAAGTGAGAATGGGATGCCGAAAAATGATAAAAGGCGGAATAAAGACAACTTGTTGTCACCTAGTTAGGATTAACCGCCGGCAAAGTCCGGATTAAGACACGTGGTTCTCTGTTGGCAAAAAAAAGATACAAAATGATTTCAACTTCATACAAACCCTCAACATGCACCACCTATCCGAGTACTGTCGACCTTTATTGCTTGGTGTATCCTTCTATAAAAACTACAACACCCCACTTTTATTCTTTCATATTTCCCCATAGTGTCTCCCCTCGAGCGCAACGTGTTTGAAATTGAGCAAATATCATCCAAATCTCGATATTGTAATTTGTGTGTTTATTTTCTAATTATTAATGCCTTTCTTCCCAAAAATACTAAAATGGAAATGTACTCTTCACTCTCTCCGCCATCGCGTGACTCATCATGATATAAAATACAAATATTTTTACCCTACTTCCAAATTCCAATCAACACGAGCACTAGCTATAACAGTGCCTTCAGCTAATGGCGCTACACACTTTTCTTTAAACAAAAGAAAATGGTAAGTTACTATCGTCTTCAGTTGACATTAATCCCACAGCTTACGAAAATCAGTTTATTTTTCGTTGACTGCATAAACCTCCCCCTCCTGCAACGCGGTCAACGCCATGTAAATTATTAGAGATATTCAACACACAAGGAACCCCCACTTCTAAACAGCTAGCTAGAAACATCGGTACTTACTACCCCCACACTAAAACGTTTCAGGCGGATATTTAATTCCCGCCAACCAAGGTAGGTTGTACTCCCCCTTTTGTTATTCACAATATCAATTAGCACCTTAGATCTATATTATCAGCCATGAGTATTCTCAACTAAACTTGGAACAAAGGTCATCTAAACCCATGTTCCGTTTACGCAGGACAAGAAATTTATGTAGAAATCTTCCCGGTTCGGGAATCCCAGGAGTCGGGAAACATCATATTGCGTCGGACAAGGATGGCACGATAAACAAAAAACTCTCAAACCTTCATTATCGCTGGGCTCGCTGTATATCAAAATGTTAACACATGACACTATCTTGATTTAGAACCAACAGTACAAAAACAGGATACAAGAACATCAGAATATCTCAAAATTGGTGGTACAAGCAAAATATAAACCTCGGTAATCAGGTGCCCATAAACTAGCGCTGTAATGTGTAACTCATGATTATTTAAAGTGAAAAATTAATGATAGGAGTAAGTACCTATAGATTCGTGTTTGATGATGCGAATCATTGTTGCTGGGTCAAGGCTCAGGTGCAGTTCTACATTCCTTCGGTATAAGCACTAATCCTTCTCCATATAAAGTCAAATAAACTTACCCCAGCAATGAACAATCCCCAAACAATGCACACATGTCCTGGGCAACAGAACTCGTTGAATATGTTGCAAGCTTCTCCACTGACTTTGCATCTGGCATTGGGAGTCTTGACTGCGAGGGAGGTAGAAGGAGCAAGACTAATGTTCGCATCGGGAGCTGTGATGGCTGCCCCAAATGCGCTAGTGGAAAAGAAGAC
Source organism: Collybia nuda (assembly GCA_015584075.1). Taxonomy (NCBI): domain Eukaryota; kingdom Fungi; phylum Basidiomycota; class Agaricomycetes; order Agaricales; family Clitocybaceae; genus Collybia; species Collybia nuda. The sequence goes on from MU150257.1 coordinate 55,769, forward strand.
AACGGTGGCGAGCTTAGAGAAGTACATGGCAGTTGTGACTTGAGTCTGATTCACCATTGCACAAAGGGTGGGCCTTTTATACAATGGCATGGATTGTTTGGGCAAAACCAAGTTAAAATATCTATTACACTTTGAGGTTTTTAAATAGCCATACACTATTCACAGAGGTCCTGGGGGTCTTAGGTTGGACCACTTTGGTAAATATTTGGTAAGTAAGAGCAATGTTCAATTTAATATGCCACTGAGGACCTATCGTAAAACAGGCTTCACTTTGGATTGCCCATCTGCTTATCAGAAGCTCCCAAAGTAAGTTTAGACTTTGTTTATGCCTCTTAGTCAGGGAATTGGTGTCCCCCCTCACACCGGGACAGGTAATCTATTAAATATAATTCTGGGAAAACGCGGCAGTTCTTCAGCCGCTACAGCCCCGACGGCAGGTGCAGCCTAACAACATCGGCCATAATGACGAAGAGAAGAAAAAGGTCAAGCAAAAGAGCTGGCTTTTGTCTTGTTCCTGTTTTTTTTTAGGAAAGTCGTAAGGGTGGAAATTGATGTCATTTCTTTATGGCAACATCTAATCGTGCCGTGAACGCGCGACACACGCCCCCCTTCCAAGTAGTACCCACTCATCACACTCTTCCACCATCTCCAGCACTCTCTTTCCCTCTCTCTTGAAGAATTAACCCACGATCTTTGCATCGCCAAGTATCCCAATACTTCTCAAGGTGTCTGGCGGCGTCCCTGGCGTTTAACGATTGCTCCCCTGCCTGGCCTTCACCTTTACCATACCGTTTTCATTCATCTGTCCATGACTTCTTTTCTTTATTATTGTGCTGCGAGGATTCCACGGCTACTAACTTGGACTAAGTCTTCTTTCCTTTTCATTGAGGCCATTTTCAGCTAGTAAAGGTCTTCTTCAGCATAATTTACCCCGGGCCATCATATCACAAAGCGATCAGAACGAGGGTTCACGTATGTTCATGTCGGAGGATGTTAATCATCGGCAGCGTCGGCACTGTATCTTTCTGTTTCGCTGTCGATACCTTCGACCTACCCAACAAATTCCCAGATAAATTCTGACTAAACCCTGTCTCCAAAACCTGCCTAAAGATTGAAATATAAACTGGGCTCATTTAACAGGAAGCGCTACATTACGAGGCATTTTTCCCTGGAGCTCAAATGGCCAACAAATTGCATATCTACTTTCTCAAAAATTTCAGGTTTATTGAAAACTCATTTCCAGCTCTGGCGCTTACAGTGAGAGAATGTAGAATTGCATCTCGGTCTGGACCCGAGGAGGGGTTATGAATTGAGAACACAAACGTGGGCATCTTCTATCGTTGACTTCTTGCTGTAAAGGATGCCGAGTTACATATTACGGCCAGTAGTTTTATGAATGCTCAGTTGCCGGAACTTAACGTTTGTCTTTTGTTTGTACCACCGATTATGGGGTAGTTTGGTGTTTATGAATTCTGCTTGTATACTGTTGGTTCCGAATAAAGAATATAGGGTATGTCAACACCTTAACCTATAGTAAGGCGAGTTTTAATGAAGCTCTGAGAACTTACTTCCTATTCGCCTCGCCTCCCCACGGGGTCTACGATGCCGTTATCGACAGCTCACTTCAAGGTGATCGCCAATATACATTCGATAGATGTTGTGTAACTTGGCCGTTGCAGGAGCGAACGAACGTCTAGGGTCCGAACAAGTCGGTTAAAGCCACATTTATTAAATTCTGGGCCATTAGTGAGCTCTATGTATACTTTGTTCGACCCATTGTATGGCACCTCCAGCGTGGATATCGTGTATCAATTGTCTTCGATTTTGGTGTCCGTGGTCCCAATCCGGGCAGAGGTCGCGGGCGCCTGTCCTGACATTAATTAATACCGTTAAGATTTCAGAAAAGTTCTGTGTACGGCAAATTAGTATAGTTTAGTTATGATACATTGTTATCGGTGTATACGCACACCCATCATAGTTTAGTAATTGACGCAAAAAGAGCGGCCCGTTAAACAGGCCCCTATTGACAGCTAAACAGCTCGATATCTGATAAGAATCCTTTCATTCCACAGCTCCAATATTCACCCAAAATGGCGGTGGGTTTTCTTGGTACGGTTTGGCCTCCTGAGGCAGACTTCTGATACACGAGATTAGGAACCCTGGTATGGCTTCGCCTAACCCCTGTAAAAAAAAATTCATTTACTGAAAAGCGGCAGCACTATTCAGTATCAGGGAGCAATCATTTACTTGATTTCCATCCTAAAAGTTTCTGTACTTCATCTTGATAATAAAAATTACGTAGCCCATCTCGGATCTCCCGGGTCAGGAGTTTTGGCGATTCGTGTCATTTATTGAAACACACGCACCTCGTACACATAATGTAGAGGATAATACATATATAGGTAAAGACCATCAATAGTACCTTGGAATCACAATAGTCACGAGTAATTTCCAGATGCAGAGTGATCATCGTGTGACTTGGGCATGGTAATATGGTAAAAAATTACATAATATAGAGGCAAATAGTGCCAAGAAAATGTCTAAAAAAACCTCCAGTGATCGTTCGGCTTAGCGTTGTATCAAAATTTAAGGGCTCACTTCCAGCCATACCAACCGTTCACCCCAAGTTCACCCCTGCCCACTGCCACCTGCCAATCACCACGTTGAACCGCCACCCCGAGGACCGAGGTCCAAGTAACCATCTACTTTCTTTCCCTTTTCATATCTCTTCCCCACTGTACATATACGCACATCCAACCCTCAACCTACCATACTAATCCGGTCTACGAACCATTTATTTCGGCACATACTTGCGCTTCGAGAGTCACTAGCTGACCTCAAGCCGCTGCCTTACGATTACACACATACAAGCACCAACTAGACATATTATTCACTACACTGCACATCTCTTACATATGGTTCGCCACAATAGAGATCAAACTAGGATTCAAAAAAAAAAAAAAAAAAAAAGCACTTCCATAGTAGGCGCTCCGAGTCCACAAAGCCAAGAGTATCAAATTAAAAGCCTGGCTCCTTCGAGCTTTGTTCGCGACTGACAATGACTAGCCTCCAAGCCACCTGCGCGAAAAGAACGTCAACGCCACGTGATGAAATTCGCAATCACCCAAAAAAACCTCTCTGCTGACTGACTCGGGATCGGTTGAGGCTCGGTACCGATTTTATGGGTAGATTAGACGGGGATCGATCGCCTCGCTATCGATCTGTCGTCCCAACTCAATCCACCATGTCCCAAACCATCGCTTCCTTCAACTTGCACGACGGCACCACGATTCCCTGGCTCGCCTGGGGATGCGGTTCAGGGCAAGCACAGAGGGACCCGGTCAACAGTGGGACGCACGTTCTCAATGCTGGCATTAATCATATCGATACGGCGCAGATTTACAACACGGAGGAGGCCACTGGGCAGATCGTTGCAGCGTCGCCCCTTGGGAAGGATAAGATTTACGTGACCTCAAAACGTACGTTCTCCCTTGATTTTATATATTTATTACGATCATCCTGAAGGAGAATCTGGCGCCTAGTCGGCGCTCCCGAAGACAAGCCTATTTCGCTTGATAGTATCCGTGGTGCAGTTGCCGAAACGACCAGAAAGCTGGGCTTCATCCCCGATCTTTTCCTCATCCACAATCCATTCGTTGCGCACCCTGGGGAATTGAAAGCGATGTGGAACACGCTTGAGGATCTCAAAGTAGAGGGGAAGTTGAAGAGCATCGGCGTCAGCAACTTCAGGGTGCAAGATTTCGAGGCAATCTTCGACGGGGCAAGGTTCAAGCCTGTCGTCAACCAGGTAAGCCCACTCGCGTAACATCCAAAACACATTACTGACCTTCACCAATAGATCGAATTTCACCCTTACGTTCTCAGCCATCTCGAGCCTGTGCTGGCACTACAAGCCAAACACGGAATCGTCACTGAAGCTTTCGGGCCGTTGACTCCCGTCGTTCGTCATGGGACCGGCGGACCGCTCAAGCCCATCTTGGAGCGCATCGCTGCCCGGCTCACGAAATCGACTGGAAAGGACGTCGACACTGCTACAGTCCTTTTGCTGTGGACCCGCGCCCAAGGAGTCGTCGCTGTCTCTGCGAGTGGGAACGCTGATCGTATAAGGGGGCTGGCTGAAGTTGCAAAACTTCCCGATTTGCTTGAGCAGGGGGAGATCGACGAGATCACACGAGTGGGGAAGACAGTCCATTTCAGACACTATGTGCGTGGGGGACTCGCTCGCTTCCGAGCCTTTGACGTTCGGAAATCGTTGATTGACTCTTCCATTTTTCCTGCAGACCGAACATATGGAGGTTGATTTCCCACTACCCAACCTTCCCAGCGGCCTGTAAGCCGCCCTTGCCCCACGTAAGGCACTTCGCAGGCGTATCCACGTGTGAGAACCTGCGATATAGATCAGCTATGCGGTCCGCAGTGACGATGAAATGAAGTCATTCAAAAATATCACTCACAGAAGTAAACATAACAATACCGTGACATACACTAAAGGGGCGAACTTTCGAATAGTCTAGTAATTCCAGAGTTCGGCTCTGCTCTTTACGTCTTGGAACAAAAATATTGTAAGAAAGCAAAAGTCGAAAGCTAACGGGAATTTGGCGTAAGGAAACTGAAGTCCACAACGTGAAGACGCGTCTCCATAGCGTTGCGGTCGACGCGTGCACAACATCAGCGTGATCGTGTTGTGATGTGATACAGATCACGTGAGTGCGGAGTGGACACTGGGAATCTGTTATGACTTTACATCAAATCTCGCGTTTCAACATTGAACACAAGGTGATGCCGAGCATTAATGAACGTACCATTTACTCATCAAGATCCGGGCGTACTCATCAGACAATTGGCTGAGCCTTGCTGAACTTGGATTCGGGCCACGTCGTCGCGTATGTATGTACGTTACGGAATCCTCGACACTTAAACAAGTGGGTTCCGCCGAGCCGCCTTTAAACCCAACGAGAAAAGGGGCAAAGACTATTGGTACAAACGTGCTGGGGCCAAGACATACACAACTTGGGCGAGGTGATGAGCTAGTGACCGGCGCTTGTTTCTTGTTGAAGGCTCCGTGATACTCCATGTCGAAGGCCTTCTAGAACCGAATACACAAGCATAGAGTAATAATGACGAGGGTCGTTGTTATGTGTGTTGCGCACAAAGAAGGTCCTGGAGTGGGAAATGCCTGCTCATCTCCAGCGCGGTCGATGCCGACATGACGGAAAATGCCATGGCACCACCCCCCCGCTCTCATGGGATGGAGTAGCACCCTGCGTGACAGCGGAGAAACACTGGTTGCATCCATATTCGTAGGCCCGTGCTAAACTTTTGTGGAAAATCCTCGACGCGTTGCATCAAGACGTACATCTGTCAGTAAGTTCCGTGCTCAGAAGTTACAAGGGCCACTGATGGTGCGATCCCAAGCTAAACGTCTGGCCAATTAGGAGGATCCAATAAAGGGACATAGAAAGATCCTTACCTTGTGGTTGATCGAATGCAGGCTTCCAGCGATGGCGTGACATTTTAAGCACGGGATCGTCACATAAGCCTTCGGACCATCAAATCCGATGTATCGGCATATGGACACGGGGATGTTCTAGAGCGTATTGCCGTACTACAGCGAGGAGATCGGTGACGGGAATGTTTGGCCTCGTTCTCGTCCTCCTTTTGCGAAATGAATCCTCCAGTGCCGCTGCCAGTTGCCTGGCTAGAACTAATTTTGTAATTGTCTTGGGGAGGGTCGCAAAGACTGGGGTGTGTTAAAATACATACGTGAGTAAGCTGGTGTATTTTAGACACTGTGTGGGTGATGGATTTAGACGAGCCGAGTCGGGGAAGTTGTTCGCCGCGGCACCTGTTTTCTGTTTATTTCCGGGCACCGTACAGATGGGGGAGTAATGACCCACCTGAAGGGCCTTCAACAGCACGAAGGATTTTTTTGCAATTAACGTGACTGGTAATGTCAGGTTCGTGAGGTGCTTCGTTGTTACATTTTTGGGCCCAGTGGTACATTCGCGTCCTATATACAGGGACAAGAAGGACGCGAGAGGTCAGCTGTCGATTCTGAGCGTGGTGAAACGCGTCTCAAGTTTACACTGGGGTAAAAAAAAAAACGTACTTGTGAGGGCCGGGATCCATATATCCATGGAGAAACCTCGAAGTTGAATATGCACGTTCCTGATCGTGTTAAATTGGGGGGATGCATGTTGAAGTAGTGCCCGTTTACGAGCAGAACCTGCCGAAGCTTGTGAGCTTGAGCTTTGTGGGCTTCATTTAACGAGAGCTATTTTTTGAACACCTCTCACGAGATACTGCCGCGCGCCAATGCCGAGAAAATGACAACGGGAGAACTTCTTAGTTCTGAGCTACCGTTCGAGTATCCCTTGGGGAAAACTGTGTTGACCGACGTGTTAGTAGTGATGAGAACAGGAATGTATAAAAAAAACCACCAACGACGCAAACTCGTTTTTAGTTCCGAGTCCCGGCCGTGTTGAATTCTTGGCGAATTGATGAGACCCTTGAGTCTAACCGGCAGGGTCACATTTTTTACATAGATTCTTCACCGACTTGGCAGGTTTATTTTTGTAGGGTGGATTTTGCCTTTGAACATGGGACTAAATCCCAGAATACCGGAGCTTTTCATATGGCGCATGAGTGGGGGAATCAAGAAAAAAGTGGCGAAACTCCTGTCGTGTAATTGCATCATGCTGGCAATATACAAGTACAAACACCGCCTAGATCCACATATATGGGACGGAACTACAATGTCTCTCCATTCTACCTATTCACGACAGGTAAGCCCCCATTTTAATACTCTGAGAGCGCTCCAAACGTATTCTTAAACTTTACCAGTACGACAATACCAAAAACCCCTCAAAAATCCAGAGAAAACTACAAAAGTTGACCCGATCACTACGTTGCTTCTCCTGTGAGTTCTGCATCGCGACTTTACATCTTACCGGAACTTACATTACGACTTAAGCTCTCACTAAAAACTTCAAGATGACGGTAACAATGCTCCAACTACACTCTCCATCAAGCACCGCCATCGTGAAGCCGCCACCACTATTTATCGACTCCACACATGACACGAGATTGCCGTTAGAGTTGTGGCTGGAAGTTTTGGAGCACTTGACGGCGCCATCCATCAAAGCACTTACCCGAACCTGCAAAATTTTTCGTTGGATTGCCCAGCCCCTCCTCTTCAAGCTCTTCGTCGTTCGGCTCCATGTTTCGACACATTTCCCACACACTATACGCTGGGACGCTCATCCGACCTATGCTCGGGAACGCTTGAGTCTCTTGGAGTACCCACACATCGCCAACGCCGTCGAGGAGGTTCGCATTTTACCAACTGCTTCATCCCCATCCGACAATACCCAGGCACGTGCCCCAGGTCCCTTAGTGTCGTCTATTGAGGAAGTCATTGATGACGTTTTCACCGCACTACCATCACTGGGTAACTTAAAGAGACTAGTCTGCCACCAAATTGCTTTCAACCCCAGTCGCTTATTGACCCTTCAACGTTTACACCAGCTCCAAGAATTGGAACTTCAATCTTGTTACACCGTTTGCAACACGAAGTCTTTCCCCGATCTTTCCTCGGTACCACTGGAAACACTGACCTTCGACTACCCATACTCTTCCCTCGACTTCTACCGAAACTCGCGCTTCCTCGCTGTTTTCTTGCAATCTCCAAAATTACGACGGATCTTCGCCGGGCCTGCTCACGACATCCTTTTCGCCATCACTGCGATCCAACCCCTTGATTCGCTTACAACATTGGAAATTCCCGTGAGCTGCCTCGCGTCATCTATGTTTATACCCGCCCTGGCATCCTGTTCTGCCGTCAAGGAATTATCATTACATATGGCGCTGGGGAATAACCACCTCCCGCAATTAGACTTGGAACTCATACCACCCGAAGTTCTTCCTGAATTACGTTCTTACCGAGGCCCCCGGATGTACGCGCCGCTCTTCACGAAGGACCGTGACGTTACTCACGTTGAGATCACACTATCATGCCAACCGGATGAACTCTCTGGGACTCTACTAGGCTTGGACGCTGACCTCGAGTCCCTCACGTGTAAAGTCCACCACCTTGATGCGCCGCTTCTCAAAACGATCCATACCCTGTTCCCTTCCCTCAAGCACTTGGCCATATCGGGAGCGGCTGTAGACATTCATAGCCTCAGCTCATTTTTGGACGTCGCAAAGATGCACCGGGACCTCAGAAGCATCCACTTGACAGCCCAGTTCGGTCTTCCCCGCCTCACCGCCAGTTGGCGGGTAATCGCGTCGCGGATGTTCCTTACTCGTCTCATCCAGTCGTACCCGGCTTTGCAGACCGCAAAACTGACGTATCAACCCGAATCCGCCATGGTATGGGATCGGCCAGCCCACATGACCGAGCTCGGGCCTGTAGCAGATGGAAAGGAGCTGAGGGTCGAAAAGCAGAATGACACGATGCGCAAAACGAGCAATCTCTGGGAAGTCTTTAGGGGAAAATGAACTTCTCCGATAGTAAACATCAAAATATCTGCTCTGAAGGTAATGTTACATAACTTATCCACCGCTTGTTGCCTAACAACCCACAGCAGTCGGAACGGTGGACGATCGGAAGACGTAAGATGTCCATCAGTGTGCGAAGATGGAGGGAGGATCATGGACATGTGGAATGTAATCTATCTATTTATCTAATGCGATCCTCCCATCGATCAATGTAAAAATATATACTGTATAATCTAATTCATGAACCATACATGATTAACTGTCTCGTATGGCTTTGCTCGTTCCTCTGGGTTTAATTGAAGTAGGTTGTTGAAAAAGTTATAAGCGTCCTCAAAATCGTCCTCTTCAACTTGTGATCTAAGTATCGTTTCGAGCGAGACAGGGTATAATGTCGTTTCTATCCGTAGGGTACCTAGTATATCTTCAGTACAAGTACCCCGCGGAGCAATCACTATTCATCTCACCATCTTGATTGAACCATCTTTCGCTGTACTCGCCAGCGCTTAGAACATCTTGTGGAAGTTCGCCTAGTAATTCGATAATTTGGATGAGATGGGATTCGTCTGGGGATAATCCAAGGTCATGAGTCTGAAAATACGGATCAAATAAGCTCTCTCCGGTAAGCAGCTCGTATAGCTTATACACAAATGGTTAGTTAGTCGAAAGTTTTACAAACCATGACAGACGTACAATGCAGCCAAGACTCCACAAATCAGCGCTAGTTCCATGTGGAGCTCCCAAAATAACTTCTGGGGGGCGTAACGAGCGATTGTCAGAAAGCCCGGAAAGTCCGAGCGCATCTTGGGGCGGGTCAGGTGAGCGAATTGATGATATAAAATGGCACATACCAAGTTCGACGTTATACAATTTAAACACCGTCGACGACGTGGAAGTAAGCATGCTGTTAAAGTCTAACAGGACGTCATCGATCGACAATTTATCGGACGGGGTGAATGACTCCTGTATGTCAGCGGAGAGTTGGGACACAAGAGATCTCATGTCGCGGGGTGATAGAAAGATATTGTTAGTGTTCAGGTCTTGGAGTTGCGCGCATCAACGCGCGCAGCGCCCAGTATCAAAGACCGCGACTAACCGCCGTGAGCAACTCCAGATTCTTCATGCAGTATCTGCAACTCCCGCAGTACGTCTCGTGCGATGAGCTTCACAACTTGGATGGGTAACTGGTACCCAACCCGGGCGCATAATTCGGAAAGGGATTCATACCTCCCGCCTCGATCTGTGTCGTCCCGTTCTTGACGAGGACAATAGGCTTCGAGTTGGTAGACAATGGGTTCCGAACGGATATGTTTGCGGCGTACTTTTCTACAACGGAAAGACTGTGTCACTGCAGAGAAGAATTGCTTGAGTCTTTGAGGGAGAGTCGTGCGGGGAGGAAACATGAGTAGCTAGTTGCCGGAGCCTGAGGAGATGTAACGGCTATTTAACATCGCTCGTTGCCCATACAGCATTGCCCACACAGAAAGGCCGATTACCATGGTTTCTCACGGATATAGGCATGTTCTATGGAAGCTTTATTAGTCGTCAAAATAATGAGGCTGATGCTTCCAAACAGTGAAATCAAAACCTGACTCCCATTTGGAAGGCTGATTCCCTTTTCTGAATCCTATTGGCATTTCTATTCCCACAAAAGTAGCAGCTGACCTTCTGGCCATTTTACTTATTACTATTCAAAAGCACCAACGCATGAGCGGCGGTCGAGACTCGAAAATTTTTGCACAGGTGTCAGTGATTTTATCTGTGGATATATTTAGATGTTTGGCCCCACGAATGGATTATGAGAGGCCATGAAAGTAAAAAAATTGAAGGGATGCTATATAAGTGAGTCCACCCTTGACTAAGTGGCACGCTGGAAAACTTCGGTAGCGGAGATAAATACTGAACATCATCCGCGAGGTCATTGGAGAAGCTCCTCCCTGCTTTGGTAAAACGGGTAACATCAAATCAAGATATCAAGGGAATTACATGAGGCAGCCATGCAAAGCAAACTACAATCCATAATGTCCTGGAACGAAAAATACTGAAGGGAATCAATAACAACTTGATTAAAACTGGCTAAAGAGGAAATAGATAACTAGACGTCGGAATCATAAAGTTCAGCTGAATACAATGAATACCAGGTAATGAAATGTCCACATCGCCTTGAACGGACCCTATCAGATGTGAAAAGGGATATGAATAGAACAACCTTCAATAAGTTACATATATAATTTGGGTGTTCCCTTAGTCCGATGATGGAAGATTATAAAATGGGATAGCCACGAAAGATCGCCGTAAATTGGGGAAGTGAAAGAGGTCTCTTGGTTCACGATAATCTGAGATGCCATGTCTTTGGTCCGCACGATCAGTCGCATCACTGGGAAAAAAGCGAGCCAGCTTACCCGGAAGAAAGATGTTCTACGACAGTCTGGCGAGGCTGCCATGAGTCGAAGAACATATTGCAATGGTTGCATGTCCAACACGGATTATTCTGGATGGGGTCCGGGGCTTCCAATAGTTTCACCACTGTAGCTTGTCCAGTGGTTAAAAGTTCCCATGATGGGTCTGTGGGGTGGTTGTGCGAGATGAAATGGGCGACCTGTTAACAAAAAACGTCTGAACTGAGGTCATTTGGATCTAAAAAGTACCTACACCAGAGCGCCATGAATAAACCGGACGTCCATGAGAAACAATTGGTGTGCAGAGGGAGCAGAAAAACCGAGGGTCCAACTGATCCATATCCGCGGTTGTAGAGGAAGTAGGATTAAGACCTATAAGGGAAATCAACTGCTCAGCGGCTCTGGAACCCTTCTCCGAAAATACAAGCTCTGTCTGAAGGTCTTTGGCAAAGAAAAAGTCGTTGGTTTTACAGTGATGCGTAACGGCTCCTTCCCATGCGAACAGGAGATTGGAACAACCCCTCCAAGGGGTGTGGCTAGTCCCGCACAACGAGTTTCCACACTGAAAGATAGATGTTGCCAGATGTACGGGGTCAATTGATGTGATCCCATTTCCTTGAGCCACTGATGTACTATGAGAAGGGAGTGTATTAGGTGGTACAAAGATCACTACCAAGTGGGGGCGCACATCTTGTTTCGCAGATTCGCCATTCGTTGCTCGGACCACGTCGATATCAGGCCAGGCAACATGGACATCGGCTCTTGGAAACTGGCGTTATCGACAGTAACCTCATCGTCTGCGTTGATAAGGGGCTCAAAAACGGAGAACTCGGTTAGCTCCTTGGAGCGGGGATGGTACAACCACTGCGACGGCTGGAGAGTCTTGAGATACGATTTATACATATCTTTAAGGATGGTCTTCCGCTGCTCAACAATCGCCTCATGTGCTGCCAGAATACGGGCCTTTCTGTGTTCTCGTATTTGCGGTTCTAAAATAGGCTGGATGCGTTTCCAAACTACATAAGTAGTTTCCTATGAGATTTGTAAAAGTGAAAAGGAAACTTCCGTTCGTACCTCGTTCAGTCAACTCTCCTCCTCGAAGACATTCCTTCTGCCACGAAATGCTCCTCACTTCTGATTTAGTGTAGCCTAGCGTGGTAAATCGGTCGACAATTCTGTGAATTTGGGTTAGAAGAGTGTAATTAATGGGATCACGGGCTCACGATTCATATCTTTTGTCGCGTATCTCATATAATTCCGACCGTTTCTGAGCAGCTACCGAGCGTGCCCATGTATCATACGTATCAGCATTCTAGTGTATACAAATCGTTAGTTGGTATAAGCTGCAATATTTAGGAAAAGCACCTTGATAATAGTTGCTACTAGATCTATCATTGTCGCCCGAAACTCGTCAATTCTCTTCCTCGCTCCCACAAGTCTCATATGAAGGTCTTTCTGGAGCAAACCCCACTGCCGTGCCACATTATCAACGTCAGATACCCAGTAGAATTTGCTTCCTGAAGAATGGCCATGAGCCCAACCGCCAACTGTCAAATAAAATTAAGTCTATTTTGAGCGGATGGGGCAATTTTCTCTCACCATTTGTATACGGGACGAAGTCCAAGATAACTGGGTCGTAATCAGGAAAAACTACTGGGAATTTAGACTTGACCACGAGGCTGGCAAAAATTATGGGTCAGGTAGTAATGTGATGTACATATAGTCAGCACTGACTTCGATTTCCTACACGCGACACAAGCGCGACGACGGAGGAAAAAGTCGATACGTAGTACACCTGGAGCGCTACAAACCTAAGATTCACGTTAAGGACGATCTTTAAGGTGAGAGGCAAGGCTCCGAACCTGGCATTTCGTTCCGAAAAGTAAACTTGCCCACTTGAGCTCAGAAAAATCGGAGGGACAATCGGGACACCCTACGTTTTTTCGCGCGGATTTCCAAACGGTTGTGGAATGACGCGCGATCAACGTTTCTCGAAGAGGTTTACTTGTTCTGGCGAGATTTACGAGATCTCGAGGGGAAAGAAGGCCCAAAATCTGATAGGCGTCATTATTAGGCTTGGAAAGTCAAAGGCGCGGCAAGCCACAAACCTCAAAGAGAATGTCTAAAGGCATAGTAATAAGGAGGCTGAGAGATTTCTGTATTCTACTGTTCTTGTGAGTAGCCCCCGACGAGCTAGGTTTCATTGAAAGCCTGGTACGCTTGTTCGGGTTGCGCTTATTTTTTGAACCTGAAATTGGGGGAAAAATTTTAGGGAATAGGAACAATATCCGTAATTTGAAGACCGACTCCAATTAGGTTCCCAGTCGCTACCTTCACCCTCGGATTCTGACGTGGGGTTCGTGGGGTCGTCTTCATTTGTGGTATGAGGCTTATCATACTTGATAGTGATTTCGTGCTTTGCTGACCGTCGGCGTGTTGAAATCATCGCTGCAATGGTAGTAAGAGGGGCAAAAGGCTATGTGATTTATAAGGGACTCGAAGGCTGTGGCAGTCCCAGGGTCAAGTCCAAAATGGGGTTGAGCCTAAGCGTCCGTCGTACCCCCGATTTGGAACACAATCAATTATCCTTGACTGACTCAAGGAACACATTGTCAGTCGATCACAATGAGTCCTATCAACCTACATGACTTGGTCGGTTTTTGGCGAAGTAGACACCCCACGCGCTTCGGGGCCAGTCAGAAAGACTCCCCCTGCAGGCATGTAATGATCCACTCAATTCCCATGTCGGGCTTTTTTGCCGTTACTTCACCTCTCCCCCTAGTGTAGGGTATGACTTGTGAGTAGATTCGAAAGGGCGAAGTAGGGGCGTCCCTCTAAGAAATGGCTTGATTGACAGCGGCAAGTTGAGGTTTTGGTGAATTAAATGGCCCTAAATCAGTTCTTTACATCAAGGGTAATAGAAGGAGCACTGATTATGAGTTAAATTTCCCAATATGTGGGGGGTATGAGTGTGAGTCAAAAGAGAGAAGCTGGGAAATACTCAATAACGCCACTCACTAACTCGGGCTTGATTAAGGTGGGACCCATCTAGCCTTAAGGCGGAGGTATTTGATTAACGCGTTCATGTTTGAAAAGCCCGTGTATTCTTCGATCGTGAGGAAATCACGAGATGATATCTAACTTTGTTCTCTGAGGTCCCAAACGTGGTTGATAAATGGTCCTGTAGATTGTTGGCCCTATGAACACCGAAACCACTAGATGGAAATGAGTCATTATAACATACTTTCATCACTGCCACAGATCATTTCTGACTATCACCGCACATGGCAGTACCCCCATGTCCATCATGCGTTCTGCTCCTTTCCCTCTATGTGGATGACACGTGTGAAAGTCGTGGCACCCGTGATCGAAGCACAACTTAAAGACTACGGCTGACTATAGCAAATGCTCCCGAATGCCTCCAGGAAAGGTTGATCGCAAGCTGCCCGTTATCCCCTGCCGTACGTTGGGGGTGAAATGGAGGATCAAGGTCGAATCGACTGAGGCGGAACGTTTTCTGTCCAAGTTGAAAAAGCTAAATTTCCCACGAGGGTCTGCTGCATCAAAACTTTCACCGGGAGAAAATTTTAATTTGACAGGGACAACGCTTTTGGAACATCTCTTTCGACATTAAACAGGATATTCAGAAGTCACCCCGGACCATAAACGACATCTGAGGTAAAACGCCCTTGATCTCGGAATAACACCTCTAAAATAGACCAATTCTTCGGTCTCGAATCCCCCGAAGATCCAACTGTATACCCTTTCCCTACACGCGACTCGGCGGGTGCTATTGTTCGGATTTTCAAAGGCATACGGAATCCTTTACGGACCGTCGAGAAGCATATTATACCACAAACGGCCCTCGAATATCGACATGTGGCCCCCATAATCGAGCTATAAATATATGCGTCCTGGACAATCGTCCCTCACGGGAGGTCATTTTACGAAGCGCTTGTGTGCAAGCCTTTCCGCCAACCCGGTGGTCAAGGCACCGGGCCGCCCAATATACTCCAAACCGCGTACGATGGCGAGACGTCGGCAGTTCCAGAAATAACTCCCCGAACTCTATATTTATGAGGAAATCCTAACTGCTTGGACCTAGCTTGACAACAATGGCCTTTCAAAGAGTCGCACTACTTGCTGGTTTGTTCGCTCTGCTCTCCGTTTTTTTCTCGGCACAGGCCACTCCACTTGAGAAACGGGCTGTTCGGACGAGCCCACCTTCCGGTTCGGTCGTCGTCAGAGGCTCTGGAACTCAATCTGGCGAATTCAGCACCCTTCAAGCTGCGGTGAACTCGCTCCCAAACGATAGCTCAGCCCGGACGATCTTTATTTATCCAGGTGATGTAATACCTCTCACATCAACCCTTTCTTCCCACTAACGGTGAGAATCTTTAGGAACTTATAGTGAACAGGTCTCTATCACGCGGTCAGGAAAATTGACGGTGAGGCTGAACATTCTCAGTTCATTAATACCCACTTTATTTTTAATGCTATCATCACCCTAATAGATCTATGGGTCAACCACGGACACCACAAGCTACAAGTCTAATTCGGTGACCATTACCCACGCCCTTTCGGCAGGTCAGGCTGGAAATGATGATCTCACTGGTACTCTTCGAGTACACAAGGACAATTTTGCACTCTACAATGTCAATGTCAAAAATACAGTATGTTTATTCAGGTCGCCTCCTGAATGTCGTCTACAACTCATATCGTACTAGTTTGGTCCCCACACATCAAGTGGTGGGCAGGCTTTAGCATTGAGCGCGTATGGTACAAATCACGGATACTATGGTGTGGGATTCTATGGGTATGATAATAGTGGACTATTTAAGATTATGAATAACAAAAAAAAAAGGTACCAGGACACCGTGCTAGCCGAACAAGGAAATCAGTATTACGGTTCCTGCTATATTGAAGGTGCCGTCGATTACATCTGGGGCCAACACGCAAGGGCCTACTTCCAAAAGAACACAATTGCTTCCGTTGCTGCTGGTGCTATTACCGCAGATGGACCGACAAGCTCTTCAGATGCGAGCCTCTGTATGTCCCTTGATTCGCTTCAAAATTTTATTCTGAAACAGAATCTTGGACGGCTTATTTAGTCGTCATAAATCAATCCACAATCACTACTAGTTCTGCAGCCACCACCGACCTGACCGGAAAAGTATACCTTGGGCGCCCATGGACGCAATATGCACGGTACGATACCTTCAATCTACACCGGAATCTTACCTTATACCCCAAATACCGAATTTAGTGTTGTTTACACCTCTTGCAGCCTTGGCGCTCTGATCAACCCTGCTGGTTGGAGTCAATGGTCCTCATCTACGCCCAATACGGGTAACGTACTCTTTGCTGAGTTCGCAAGCTCAGGTACTTTACCTATATTCTTACATGAGAAATTCGAAAACTTATTGGGTGCTTGTTAGGTGCTGGTGCCGCTGGAACAAGAGCATCGTTCTCCAAAAAGCTTTCATCGGCCTCAGGTTATGGGATTGCAGATGTTTTGGGAAGTTCTTGGACGAGCTGGGTTGATCAAGCTTATGTTTAAGTAAACCCATGTAAACTGTAGGGACCCATTACCCGATCAGCATTCGAAACAGAATACATAGATTTTCTTGACGTAAAATCGACCTGATTGTATTACATAATACATCGCCTATATTAGCAGTCCTAAATTGCTGCTGCGTGTTTACCAGTCCGAAGTATTACAGTTACTGTATATGAGCATACTGTTAGCACTAATAAATACAGCAGAGTATCTCCCCGCGACGCGTGTACATTGGGAAGTCCTTCAAGATTTGCGGCTAATATGCCGAAGTATACATAATCCGCGTCCAGGATTCACGTTAGGCATCCTCGCAAGAGTTTACCAACCAATTCCTCCATTTACGGAGGAGCTGTTCTGAATATAGGGGAAAGTGAGAAAAGAGATATTGAGTAAGCTCCACCGGTCACGCACAGTTTTATCTTGTCGTTTAACTTCCGAATATATAAAAGCCATAATTACAAACACCTCATCTTTTTCCAACGCTGTCTTGGTTAAATGCAGGAGAGATGGTTCGGGCTTGGTGAACAAGTGTGGGCGAGCAGGTACGGAAAACCGAGCTGCGATCAACATGTTATTGTCAAGGGTCGCCTTGTAAAAATTTCCTTAAGGATGAAGCCGCAATCCGTACCGGAGTGAAAAGACTTACTTTCCAGAGCCCATCTTCGTACTTTAACTGGTACTCCTTTCTCTTCGAAGACCACTTCCAGTGATGGGTTCTCACACCGCTTGTCAGGATGTTAGTCGAACCACAGTCAAACTTCACTCACTTCTTCAAAAAACCACCTTCTATTCTCCTCATATCTTTGATCATCTTCTTCTGCCCATGAATTTCAAAAGCTCCTTCTTTCCAGTGAAAAATTCCAACAATAGCGGGCCCGCCTATGGTCGGATTATCGTCTCGCAAGACAGTGATCTTTCGTCCGCGAAGGCCGAACGTCGTCGAGATTGAATAGACAACGGAATCGTCGCGGGATATACGGATACGGGCGTTAAGGACATTGTTCTTGTTGTCAAAGTACGCCTCCATAACGCTTCAAGTATAAAGAGACCGGCCCCCTCCAATATATCTCCAGCCAAGGCAAAGTCAAGTACACGTCACAACTCCTCTGGTCCGCGGTAAAAGTGGGGGATGCGGCGGGTATGGGTGGCCTTCGAAAGCGTAATACGTAGGAACTCCAGCGGCGCCCAAGAGTCGAGACCCGCCCAGGTGAATGCAGCTCAGAAGCGCAGTCTGGCAATTGATAGAGGTGGATCCGACTCGCTTTTGATGCCATTTATCTTTGGCAGAATAACATACGGAACTATGCATAACAGGCACAAATAAGTTCACAACCTCGGACATAACAGGTAAGCCCCGACACCAGCGCAGAAAGCCTCCCAAGAACTTGAAGGATATTAGTATTGCCGTCGCATTGGGATTCCCTTCAGGGATGGGCCATCCGTCAGAACTTCGTCTATATGAAGTTTACTGGAAGGGACCCACGCAACTCACGTCTGGCTCATATTCAGCTCAGGGAAGTTTTATACCCGCAGATAGTAGGCAGCGCTTACAATGTTTCAATAAGATGGAACAATTTGTCCTGTCTTCGATTGAAAATTGAGCTAACCTTTCATCGTCGTAAATTCAGGGTTGCTGCAAAAATCAGATGGGCAATCAGCGCTTCTATACAAAAAAATATCAGTACACACAAGTAGAACACCAGAAAACGCACAAAATAAGGGATGGTCAAGAATCAAGACTGCAGAGTCTCACTTCTAACGCTCGTTGATTCATGTATCACAACTGTGTCGCCCCAGCGTCAATGTACTCGTGTTCGGCTAGAAATCAAGGCTAGACCGTGTAACATCAGGATTGAACTGATAGAACACGTCCATATTTTGCAGAAAGGCGTTTGAGAGAATCAATCGCTCACCGCTTCTGCCGCGGACGATCGAAGTTTACGCGGCCGAGGCAGAAGGTGTATTTTTCTGAGTATCCAGACCGCGGCTCAACCTGAAGGCAAGTCCCCCTCGCAACGTCGAAAGTAAAAATGACTAGAGAGCTCCAGTAGTTGGTTTCCAGAATGTCCGGGGTGTCCACAAACCATATATCTCGACCTTTGAACCCGTAACTACCTAGATTCCAACTTGTTCCGTGGGCGCTTACTTGGTTAGAGTCCTGACTTTGCGGAGGAAGCGATTTCGTCGTTAAGGATAGCTCATGCTGTGTGTTTTTCCTCTATACGAGTCATTTGCAAGCACCAGCTACCCCTTTTCCCAAGGTATACCGACACCAGCCCCTAGAAACGCGTCTCATTCGGAGGGAACCCAGCCCACAACCCAAAGATACGTGCTTGCTTCTTGTTCAAAAAAAAATCCACATACGTTCCCAAAGATTTGGTGTAGTAAATGCGGGACCATCCAATGGAGGTTCCAAGTCGACCAATTGTGGTTGTTTGTAGGGTTTAGAAGTTCGAATCGTGCCTGATCGTGCCACCGAATTTCTCTAAGCACGTGCCATTTAATATAATACACCTGACGTACATGGGCGTCGCGTCGCCAGGACAAACGAGTACAAACATGTTATGCTCCGAGTTACTTACATTTTCCATATCTCAAGTGAAATACAAGAAGGAAGTAAATTGGCACTAAATATACGTATAACAAAGCGGTGCACGCGATGTATCCATCACATCCCTAATGGGTACCAGCTCCGCTAGCGTACCCATTTTCAGACGGAAATCAAGTGTAACGTTCCTATATGGGGGGTCAACAGTCGATCGTCCTGATATTTCGTAAACCCTCCTTATGGCGTCTGCTTTTTGCCAAATCCACCAGATCCGATCAAGGTTAGCGTGGTGAAGATAAAACACCGGATCTATTTCCGACCTAGTCAATAAAAAGAACGGGAATATGGGCTTGTACCACGGGCTCACCTCCTGGGCTAGAACTATCGTCTTGCATCTCCCCGCCGACAATGCGATGTCCCGCATCGTGAATCTTGATCGTCTCCGTGAACGGCCGGCCCTCGAGCTCTATACGGAAGAGCTCGAAAGTGGGTTGCTTTGTCGTATTAGCGACTTGGGCTGGGGTTAGATAGGGTGCAAGTGTCTTGTTATAAGATCGTGTAAGGCAATGATTGTTGATAACTGGGCCTGGGCCGAATGAGAGGTTGTACGATGCGAAGGGGCCATCGGTGACGCAGCCTCCTCCTTTAGGGAAGCCACCGAAGCCAGTCAGCGGATCGAATATTGGAGACGTTGTGATACTGTGGCGTAGGTAAGGGATAATAGAGTCCGTGAGGGGGATAGGGCATACCTTTTATTACGGCCATAATCCAGAGTCCAATCCCAATACCTTTTGAACAACTGAATGTACTGTGCCTCGTAGAGATATTCAAACTGACGGTAATGCTCCCTCATATCCACATTCTCGGCGCAACGCCTTCTCGAATGTTGCGATAAAACGTCGGTGCCAGGGAAGAAAATGGCCCTAAAAACTACTAAGTAGAGGCTGTATTCACCAAAGCGTGCTTTGCTTACTACAAGGTGTATTTCTGGCGCAAGGTTGATATGGAGCGCCTGAAAATCATCGAAACGCGTATTAACAGCCTTAAAAGAGGTGGTAGCAGGGAGGCATTGCATGCACTTGACTGCGTCTGTATACTGACGCTGTTGATATGACGTCAAATTGCGCCTGCAAAAAAGTAAGATTGTTTCATACATGAAGAAAAGGAGACGGACCACTCGCGTCTTTCGAGAGGTTCATAGCACCTTAGTACCCGGTTCGACATTCTGCCACTCTGCACAAGAATGCATGCGACCGTGAAAAGAACGAGAAACGCAGCTTTGAACGAGGCGACTAACGGAATCATAACTGGCTTTTCATCTTCTCTCAAATCCCCAAGACTCTCTTTTTGACCGTCCAAAACAAACTTCTTGATTTCTTCAATAGAAAAGGCCTGAGACTCAAATCCTACATCACTTCTAGGTCGCGCGGGATATAGGAACGTTATCATAATGGGAGACGGATCTGCGTAGAGTCGAGCAAGAAATGTAGTTGGCATTTGTACGGGTCAGGTACATTTAGGTAACTGCAGTTGTGTGGATTTCGATCGTATGCCGATGATGATGATTTGGTTTCATATATGGAAGGAGATCTGGTCGATGAACAGAGTGGTTTGAACCGATCGCATTGCCAACGTATGATCATAGCGTGAACTTTTACGAAAGGACTGGTCTAGGTCAAAATATCATATATTACATCGCCCGGCGGCTGAAGTTTTGAGGCGATCAGGAGCTTTTTGGGAGTGAAAACTTGGCAAAGGCCGTACCTTGTATTGGTGGTTTAATGCTGGCTGTGATGGCCAGTTTATCATTGGCGATAGACATGAAGAAGATGGATTTCTTTCTCGTTGTATTCCATGCAAACTGACCAGTGAAATCGAATCGAAGGTGAAATTGTCAACCAAGCCACGGATCGGTAAACTGCAAAAAGTCTGGGCTCTCTAAATATAGTTTCGGTCTTCGGGATTATCCACGTGGCAAAACAAAATAGACGTCAACTTTAATTTTTTAAACTGCGTGGCAAATTATCTTGGCGCTACTGTTTCCTGAGCGGTACCAATCATCACTTCCTACTTCATCAACAACTCTGACCTTCTCTTCGTATTCCATTGTTCACCGTCACGCAACCAAATTTCTCCGTTGTGTGGGAAGAGATGTGGAGCTTTACACGAAGGGAAAAAAATGCAGTTGTTAACGCACCATGTGGGCACCGGCTTCAAGGTCGCCGTTGGTAACGCCGGGGTATATGGTCTCCCGACAGAGTCATCAAACATAAAAATTAAAAAAATCCACTCCAAAATCCCAAGGTTGGCCGCTGCATACCCCCCTCGTCGTTAATATCTATCATGTCTAGCCTTACTTTTTCGCACATCGATATCATCAACACCACACTCGTTCCAAGCAGCCAACAACCGGACAGTTCATCAGTGACGTACCGAACAAAATCTATCATCGGGTTTCGAGGACGTAAGACTACGACGTTGTCGGTTGTAGATGGTGAATCAGAGAAGGTCGTTGGGGGAATCGACTGGCGCGACAAATCGTTCGTAATTAATGGAAAGGAATGGCAGCTGTCCGTGCTGAAAAGCAAGCCAACTGGGCTATACAAAACGTGAGTCGTTCTCATGAAAAATTTCCCATACCAAAATTCAACTTCAGTAGCCTACGCATCTGGGACTGGGGTGGCCAAAGTTACAAAATAAGGCTGGGTAACAAGCAATGGACTGTACGTGTTGCTCCCTACTCTTGTGTCCCAGGTCGAGGTTTGCTAATTTCGCGTTCAGGCCACGTCAACCACACGTCTAACTCCCGTCGTGACGTTCAACCAATACCAGTCAAACATCTTCAAAGCCAATCAACCTGCGTCGATTCACTTCGCGCCCGGCATGCCCGAAATTGACAAAATTTTCTTCATCTTCGTAATGCTTTATTCAGAGATCAGGATGCAGGATGAATCCGTACGTGTCACTTCTTTATAGCCCTCAGATCGTTGCTCAGACTCTCTACCACCCCGTTGACAGGCTGATGGGCACCTCAACCCGGACTGTTGAGTGCCGAGGCCCTGGACGATGACTAATTGTTATTTTCAACTTTCACGACTTCCTCACGCCATACATCCTCATCACCCGCTGCCATACCAATACATAAAATAGCGGGTGGACGAAGTGGATATATGATTGATTAATGACACCCGTACTTATAATTACTTTTCAAAGATTAATTCGCGCACAATTACACAATTTCAACACAGTCGAGCGATGAGTTTGAACAAGATTAATATTTATGAACCATCTTCATACTGTTACAACTCAGACGATATTCCCTTCTATTCAAAGCTTTATCGTTGCAGATTCCATCGACGTTTCGACGTTGACTGACCCTAGCTTCGTCCCAGGCATCCAAGTGACGCTCGCCTGAATATGCGATTTCCCCATCCTCCAAACATTAAATGCCCGCATTCGCCTTCTACCGGCAGGATCCTCTACACTTTCGTCGACGACGATCTCGGCACGGCTTAAAGAAGTCACTACATTGATTGCACCCTCGTAAGTCTCATGTAACTTTACGGTTACTGGAGCAAAGGACGACCGAGCGTTGAGTGACAGAATCGAGTCAACGGGTGCTTCGGTGAAAGTCAGGGCGAGAGCGTCCAACGAAGTCGTAGCAGATACATTGAACTGCCCTCTAGTTTTGGTCGTAGAGACGAGGCTTATGGTTGCGGTAATCGGCCTGCAATGCAATGCATTAAACAAGGTAAATGCGGTTTATTTAATGTGGGATTTACCCTCTGTTTGTATTCATGCTAAGTTTCGTTTTATCAGGAGTGTTCTTGTTCAAGAGCCCGACGTTTACTTTGATAGGTGCATTGAACGTGGAGAGTTCCAGTGCGGACGAGGTGTTAAAAGTACCCTCGATTTTAGCGTGTGAGGTCTTCACTAATGCTTTGGTGGCAGACAAGGACTGGCGACAATCACGAGTGCGTTAACACGGAAATTATATTGGTTCTTCTGCTCTTACCGCAACATTAATGGGCATCATTGAAGTCGTCAAAGACAACGTATCGAAGTGGACCACATCCGCCAATTGGCTAATAGAATGCGAGAACAGAGGTAAATCTGTCTCGAAATTCTTGATTCGCAAAGGTTGCGTTTTGGAATTCGCTGGGAGGTATACGATAATCGTATAATGGACATAGTCCCTCTTAGGCCACGGCCGTGTCTGCAATTCATTGAAATAACCATCAAGTCACCCCTCGTGCGATTATGTGTCATATACTTACAAAAATACCAACTCCCCTCTCTTTATCCCCCCGGTTGATGCTGCACACCTGAGCACCACCCAAATCTTTTGAATGCCTATACGAAGCGACGATCTGGACCCTCGCGTTATCCATAGATTCATTGGTTGAGACCACAGCCACCATCCCCGCAGCTGCCCCCCGTGACAAAAGAAAGAGCTTCTCTGACGAAAGAGGTAGCTCAAAAGTTACGGAAGACGTAGAGGGCCCTCGAAGGTTGCCGGACGAGATAGAATTCTTGGTCCAGTTTGCGCAAGAACTGATGTTGACATCAGGCGGGAAGGGTACTTCTGTCATAGGAGTACCGAGCTCCTGATTATTTCAGTTACTCGAGTACATTTATTTAGGGGGCGTTGTATTGACAAACCTCGAACGACTTGAGGCTATAAAGCCCTTCCCAGGAGCCGCGATGCTGATTGTTGCCACTTAGGTATATTATGTACACGATCCAAAGAGTGGTGACAGCAAAGGCGGCTTTTGCAACCCCGCCTCGTTGGCGCGTCCTAGGATCATTGTCTTTTTGGGGGGCTACGGTATCGTGAGAAGCCGGTTTTGAAAATGGAATGGGAGGGTGGTAGGCAGGAACCTTTTCTTCAAGGTAATTGGCATCCATAGAAGTGGAACGGAGCTGTAGATTAGTTGTTATATGAGCTTACAGAGGCGTGTGGATGGCAGAAAGTAATCAAAGTCATTATCAAAGGCCCCACGACGACACCTTGATTGATCCCACCCCAAACCCACTTGTAGAATAATCGAAGATGGCATTGCAGGCGAGCGCCTAAATACTGTGAGAAGTATGTTGGAAATTGATGAGTAATCAGATAATCCGGCATCATCGTCATTATTATTCCCAAGGCTATGAGCTATGTAAATATATAGAATATGCTATTTACTATGCTATAAGGTTGATAAGGGCATGTAAACAGGCCAAGTAAAAGTAATGATCGTAACGACTACAATCTACCAGGAGTCTAACAACCCTTAGGGGTCACTGCGCTCAAGGATCCTCCAACAAAGTTTCCCCAGGGGCCAGTGGGCGCTATTCGCGTCACTTTGTGGTGTGATTATCTCCTATCAATGTATGTTTGATGCGTATGTGAAATAGGTTCTCTGATGCACATGGATATATCATATCAGTGTATAATGTTCCTCGATATGCGGCAGGATCTGTCAGCTGGTTAAGATTGACATACACTGTCTCTATGATATTTTGGAAAGCTGTTAAGCATCTTCTTGATTCTTATAGGTTAATTCAAGAGCTGTTGATATTTATCTTGGCAAAACTCGGGAAATGACAGACTTATGCAGGAATTTA
The DNA here is from genome assembly GCA_015584075.1 of Collybia nuda. Taxonomy (NCBI): domain Eukaryota; kingdom Fungi; phylum Basidiomycota; class Agaricomycetes; order Agaricales; family Clitocybaceae; genus Collybia; species Collybia nuda. Next base: position 80,406 of record MU150257.1, read on the forward strand.
TACATGCTCAATCGCTCTTCTACAAACAAGGTAATGCGTGTACAATCTTCTTGGACCTGTTGCGAAGATCCTGTGATCAAATTAAATTGAAAAACTGGAAATACCTATGTAAAGTAGGCGCTGGTAATGAATACCCGAGATACCCGAAATGGAGAATATACGTTCTGTTTGTGCAGTCAATTTGTTTTCTCCCAATAATCATTGATGTAACAAGATAATCATCATAAAAACATTACTCATACAACAACTATGACGAAATACGATATCAGAGCTCCAAAACGGCCGGCGCCATCGAAGTTTCGACATTAACGAAGCCTAAATGTTTTCCCTCGGGGGACCAACTGACACTCCCAGTTACACGCGACGACCCAACTCGCCGGATATCAACGGATCTCTTCCTCTCTTTCCCGGCTGGGTCCTCAACCTTTTCGTCCACAGAGAGTGAGACTCCTCTCAGAGACGTTGATAGTATGAACTCTCCTTCATAAGCCGGATGCATCTTAACAATCGCGGGAGCAAGCGCCGTGCGGGCCTTGAGCGAGATGCTCGAACCAACGGGAGCATCAGTGACGATCATGTCGACAGGTCCTACCGCAGTAGTGCCGGAAATTATGAATTCCCCTCCCGTCTTTTCACCAGAGACAAGACTCATTTTTGCGCCAATTGCCCTATAAAAAATCTTTGTTTAGATAACCAATGGTGAAAATTCATATTATCTGGTACTTACGCGTTTGTTGTCCTCATAGTGAGTCTCGTCGCTTCTGTGCCTTTGCCATTCGAGAGCCCCACGGTTACATTTATAGGTGCGTTTGCGGTAGAAAGATCTAATGACGACGACGTGTTGAACGTGCCCTCGATTTTGGCACTTGAGGTTGCTAGTCTGACCTCGGTAGCGGACAAAGACTGATTAGATATTAAATTCAATTAGCCCATCTGTTTCCGTTTATGAATTTTTATTCAGCTTACCCCAACACTAATCCTCATTAATGAAGATTCGAAAGACAGAGCATCAAAGTGGACAGTATCCGCGAGGTCTCCAACATCGTGTGCGAAAAGGGGCAAATTGGTTTCGAAATTCTTAATTTTGAGGGGCGATTTACCAGAACCTGATGGAAGATGCACAGTGATGTCGAAATTAACCCCAACTCTCCTTCCGGACCATCGCGGTGCCTGTAAAACATCCACTGAGTGTTTCACCCGGCGCTGGATAAGTAAAAGGTGCTTACGAAGACTCCTACTCCTCTCTGATCCTCGCCCTTACTAATCTCACACACCATGATGTAGTCTAAAGCGGACTCGTGTCTGTATGTCGCGACGACATGAATCTTGACGTCCTTTCCATCTTTATCCGATTGTACGAAGTTCACCGAGCCCGCAGCAGTTCCACGGGACATGAGGAATAGCTTTTCTGATGAAAGAGGCAACTTGAATTCTGCTGACGATGAGAAACGCCCTCGAAGCAAATTAGAGGCCATGACGGAATCCTGAGTCATATTTGCACAATCCCCGATATCAACATCTGGTGGGAGAGGGGGTTCCATTGAAGAAGCAGCTAACTATCAAAGAGAGACAAGTCATTTTTAGTCAAGTCACGTTTTCAAAGGCAAACCTCAGATGAGTTTCTGCCGTTGCAGCCTGATCCAAGGAAGTGGCGCCCCATGATACTGGGGAGAAAAGTGTAGGCAACCCAGATAGTGATTAGGGCAAGTACGACTCTGAAAGTCCTCCGTTTGCGCGAACGGCGGATTGTGGGGTCGATGTCAGTGGGAACGGTAGGGTTATCATGAGATATCAGATCTGAATATGGGATAAGAGGCTGGGGAGCGGGTCGACAGACGGGGACTTTTTCTTCAGGATAGTTGGAATCCATTAGGGCACGATGAAGTTGTATATTCCATGGAATACCACCTTTTAAACACAAGTGAGTGGAAAAAGAAGGCTAACGTCATTGTGGAGGGCGCCAAATTTACTGCGCCGCAGGACTTTGTCACCTTGGTGCATCTTACCCAGTCCATATACAGTAGAATTTATTACCATAAGGATCGCGTGACTGCTGCGGATGAACGGTTACCCGTGACAATTACGATAACGGTACCGAAGCCAATATTGGTGGCGTAATTATTTTCTACTCACCTCCACATAATGCAGGCTGCTTTCTGGTGCATCGTGTGCTTCACCAGGCACCCAAGTCGGCCTGTGATGCTTGCCGACATAGGATGGAACATACCCACTGATCTCGAACCTACGGATTTCATTTCTACGGCAGTCTCGGAGCATTTAAAAGATAGTACGTACCCTTTTAGTGCTCATGCACTATCGCTGCTGCGATTTCCCTTAAGCTTGGGAAAAGGTTGCGAAATGACCACGACTTGATGAAAAGTTTATCCCCTCTCTTTCATCGAAATACATCATGATCAGAGTGACACCATGCGAATACATATGTGATTCGATGTAATTTTAGGGCTAAAAGTATACGGTCAGTAAGTTTGAGGAGTATGTGCGGGGGTGCGTACCAGAGATGACCAAAACTCACATTTTTACTTTTTGAGATCAGACCACAAGGCACCTGAATTTGTACGTATCCCTTTCTTTACGGGAACCTATATTTGCACTCATACCCCGATATTAAAGGGATATTCAAGTTGGACGCTCATGAGTTCAACTGTACGTGAGTCGGCGAAGCTGTTGAAAATCAGTTGAACAGAGCCTGGGAATTTGCAACGGTTAATATCTCTTCCGATAACCGGAGAGCTCCCAATCCAACAAAAAAAAATGTGGTGACCATTGCTCGTTTGCAAGGTACGAAAATTCCGGTGTGGTATGATCTCTCAATTCTATGACACAAATTATTATCTCTCGGAGACGAGGTCGCGATGGTGTAACTTGTTTCGATCGCCCCTCTGACCAGCTGAACCGATCAATGTTGATTTCCTCATAATCTACGCGATCTCTTCTTTCATCTTATCTCATCCTAATTTACAGTCTATATTCTGCGGACATTGTTCAGCGCCGACTCTTCATGACCCTTACCAGACACCACCCCCTAGTTTCGTGAGATGGCAACGAGTTGCCTTCTATCTCCGCAGATACTATATGCTTGGTGATTTCCTCTTGACGAGAACAAGGGATAAGCATGGCGAAACTAAGGCCCAGAACACCTCTTCAGGTCACTTGGTAACCTTCCTCACAACCTTTCTAGTAAATGCTAACTAATCAAATAAAATGTTAGATGGCTATTTATCTTACTGGGGGCATAAATCCTAAACACCTCCTATGCCAGAAGTACTACGATTTCTATCCTCCGACCTTGAATTCAGAGATTTATCGCTATCACTATTAGACGACGTTAGCGGGGGTAAACCTGTGTCCCGAGGGGAAATTCGGTCTGTATTCCCCGAACTTTGATCTGATTTATCCATTTGCTCATTCGCACTTAGTTACTACGATCAACTGACTGATTATCTCCGCTATTTTACCATATATATAAATGACCTTAGTGCTCTCTACTTCGTTCAAAAAATTACCCCAAATTTCAAGGCGCGTCAAGAAGATTATGCGATTCTCATTCATGTTCGTTGATACCTTGCGCCTTCATTAACTTTTCACCTAACGACTAGCGCCCAGCACTGCAGCGGCTTCTTTGTGCCTTGCACCGCTCGCCTCTAGCCTTATCCTCCATGTCCCTACTAACCCACAGTCTGGTGGTGTGACTGACATAATTTGGGAGAACCAGCCGGGAGATCCGGCGACGTGGACGCTGTTTCTCATGGACTCTCGGGACGCCTTTGGATTAAAAGCAATACTAGGGAGGTTTATTGATCCAACACCCGAACACCTTACTGGTATAACCCTCCCGGTCTTAGCACCAGGGTAAGTAGAGCCTCATGTTTAGTTTATCAAGAAGTTAACCTGTTTTGTCTTAGTGATTATTATGTCCTGAAGGCGGTGAACTCAACGTAAGCTTTCTTATTTGTTTCATGTCCGTGGTAGATGATCATCACAAAACAGTTGGGTCGACTTCCCTTATGCCTGGAGTCCGAAGTTCGCAATTTCAGCTTGAACGGTTATGGTTTGAGATGAGAGTCAATGGTATATGAACTACTGTCCACCATCAAGTATAGGAAGAATTAGAAATATTACAAAAATATGTACACATGCACTATTGTATTCGATGACCGTGCGCTCCGCCTATAGAAAAGTCCGAATGGTCATTCATCATGGGTCGGTCATCGTGACGATGATGTCAATGTAATATTTTCTATCTCCCAGTCTCGCCCTTTGACGGGATTCTGCACTTCGTGTCTCGAGGAGAAATCAGATCGACTTTTACTTTATATCAATTAAGGTACTCACTTGTCCTTCAAGTGTGCATACATCCCCGAAAGCATGAACAACTGTTTATTAGAGGACGGGCAATGTTTGCACTTGATGTCCACAGTAGTATCGTGTAAAGTTCTATTAGGGTTTGACATTTTGAACATAGGGATCGTCAAGGGAGTCGATCGCAGGTTCGGTAGGAAGAAAAGATCGTTCGGCTCTTTCGGGTTGCTGATATTATGCCTGTTACCTATCGATCAGCGGGTCGTTTAGCAGCACAAAGCGAACTTACGTAGCCTGTAAGTGCTCGACGACCGTTTGTCGTACCACCCAGGCATCAAGGTATATCGAACAGTGACTGCACGTCCAACACTGGTGGTTCCGGATGGGGTCTGTCTCTTCTGGTTTAGTGACATTTGTGGCTTGTTGGGCAGTGAGAACGGTCCACGTCGGCTCCGTGGAGTGTAGACGGTATAAGTGATGAGCGACCTAAAAAATGAGATGACGATAAATGTTGGCGTCGCTCCTTGGTAGGAAACCATGAAACTTACGCCAGACCGCCAGGTATAAGCACAGCGACCAAAAGGGTGATCTCGGGAATATTTAGGCCCACATATAGAACAGAAGAAGCGAAGGTCTTTCTTGTCCATATCTGCAGGAGTTGTGGTTGCGACATCGAGGCCCGCGAAGGCGACGAATTTTGCAGCAGCTGCTGATCCTTTCTCCGAAAATGCAATCATTGTCGAACTATCTCCATTTATAGTGCGCCATGGGTCCACAGTACAGTGGTGGGGAGCGACACCGTCCCAGCCGAATAGCGGATTTCCATATTCGCATCCCCACACCGATTGATTCGCTAAACATTTCCGAGCGCACTCGAAGACCGAAGTAGCTAGGGTGAGTGGATCAATACCGGGGGCTGGGGTGAGGCTCGAAATTTGCCCCGTATTCTTTGAAGGGGGACTAATATAAAGCTAATGAAATGTATTATGAGCGTTGCGAAAAATGACGTACAGTTTACTCCTCAAATCGGCCCTTCGTCCTTCGATCCATTCCGTTATCAGACCAGGTAACATCGATATAGGTTCTTGTAGATTGTCAGTGCTGAAAGTAGTTATATCTTTGGCACCGAGAACCTGGTCGAAAATTGGAAACTTTGCTACGTCTTCCACCCTTGCCTGGTATATCCACTCCGACGGGACTAACGTCTTGAGGTAAGATTGGTACGCCGTTTTTAGGAACGTCATCCTACTCTGGACGAGCAGCTTTCGTTGTCGAACAAGCCGCTCTGTTTTTCTCGCTTGAACGACTGGTTCAAGTATCGGCTGTATACGTCTCCAAACTATAAAAAAAAGAAGTTTTGAATATTGAATCAATATATCACGGTCGTTGGAGATTGTTATTTACTGACTCTTGTCTGTAAGCTCAGTACTCTGATTGCTCTCTTTCGTCATGGATATTGATTGGATATCCTCGTCAATATACCCTAACTCCTTGAATTTTTCAACAATCCTGTACATGTGGCGTGAGTAACAACAGACCTTTTCTCCACGAAGGCGGCTTACGCGTGATATCGTTTGTCCCTCTTTGATTCCGCTTCCATATTACGTTGAGATGCTGCCGTATCAGCCCAATCCTCACATATGATAGCATACTAGCATACAAAACTGATCAGCTTGATTGTCGCTGATATCAAGGGTATTTAGTCGGCGTACCTTAGTAATCTCGTCGACCAGATCTATCCTTGCCAGCTTGAACTCGTTGAGTTTCTCCTTCGCCTTTGGTAATCCCGTCTGGAGGTTCTTTTGCAAAGTTTCCCATTCCCGTGCGACGTACTCGATGTCGGCTTTCCAGTAGAACCTGCTTCCTGACGCGTGACCATGTGCCCAACCCCCAACTAAGGAAGAAAGGTCAGAGGTGGGCCTTAACTATCGCGAAAATGTTACCATTTGTGTACGGAGTAAAATTGAGGATGATTGGGTCCAACGTAGGACACTCTTTCGCGAACTTGGAGGTGACGATGAGACTATCATGTTTCAATGTGTTAGATACATCTGACATGGGGGTTGTGATACGGACGGACTTGTTTTTCTTGCATCTCGTACAGACCCGGCGGCGAAGGTAGAAGTCAACTTTATGGACGCTTTTAGCTCCACAGTTCTGTAAAACCGATTGTCGGCGATATAACACGGGTTTTGAACACGGCTCTTACCTGACAAGTCGACCCAGATATCAAAACAGCCCACTTTGGCTCAGAAAAATCGGAAGGACAGTCCGGAATCCCCAAGATATTTCGTGCGGTTTTCCAGACTGTTATTGCATTGCGAGTCATCAATGTTTGGCGAAGCGATTTGCTTGTTCGGGTCAGGTTGACGAGGTCTTTGGGTGCAAGCATGCCCAGGATCTGTTCAATGGAAGCGTCAGGAGTGAAAGAAAAACAGAAAATGGCTACGAACCTCGAATAAGATGTCCAGGGGCATGTCTAGAAGAAGCCCAAGTGACTTTTTCCCTCGCGTAACTTTTTGAGGTGACCCTTTCGAACCCGAGCTGGATGCATGTTTCGCGCGTTTTGCTGGAGCTTTTCCGGTAGCAGCTCCTATTCGAAGTGTTATCTTCCTTCTTTACGAAACGAGGGCCATTGAAGGAATACTGACGAGAAGTTCTACCTTCCCAGTCACTAGCCTCTTCCTCGGATTCGGACGTAAGACCCGATTCGAAACCATCGTCTGTAGACTCTTCTTCCTCTGTTTCCGCACGGTAACTTACTGGCTTGGATACTCTGGCAGATTGTCGCCGAGGAGTCGCCATTCTGAACGTGAAGGTGGGCCTTGTGGATGTTGCAAGGTGGCAGGAACAGGTAAACTAATTAAGCGTGCACCGCCTCATGCGACGTTGTTTTTTCAGGGCGTGATTTACATAAATTGGGGCCTGCCCCTGAGCGGCGTCGCATAAGTCCGAATTGATACTCCGTTGGCGCCAAGTCTTGTTCAAATCCTTTTACCTTGTTCACCTCTTTTCCAAATCACTACTTGCCACGTACACACCGAAAGACACTAAATGCCAAAACTTGACGACCCGATATAAATGGCGCCCTTGTTATGTATTGTGTAAGCCCAGCGATTCATCATCGCGGCCCGCTATGAAGGGCAATCTCTGTTAACTTGCCTGGAGCAGTGGATATGTCGCAATGGAGAAGAATCCAGCGTGCTCCCCTTCATAACGCTATGGCATCATCTATGCGGGGCGTGCGCCTAGAAAGTGGCGTGTTAGAGCCAAAAGCATCAGGTGCAGAGTAGGGGAGCGTTGTGTGCAGATTCGAGCCCCACCTGAAGCTTTCTGCCCCAGCTAAAGCGGCGAAGGTCCCTGGGCGTAATCTACTCTTTCAACGCCGTGAAAATACATGAAGTTTGAGGACCTTCGTTCGGATTGTCCCCAACCAAAGGCCATAGATTGTAATAGTTTCGAAAGGTCACCCTGTTTATGATATTGATGGTGATATTGATAAAATTGATTGGATTGTGGACCAGTTTGCACACGAGATATATAGTCGACACAGAAAGACACAATTCGGGCGTTTCTCAGGTTCATGCCGTGCGGAGATTGGGTGGAGATTTAATTTCCAGGGATGGGTGAAGTTACATTACGACTGAACCCTGGTAAGACCTATAGTCGGCGGTAACAGGTTCTCACAACCGTTCATTGCGCTGAGCGCTACCGCGATACCACCTTTTTATCGAAGGCTACGAGTTAAGGTCTCCAGGTTTAAAAAGCGAGAAAATAAAAGGGTGGGTACAACCGCCCATTTTTTGTTTCCCCCCAGAAATAACGGGTTTATTTGCCGCGGCAGTAGCTGTAGAAGGTAAAGGAGAAGTACATGGCAAATGTTCGTTTAAATGATTGCTCACAGAAAACTGTGGTGTGTAGGACTCGGAAAATTGGATCCCCAGGCCGGAGCCATTCCATCCAAGCACGACCAAACAAACACGTCTCTCTTTCTTCTCTAATCTTCCCAAAGTTCAGCTCTTTTTCAACGCGTCATCGATTCAACTTGCAGCAGGTTTCGTGTCACATAACTACGTCATTCCAGTTCCCAAGAAAAAAGGTATATAAGACCATTGACCGATTAGACGATGCGAATTCTCCCCTTCCCTCCCTTGCCACAATACCACAATGCCCTCCAACATTCCAGAAATCCAGTTCAAGGGATACGCGTGAGTTGCTCCTCTCATCGCACGATGTAAGTTTTAACGCGTCATAAATACTAGGGTCCATGACACTAAAAATTGGACTACCTTCGAACTTATCGATTTCGAACCCAAACCATTCGAAGATTACGATATCGATATCAAGATAGAGTATTGCGGTGTCTGTGGATCTGATGTAAACAATCACAACCCTCCACCTCATTCTCGTTGCTCATACCTTGTAGGTTCATACTATCACAGGCGGATGGGGAAAACCTACATTAGTGCGCATATAGTTGGTCCTCTCAGTGATATGGGTAAATGTTGAGCATAGAAATGCGCAGCCTATTATACCAGGCCACGAAATTGTTGGAAAAGCTGTACGCGTCGGACCTAAAGTATCTTCTATCAAAGTCGGGGACCGCGTTGGAGTTGGGTGCGTCATTAGATCTATGTTTACAGCAGTTATATTCTTACTCCAGCCGGTAGGGCCCAAATCTGTTCGTGCATGAAATGCGAACAGTGTAAGAATGACAACGAGCAATAGTAGGCCTTACCTCAACGTTTTTTCTCCCTCAGAGAATTAACCGTTCTCTCTAGTTGCCCCAAGGCCGTCAATACTTATAGTTCACACTATCCTAACGCTGAAAAAACCCTTAGCCAGGGTGGGTATTCCACTGCTGTCCGCGCACACGAACGATTCGTCTTCCCCATACCGTCCGCTTTGCCACTGGAAGAAGCTGCGCCGATGTTATGCGCGGGACTTACTGTATACTCACCGTTAGTACGCAACGGAGCCGGGTATGTCTATCATTCACACACTCCGTCCATTCACTGAGGAATCGTGTAGAAAAGGAAAGAAAGTTGGTGTCGTAGGCGTTGGTGGTTTGGGGTGATCCTTTGACCAAGTCACCTTTTCCCAAATATCGTATGATTGACTTGAATTATTATAGCCATTTCGCTATCCAATTTGCCAGAGCTCTTGAGTGTGACCGTATCGTCGCATTTTCACATTCTTCCCATAAGCAGGCTAGTCAAAAGTCCAGTTCTATTATGCCGTTATTGAATAACGAAATCACTACAGGACGATGCCGTGGAGCTTGGTGCGACAGAAGTTGTAATCACTGGAAAGGCAGGGTTTGAGGAATCACTCGTTGGACAACTGGACCTCATCATCGTTCGTTATTACCCATTTCTTGCTGATTCATTCCATAAAACGGTGTCTGCGAGTAGTGCACTGCAGACGTTTCCGACGGGATTCCGCTCAGGGAGATTATGTCTACCTTGAATGTTCATGGGCGGCTCATCATGGTAGCCATACCGAACGAGGACCTCCCTTCGTTGATGTCGAGTGGTACAGTGTATAAAATCATCCTCGTTCCTGGTCGCTTACCCGGCATCTCGGCAGATCTTTCTAAAAACGGATCATTTCTCGGGGGTAGTAAAATGTGAGTTTGCGTATTTTTCTGGTCTTCTCATTATATTTTCGTTGGCGTGTTTAGCGGTAGTAAAAAAGAAGCTCTCGAGATGCTAGACCTTGCCGTCAAGAAGGGTGTGAAACCTTGGATTGAGATGTTATCTAGTTGCGTATTCATCTCTCCCGACTTCTATTACTAATTTCTCGTTGCAGTGAAGGACTGTGGAACTGCGGTCAAAGCTGTGAAGGAAGGAAATGTACACTATCGCCATGTTCTGAAGTATGACTATATTGTTGGGGGCTTATCGGCTGCTGATCATTCAAATTTTTACGCCATAGAATGGATATCGAATAATTCGGAAGATGTATACGGTGGGTGTATTGGACGGAAGGGTCGTCGGTATTTGTTTCGATCTTTGTGAGTTGACTGTATTCACATTGAGCGGAGTTTTTAAACTGCCATGGTAATTTTGCACTATCACGGAGATGATACTCATTCATGATCGAAAATCCAACTCATCGCAATATCTAGTCCGAATCACAAGGAGGGCTCTAAATGGAGCGCTTCACGAAAGTCCGATACGATCCATTTGAATTCGAAATCAGTACAATACAACGGAGTTGCGAATACACCCTACTCTAGTGAGGTTGGTGCGTTGGGTAACTTGTTTCATGTTTTGCACATTTTACTGGCTAGACCCTTTTCAATAAATTCCAAAAATAAACCAGACCTCGGGATAACTCCCCCACTATACAAACTTTGACAGGCGACTACGACGCTATTGTTCTGTTTTCACGCTGTGATATGGCTGCCGCCCGTTGGATTTAAAATGTGTTGTATAACTCCACTTCTGGATGTATGGGGCTGTAAGTGAACAACTCCGGGTCACACGCACACAAGAAGCTGTCTAAACAAGCACGACAAAACAAACGCGCTGCTCTTCCCATGAAGTCAGCTGCCGGGGCTTGTTCGGACGCCGTATACGTGTGGAAAGGCCCGGCCATTCAGTATGAAGGCCGATGCCCTTCCCTTCCGTTGTACCTCAGGCGAATGACATTCGGACATCATGCCAAACCGGCGGCGTGTTTGACTGTGCCTTTGGACTGATATCCTGCAGTTACATCCCCGGATAGGACTTCCATCGACTCGATCCCTGGAGAATTTATTGTCATCAGGCCATGACGTTTTGCTCCAGACGGTCACATTCTATGCTGGGGCAAATCCTCGAGAGGCGGATAGATGAAGTTGGTAAGGGTCCTAGTTTAAACTCAGCTGTCCCGGTTCTACCGTTGAGGTAGGTGTACTAGGTGGATCTGTTACCGGTCTAAATCCATTTTTTGCAATAAAAAAAAGGTATATAAGGTTCCAGGAAGAAGGATAAATGTAAAATCCCCAACCTTTCTACCCACTACAATCTTACAATGCCTTCTGCTGTTTCCACTACACAATTCAGAGGATATGCGTAAGCTATTACCTCCTTCTACCCAGTCAATTTCTAAAGCGACCCACTCACTGTTAGTATCCATGACACCAAAAATTGGACGAGCTTTAAGCTCATTGACTTTGAACCAAAACCGTTCGAGGACTACGACATCGACATCAAGATTGAATACTGTGGTGTTTGTGGTTCCGACGTAAGTAACTACAACCTTCCATCTCGTAATTTATTGATCAAATGCGCAGGTCCATACTATCACCGGCGGGTGGGGAAAGCCTGCACTAGTAAGTATTTAATAGACCTTCATGCGCTAAAGAATAAATGCTAAACACGATTATATGTAGCCTATTGTACCCGGACATGAAATTGTCGGCAAGGCTGTCCGCGTCGGGTCAATGGTTTCTTCTATCAAAGTCGGTGATCGAGTAGGAGTTGGGTGCGTCGTTCATGTCCAAAGCTAAAACGGTTATATCTATAAATCTGCTTCTCAGCGCACAGATTTGCTCTTGTATGAACTGTGCCCACTGCAAGAATGACGATGAGCAATAGTAAGTTGGTTCTCGATGTTCACCTCTCTGCCTAACGCTCATGATATCCGGTTTAGTTGCCCAAAGCGTATCTATACCTACAACTCACGGTACCATAACGCCGAGAGAACCCTCAGCCAAGGCGGATACTCTACTGCTGTCCGGGCCCATGAACAATTCGTGTTCCCAATACCGGATGAGATGCCATTAGAAGAAGCCGCGCCAATGTTATGTGCAGGGTTGACGGTATACTCACCATTGGTTCGCAATGGTGCTGGGTACGTCGGTGGAATTTGCTGCTTCGCCTAACTATTGAATAAGGAATATATAGAAAAGGGAAGAAGGTCGGCATCGTAGGCGTCGGCGGCCTGGGGTAAATTTTGACCACTGCCATCGACCCTTATCATTTAATTAACTGATGTAAAATTTCATTGATATAGCCACTTTGCCATTCAATTTGCCAAAGCGCTTGAATGCGACGACGTTGTTGTGTTTTCGCACTCACCCAAGAAACGGGTACGCCACAATCTTGATATCGCTTGTGGCGCTCGCTTGTATGTGTTTTGACTGATGCCATCTTATCGATAGGACGATGCCATGACCCTAGGGGCAACAGATGTCGTATTCACGTGCAAGGATGGGTTCGAAGAACCTCTCGTGGGTCAGTTAGATCTTATCATCGTTTGTTTTTTCCTTCTTCGTATTGTTTTTATTTATTTAACGTGGAGCGTATTGCTAGTGCACCGCGAACGTCTCAGACAGTGCCCTGCTGAGGGGGCTGATGTCCACTTTGAAAATCCACGGCCGTCTCATCATGGTTGCGATGCCAGATGAGAGCCTCCCATCGTTGATGTCAACTGGTGAGTATACGTAACTGCTTCATAATCATGCATATGCAGTCTTCCCCTTTCTGGACTCGGGTTCCTTACGTTGGTATTTTTGGCAGACCTTGCAATGAACGGAGCGCTCCTCGGAGGTAGCTTAATGTGAGAGATCGCGTTTCGGACCGTATTATTTATGCTGACTGTGGCCCGGGTGTGCTCGTTACTTTTAGTGGTAGCAAGAAGGAAGCACTTTCGATGCTTGACCTTGCAGTCAGGAAGGGCGTAAAACCGTGGATTGATGTTGTTCCCAGTTGCGTATCCTTCCATCCTCTTTTTTTTCCGGGTTTTTCGCTCGTATTACTGACCATCTTACTGTAGTGAAAGACTGCGGCAAGGCGGTCCGGGCCGTCAAGGATGGGAAAATTCGTTATCGTCGCGTCTTGAAGTAAGCATTTAGGTTCGATGGTGAGAAACAGGCCACTGATAAATGATTCGCATGTAGGATGGATATTGAGTAATCGCTGGGTGATGTTTTAATTAGAATTCATTCTACTGTTATCGCTATATTACAACCGTGTGGTTGACATTTATGGGACGTATAAGTTCATTTATGAAGTCGATACCCATTCATCTGGCTGTAGTAAATACAAAATTAGCTTTTTTTAGTTATATTACTGAGCGGTGAATGATTTTGTTCATAATGGGCTAAAAGTGGACGGACAGTGAGCATAATTTGACCGTGACCGTTAGGCCAGCTCAACTTTTTTTTTTGAGAATAAGTAGAATATTTATCCTGATTTATTATTTTATTTATCTTGAGTCAACCATAAATGTAGTTTGACAGAACCTTACCTTCACATGTTGAAAAGGTCATCCCGGCGCCCATGGAGCCATGATGCCATAAAATGCAAAGAAATTTGTCGGTCCTCAGAGTACATTCCAGCCTTTCGTGAGTTGTAGGATTGTTCCACATCGGCTAGGTTTTTTTTCTTGGCAGCGTGGGTCCGCGTGTCGGCTTGACTTTCCAGCTTGCGGCTTGGTAGAGCATGTGGAAAATATTAAGGTTCTCTCGAAAACTGCTTCTGTTTTAGAAGGGCATGCAAATGTTCAACCAGTAGAAATAATTGTAACGTTATTATTCAGCGCTCTGGGCATAGGGCATAGTAAGATAATGGAAGTTTCTGCAACTTAACGACATTTGGTTTTACTCCGACCCCGCTCCTCCGATTGGCCGGAGATTATGGGTTGTCCAATATATTTCACGGAATTCACATCGCATCATATAAATTCTGTATATTTTTCGAAAGGGGCCTAATGAGCAAAATATATTCGCACATGGAGTTGGAACGAACGTTCAGCCCGGAGCGCAAGGAAATTTTGTAATGAGGTACTCCACGAGTGAAAAAGCCTTATTTCAATCCCGTTCAAATTGGAGTCACTAGACGACATGAGTTGGACGTTTTAATGTCCAAAACACAAATATAATCAAGATTTACTGTAACCTGGTACGTGAGTGGCGTACGTCACATAACCCCAAAAGATGGTCGCTGAACTTACCGAAAGTACATTCTAGAAACTTGCTGCAAGTTCGATAATCCTATTTCGCTTGTGAGGCCCGCGCTTTGAATGTCAGCATTATCGTCTGATTCATCACCCGCCGTAACGTTGGTCATCAAGGCTCTCACGTAGGTGTTCACCCGTGCGTGGACCATATCGGCATCTGCAGAGGAGGTTTCGTCACCCCGGATGATCGCACACGGGCCCCCCGATCTAGGCTCATAGCGTACGGGCGCGGGTATTGCGATTGACCGTGTGGAAGTTGCTGATACATGGAAGAGCCCAAACGAGAGTGATTGGATGGTATCAGAGCTGAAAAGAAGCTAGTTAGATGACCAGAGTTACCGATTGGATACCGATAAGATGCCGGAGACGAACAAGAATTTATTCTCCTTCGGGGTGCAATGTCATTAGCCGAGGGGCCTTTCGAAATGGAGTTTGGGGATACTCACGTCAAATACAGCCTTCATGTTCTTGTTGAGATGAAGCGAATTGTGAATGGATTGAGAGGTTTACTACGTAGCGAGCGGGCCGGGCGGTCCAGGGGCCCCCGCCGTGTCCTTGAAAATAATAGTCGAAATTTGTATAGTGACATACCCCCCGATCGACGATGGTTCCTGGTAGGCAGTTTCCGTTCTGACTACTAATTTATTCTGCGGGAAGAACCTTTAGACGTGGGATGGGAAGAGGTGAAGGAGACCTAGACTTTTTTTTTGGGTTTAGGCGAGACTCGCCTCATGTGGTGACGCTTCGCGACAATCACAAGCGAAATCTTTGTGCAGATGTTGAGTTTCTCGCACGCTTCTAGAAGGAACACAGGCAGAACAGGTCGGTCGATAAGAGCCTTATGGTTTGCGGTACTTTTCAGTGGTGGAATGTCTGGAGAAATTTATCAGCGGCGTGGATTTTCAGGGAGCCGCGGCTTACCTTGCGCGACTACTCGGTCATGTTTTCCTTCTGGCACCCCATCTGGTGTGTCCTTCGATCATTCTATGGTCGATCGCTCAGGATAGGTGGACTTACTGCGGTAAATGAGAATACGCTGCGGCATGTCACCGCTTATCCCTTCACGATCTCGACAATGAGAGATAAACTCATGCATCGCGTGCTAAGGGTTGGAGGTGAGTCACCATTTCGGGCCTTTCCAACGTAAGCGTGATGATCACACCCTGAACATGGTTTGAAGCTCGGGAACGAGCTTTTCATGGGTACTTTGGATAGTTCTGGACGCGATGTAGCTCATTCTTACGGAATCTATACAGGTGATTGTGGATGCAATAAGGATTCCTCGGCTTCTATGTCTAAGTACGAAATGATCCACAGGTGCTATTTTCATTCCTAGGGAATAAGATCAGCAAGGATCTACATACATACGTTAAGATAATGAAAATAGATCACCGGTAACGAGCGTGGATTCTGGAAGGGTCAAGAGGGGAGGTTTTTGGAATATAGTTTGTTCCACCTAGCTTCGCATTAATCCTACCGGTATATTAGTAAGATGCGGAATCGAAAGAATGTGGAACGAACTTGAGCATCACATTCGCTCAGCAGCGTGGGTTTTCGTAGTTACTGTTTTTGAACTGCGTTGGACACCCATCTAAGATTAGGGAAGATTAGATGTTCAATCTTTATCGGGAATAAATCTCAAATGCTGGCCTGACCTTGACATCACCGAAGCTAACGTCGAGTATGTAGTATCACTAGGATTACATGCGTACTAGGTCAGGCGACTCACTGTTTGATTTTCACATATACTTTTGATGCTGAGACGTGAGGGAGAACGACGACGCAAAATCTGGAAGTGACCCTTTGGTTGTCATACACTGTAGGAGTTGCTATGTGGTTCTCTCAAGAACAACATACGTTAAAGCAAGGAATTAGGTCACGCTCTCAATGTCACCCCTTGGATCGTAGTATGTAACCAAGGGATTAATATCACGGACCATAATCCCTACATTTCATCAAGAAAACATTTATAAAAATGACATAATTCTCACCTAGATTACGGCTCGCCACAAGAATGTGATTAGCAGTCTTGCTCACTATCTGGTACCGAAATAAAATGGCCGTGTTGTAGATTACAAGGCACCAAGCGCTGATGGAAGCTGGTTGATATACCTGTCGACTAAGCCTTCCGTAGAACGCATGAATAATCCTCCAAGCCCGTAAAATACGAATAACATACATGTCCCAATATCCTTGAGTTATATTCGGATCCTATATAGTGTGTAGATGAGGAGCTTGAAGGTGTCATATTCACAATCCAACACGCCAGAGTCGTTAAGAGTCTCATCAATCCGAAGCGAATAACAGGCGAGAATGTGTGCGTCAAAAGCGAGTGGGTTCAGGTAACCTCCCTGGAGTGTTTGCGTGTGTTTGGAGGTTGAAAACTGTAATGCCTAAATCGATGGTATGTATGATTAGGCATAGATGGAAGGTTCATTGCTGGCATACATTAGCCGCTTTTCTAACCAGGTCGAACCGATTTTGGGGTGGTAATTCAAACGGTTAGTTGTGATTTGGTTCATGGTAGTGATGTCTTAAGAATTGGCCTGATAATACGGTGCAGAATTCTGGAGGAACTACATGAATCGTTGGATGATCCTCTGCCTGGGTATAATCACTCAACACAATTCGGTAAGTATTTAAATTAGAATAGGTAATACCTTGACTTCGATGCAGATGACGTTAGGATACAACAATGTTCTTCCTCTCCGCCCATCAAGAGTTACCTGCTCACCATCTCTGCGTGCAAGGAGTAGCGAATTTTCTCCAAAGGGGGATATATCCCTGACTATCTTCACTTTGTTTTCTCCAGTCCCAGAAGCTTTCAGCGATTAACGCGTTTCCAAAAAATAGCCAGGCATCCTCCTGTGATGACTTCAGGCCGTAAACTCTTCATATCTCTTTTGTCAATAATTTCCTGTAATAACTCAGCGAGTGATCCAGGTTGGTACACTGAGGCAGTCGAAGATCATGCGGCCGATATATGGGCGAATAGATTGGAAGAAACCCGGCCAGAGCTCCTTTCCTCCACTGGCAAAGGTGTTTAGTCCGGCGTCCAGGAAAAAGGCCTTCGAGCCAAGAAACTTTACCCTCCGAGGATGCGTTTTCAACGCGACACTCAAAGTCTTCGTATGAAAAAGTAAGAACGATGGTAAGTTTCACTGTAAGCACCGTCCGAGGATTCTCTTCTCTTTCTCCGTTCCTGTAAATTAACGAATGAAATAATCTACTGGAGGTGTGTTAGCGATGATCCAGAGAAAATAGAAATCTGACGTTTGTCCAAGGTCTATCGGCTTCTCAACTTTGGTATTGGTAATGTCGTAAGTTCTGGTCGGTACTTGGGCTGGAAGACCTATGGCTATGTGAAATAGGGAGTTGAACTATGCTGTGTAAGAACCACGCGGGTCGCCTCTAGATAGCCCGATACGCACTTTTATAGATCCTGATGACTAAGAGGCAGTTCATAAGAAGCGTACATGTTCGGTTTACCGTCATATGCGACAGGGCGCGTGAATATCTCGGGTGCAGCGTTGCCCTACAAATGTATTATCAAATCCATAGGGAAGACGCAGGGACAAAAGTCGGGCCCGGTGGAAGGTACTGTCTATCCAATATGAGATCGGTAGTCTTGTATATCGCGAAATGGATGACACACCAATAGCAACTCCTGGGTTGACTCGAAAATATGGTTATAGGTCTAGTGGAGAATAAGGAATGTCATGGCCATCGTAATACGGGACAATGATACGTGGAAGAGTGATTGGATAGAACTGGCGGCGATCTTCCAAAGGCGCCGAAACCAGGACGCTTCACAACAAAAACTCGATCCAATTTTTACGACGACAACACTTTAAAGGTATATTATTACGAGCTTACCAGGTGAATTCATCCCATCGATAAAATTTACGTCTGCGTTATTGCCCTTGTCGACGTCTTTGTAGTTTTCTGCAAGTTATGCTTTGTGGTGCGTGATTCGACGCTTACACAATGGGGGAAGCTAGTTTGAAAAAGCGGAGTCAGCAGTTTATATGTGCGGAGTTTGAATCCAACCCGGAGTCGTCCGATGGTTTCTTCTTTCCGAGAAAGGTACTCACCACTCGAGTCATCCCCACATTCTGACTGCCATTGAGTTCTGGATCTTCACAACTGTGATCGTTAATTTTGGTAGTTTTCATAAACCCAGGACATTCACGCTGCCTAGCGCCACCGAAGGAAGCTCGTGATATTGCAAGATACTTACAAGGTGCGTTGGATTATATATTCGCTAATATAGAGTTTTGACACTTTCATTTGTTAAAACTACTCGTACATCAGGTTCATTAGTACTTTGATTGACCAAGAGCCATGAAAAATAATATGCTATAGTTTCGAGGTGCTTTCGTGAACAAGGCGAGACTTCGTAGATAGTGAGTTGAAACAATGTGATGATAACATAAAACAAGTCGCCAGTGGGTGCCAAATCCAATTACTTGAAATCCAGAATCAAAACTAACCTTGAGGTGTAATAGAGTCAACGGGGACTAACCATGAAATACATACGCCGTCCTTGAATGGGGTGGATGGGTTGGAAGTCTTTTTCGAAGGCTTCAATTATTTCTTCAGGTGTACCCCCTTGGGCGGAAGATGATGCTGCATCTGAGGCATGACCTCCCGTAGGATCGAAGTGATTCCGTGCACGAGAGCAGACGATGTCGGCATCTGTTAGAAGAAAATCAATATTGGATCCCTGTGTCGGTGGTGGGAATTTCTTACAGTAAACCGGAGCTGGAATCGAAACAGACCGAGTACACCGTGCATATACATGGCAAAGGGCAAAAGATAAAGCCTGGAGCGAATTAGCCCTGATTGTTTGGACAGGTTAGAGGCTTTGAATTTGAGCATGAGACAGTAGCTTACTTGAATCCGTTAGCCTAGAAAATGATTTCGCCCCGGTTAGCATTTTTTAAATTACGTTGCCTGTAGGCTCTACTGGACTTACATCGTGTAAAACCTGGACATCCACGATGCATCAATACCCAAGGCGAGATCATATGAAGCATTGTAGGCATCTCACATAGTAATGTGACGGTCGGCTCGTACCAAGTAAGCCACCATGACTTAGGAGGTAGTAATCGAAGTCCGTCGGGTGACAGATATCGGTATCCACAACTGTTCCAGCTGGGCAATTACCTGACCTATCGCCATCTGCAGGCTTCTGAGGGAAAAACCTGATGTGTATGGTATTGATATAGATCAAGGGGGCTGTCAGGGAACCAAAGACCCACCGAATATGATGTCGCTTTCCAACGACAATAAGCGTAATCTTGGGGTCGACATCGAGGTCTTCGCAGGCTTCTAGAAACAACCCATTTTAAATGGGTAGAAACAGCGAACCCGGGCCAAGGCGCACTTTGTATCTGTGGTAATTCTGTTAAAATTTCATTCATTAATTTGTCGTTACGATATTATGGAGGACAAACCTCGGTCGAGTACTTTCTGGAATTCACCCTCTGAAACACCATCTATGACCCCACTTAAATGAGCACCAGTCCCGATTGACAATACCTTTCACGTACCTCGGTAGAATATCAAACGCGCAGGTTTGAGCTTTTGCCGCTTCTCCGCATGCTTACCATACTCCATATACTCTGAAATAGCGTGCTAAAACATGTTAGAAAGAAATTTTTAGGAATATAGAGTGTCGAGAGTACTTTCACCATGTCATACATCTTTACAATTATTTGTTGGCGCGTAGGCTGAACCTGTATTGATGCAATATACTTCGCACAATTCGAGTCAACACTTGAAACAAGTGCTGAGTAAGACGGCCTGTCGAAGACACTTGCTGGTGGGTCCATTACGTCCGCACCTTTTGTACATACAAGGTCAGCCCAGATTTCTGTACCACGATGAAATTCTAGGTTTAGGACGTACCCATTATAATTGTAGGGTTATTTGGATCACTCAGAGCATTGAAGGAAACGGGGTCAAGAATCACATTGACTCCACCCAGTTTAACATTAACCCTAGATCACGTTTAGTTTCATCACTCAAACCCAGTAAGATAATATACTTTAATAGAACGTTCGCCCAATATTGTTCCTTTGCTCGGTTGCATTTAGTAGATTTCAAGCATTGGGTTGCAACCCCAGCCTGGGTTACAGTATAGTCAGAATAATTTCCAGTAAGATTCAAGGTAAATCATGCCTTGATATCCCCGAAACTTGAGAAGTCAGAATCGATTCAGTAACAATATTTGAAAAAATGGTTCAATTTAACATACTGTTTAACTTTTGTATATATCTCTCCGCCATGTTCTGGGAGTACCACAAACATCAAGTTCGGAATTTCGCCTTTCGTTGTTCTTATTTCGTTTCCTGCATCACGAAAGTGCTACGAACAACGTGAATTCGTGCTGGGGGGGAGCTACGGGGCTCGAGATACCTTAAAAATATCTCCTTGTCCATTTTCGTACTTAACGTAGGGCGTAGGGTTTGTTATCTGTATACCTAATGGGTGTAGGATCATCAATACAGGTTGGCGCGTCAAAGCGATAAATTCAATGCACCAAATTTCTTAGAAGCCGACTGGATTCCCTGAATTATATCACTAACTTCCTGATCTCCGAATCTTCCGCGAGATTCGTAAATGATGATAGCCCAGTTCTTGATTGGATTCGATTGAAAAAAGCGCTTGTCGACCCTGTCGGTGAGATAGAACGAGTTACTGAGCCAAAGGAAGCAGGAATATCCGATCGAAACTCACATATTCCACATTCCGTTTGCCGGCGCCTATACATAAAGAGGTGAGAAGTTTCAGGGAGGGAGGAGTCTAGACTTACGACAGTCCGTTGTTTTCCACCTGGGCTGTACATGAGCTTCGAAGGGCTAAGAACTCGTGCTTTGGCGGAAAGAGGTTCTCCATTAGCGGTTTGTATGTCCAAACCAAACTCCCGAATATATTCTGATTGACCGTATGCCAAGGTCTATTAACAGTATGAGGAAGAATCGCGAGTGATATATTGAAGAACTTACTTGGAGCCCGGCTTTGATGCTATTAAGTCTTTCGGCTGGCTTCGAAGTAGCAAAGCTAAGAACGTCGGATACCTTTTCCGGTGGTACCTGTTTTTTTGCGAGTTGACCTTTCGGGACGGTACAGAGTTCAAGAGGAATCCAAGCCTGGTTACCAACCTGTAATGTACATGTAGTTGGAGTCATACCCACTAAGGGGGATACTACTGACCTCGATGCAGATATTATTTGGGTAAGTTAATGTTATGTTCAAATGCTTTTTGAAGTAATTTTCGACGGTGAGGGCGGTGCCGTCCCGCATCGAGAAGTTCAGATTTCTCGCACTGTCAGAGGTGAGCTTCTTTATTGAACGCATTGATTTACTGTGTTTAATATCAACACGTAAGCGAGCAATAAAATCCTGCAGGCGCCGTCGTTGGTCATTGGGTATCCTGTTGTAAGCTAGATCGTTGTAGTTTGTAGGTGGTCTACCCAAGAATTCCAAGCATAATGACATTAGATTGCCGGGTTTGTACATCAGGCCCGTGGTGATGTCAACATTGATGAGCATGCGGCCTAAGGTTGGTCTAACGGATTGGAAATAACCACGCCATAATACCAGTCCACTACCAATATTTCGAGAACCGGCCTCGGTGAAAAACGAGCGTGTGTTGAAGGGTAGATCCCCTAGTGTCGGAACCATTCGTACTGCAATATTAAGGGCCTATTTCTTAAAATCAGACATGATAGTAGGGATCCTGAAACGTCGGGCTTACCATTATTCCTGCAAGAACTTTGTTATCTTGTGGCTGTTCCTGGTGAACGAAGCGGTGTAGAGATCTAAAGATTATGTTCATAATTGAATGGAATTTTGAATATCGAAAAACCCAAAAACGCACTCAAGATTGATTTCTTGCACTTTCGTAAGGATCACTTCGTACGGCCGAGGGGGGCGATCGGACTTTGTCGGTTTATCATCTTCAAAAAAGAGGACGAACTACGAATGGTATTAAATGCGATGGGTAAATGGTTTCAAATTTGGTTACTTTTTCGGAATCTGTGTTGCCAAGTGGTAGTTGGTAGGTTGCAAACAGGTTCTTCTTCCCGTCATATATGACTTGACGTATGAAGACTTGTGGTGCAGACTTCCTCAGAATCTTAAAGATTTGTAGATTTCTGCGGACGGAGAGGGGAGGGGTGATTACTGATTTAAAATATTGACATCATGGCATGTGAGGGCTAAGTCAAACATACCGACTATAAAGAATGAGGTATCGAACGAATCAATTGAGTAAAGTATCGCGCCGAACAATCCGAACTGACCATCATAGTGATAAATCATATTATCGGGAACATTAACGACAAATGCATTGACATTTATAGCCAGAGGCATTCCTGCAGTGCCAGTATCTGGACGACGGACACCAACAGTACTTATCCCAGCTTCGAATTGTTAAACGACCACGTTATTGTATTACTTGTATAATGTTCAAACTCACCCGCAATGCTAGGGAGGCCAACGGTAATGCCACTACGAGGTGCACCAACACCACGGCCAGGCCCATCTCTCGGTGGGCGGCCGCGACCTTGTGCACTTCGTGGGGGCATAGTTGATCGATTAGCAGAGCAATTTTCGTATATCAGAAAGGGTCTTACGATTGGTTCACAGGCTGGCTCCTTTTAAGGCGCAACCGGACATTGCCGTGTGCTTCTATTAGGGTCAGGGGGGCAATTTCCTCCACCAGGCGATACGGGGCAGTGCCGCCCAGAACGTTCCGCAGTAATGCCTGTGAAAGACTAACGTCAGATGACAGGTGATCTCATCATCAGGACCTAGTGCTAGCTGGATAAATTGGAAAAGGGACGCATATAGAGGCAGGACGGGATAAATAGCACCAGAATGCAAAATAAAGAGCCCTGAAGCGAAAGGCATGTGTGAAACTGTAGTGGCAATAGAGTGGGTGTGTATCGTCTTTAAATACACCATTCTCAAAGGAGTTGCTTGAATAGCTTTGCCGGGATTCGGACAGAAGGCTCTAGTTTGATGATGAGTGAGAAGTTCGCCCTGCGAATGGAAATCTCACTTGAGATTTCCGAAGTTGTCGAAAGGGATACTTGGAGGTGAAATGTTCCTTATATAAATACATCCTCCGGGTTATGATAACATGGGGGCTTGTGGACGGTAGTGGTCAAAGTTGAGGGGGATAAAACGATTTACGTAGGCGGCTCCATCACCTTTGGCTGCATGTAAGTGGCCTGAGAACGCCATGACAGCATCCCGGGCGTAAATAATTATCAAATCCAGCGGGCCTGAAAGAGATGCGTAGCTTCAGACAATAGCCCTCATACTTGAATTGCACAAACATGACACTTCGACTGATAAGAGCGAACCTAGAGTATAGACAAAGACGTAGCCTATCGTCATGAGCTTTATGCTTGACTGTCATAGGCGAAGAGGAAGGTAAGAACAAACCAAAAGTTCAACTTGAACTTGAAAATGTTTTACTGTCACGTGTCGAACGCGCACATCACGTGGTTGACGCGCCGACATGTATTACTTTGAACTCTTGTCCAAACGTGTTCATTGAGGAGCTAAATCACACATTTAAAAAGAAATTCATACGATGGGGGCACCAGTATAAGGGTGATAGGTGGTATAGGCGTGTAGAGAGATTCCGAACACATCTCTTAGTGCGGGTCTCTTCGCGCTGGGAAATAAATAGCTGGAGGAAAAGCGAGTGTCACAAGGTCAATACTGGTGACGGAATAAATCACATTCGAGTGGACTTTGGTTTCCGTTCAAGCCCTCCGAAGTCACTTCCCCAATTATTAGGCACTGCCCCAAATAATCCTCCATGATACATGAAGACCTTGCCCTGGGTTCCTACCTCATCCTCTCGATCAAAGCTTCGAGAGGATTTAACGGGTTACCTTTGTGTGATTTTGCTGTGTTAAGGAGATAAAGCATAGTGGGATAGTGCTGATAATATACCCGAGGATAACTAAATATATAGAAAATTTATGAGGGCAAGTGGTAATTCTGCTAATGGTGAGAAGAGGTGGAAGGCTTAGTAAATTAATAGAAACTTATAATTGAGGGGCATAGGAACAGATGATAGCGTATCATATCTTGATCGTGTTCAAGCGCAGAAGTTGATGCTCACAACTTGCGCCGCGGATCCGTTTGGCCAAGATCCTCCATTCTTCTGTCCGGCACATTCATGTATAATATCATAGGTAGTGTCCCAACATTGTTGTTGAGATGTGAAGACTAGATCACGCAGGAACTGTGCAGCGTTTCCGTTGCTCGCGCTGTAGTCCTTGATCCCTCCATTTCCTTGCCAGTTTTGGGTGCAATAGTCCTCACGGAATTTCCAGAGGGAATCTATATCAGAGCAGGTAGGAAACCCACCCAAGGGGTAGCACTGAGCGGCGAATGCTCCACTTGCGAGAGAAACTAAGGGGAGTAGAAAGATGAAAGAGACGTGCATAATGTTACGGTAAATGTTCTAGAACTTAGCGAAGTGAGCATGTCAATGAGGATTGTACATAAGAGTAACATACCTTGAGGTTTTCGAGGGCCGTTTCAGTGGGCTATTGGCTTGGTGTTGAGATTTCGTGGAAACCCCCAGTCCTTTTATGTGTTTCCTGGCAATAACTCGGTGAGCACCGAATAAAGAATAATAAATTCAAGTAGTTGAATACTGTATATTTGGTGTGACGCTCAATTCTTGGCTCCAAGAAATACAAGAGATACAAGGTTGGATAAGGTATTGCCATAGTAGACAATAGGATCTGGAATATATTAAACGGAAAGAACAACACATCAATGAAATAACTTGAAACGCCGAGTATTTTATTCGGACTGCCCCGAAGGGATTTCACCGACTATCCTATCATGTAGATGTGTGGGTGGTGTACGCCTAGTCAGAAACAAGAACAATATAAGGGTACGAATATCAGGCTTGAAGCCTTTTTTTATGGGAAATATTTCCCCAGTTTATCATGTCCCAGGCAGACCTGAGGTACAACCGGAGAGAAATGGACACTGAAATGGAAAGCCAAAAATAGTTTGTTTGAAACAGGAGAGTTGAAAACCCGAGGAGGGGACGGTCCAATCATGGGTGTTGTACTATGAAACGATCATTGACGTCACTTAAGCGGTATATTCTCCCGCCCTTACATTGGTTTTGTAAGTCTTCTCCGAGACGTATTCCACAACTACGTCAAATGCTCACCCAGCAGGATGTGTGTTTGAAAAATGCCGAACTCAAGCCATTGCAATACATTACTCATCCATAATTTGCGTTTATACACTGTGATCAACGGAGAGTCTATTAGGTATTGCGAGGATATTAACAGGACATAACCTGTAGAGGGTCCAGAGTTGGCAGGTATCTATAAACCATTAATACCAATCAATTTTGAGGGTGCTCTAGGTGGATTGAAGGGTGTGGGGTTTGGATCACAAATTACGAGTCCCTTATGTAATAAGGAATCGTTCTTTTAAAGTCCGATCATACCCAGGAAAAATGAGGAACCTGTCATCGAGTTTCGTTGTACCGTGGGAAGATTGTAATTTCATTAGTAAATTTGTAATGATTTTTCGTATATTGATCTATTTGTAGTCTGTCTATGCCTATTTGTTAATAAAATTGTTACCATCAATATCCTTACTGATGTTTCATTACTATCAATTATTGATCAATTCATTAATATCACTAATTTATTGATTGCTCTTTATTGTAGGTTCATTAGTCGACAGCCTGAATATATTACGTAACCTATTCGGGCCGGATAATAGGTATGACGTCTGATGGACTCTCTTATTCGAAGGCGTTCTTCTGAACGTCATCGTTACGTAACACTTGACTTTTTGGGTGTTTCTGAGTTTCAAATTTGACACACTCCTCTGTTCTTTTCCGTCGTCGTCGCTTCCCCCACTCACTGCCTCCCTGTCTCGCTACTGCCTGTTTTCTATTACTTGTCTGGTTGGTGCTCCATAATTTGTATGTTAAGTGCTAACTATGTGTTTTTCAAGATAGTTTATCCGCATAACTTGCCAACGCACTGCCGTGCTCGTCTAGTTGACTGTGCGGCTGTGTAGTGCATCGAAAAAACACTATTATTTCTTTCAAAAAATGTCATTTTGTGTGTATCATACCAATAACATAGTGAATTCTGTTTTTATTATAAACAGCAGTTGATTATGCTGCATGGCACCGCATTTCCGTTGATCAGGTTGTCCTTTCATATAATACAACCTCCATTCCGCCTTGTCTTGCTTGGGCTGAAGATTTGAATTTGAAGCCAGCTCCGTGTATTGATGGACTGTGGGGCCCTCACGAGTACTCTGTGGTACCTCAGGCTTATGATCTTGCATCACCTTATTTGGCTTTTATTCCTGCCGGCCTAGATCGACGTTTCCAATTTCCAATGTTCATAACGCGCTTTGTAATCCATGAAGCTCCATCCATTTCCCCTCCAATATTTTGCCGCTTACCTCATTGGCCCGAGCGCGGGTACATACATCGTGATATGTACAAACAATTACGTGAAGAGGCTCTGCAATATGTTCGAGAGGTACGGCAATTGGTGGAACGATTTGAAACTGCACAAGTACAGAGCAGCGAACTTTCAAGGCATAGTGTACCCCCTTTTCAATCTGTTCAGATGCCCATAGTTGCACTTCAGCGTGCTTATTCAGCATCTGTTGCATTGGGAATGGGAGATTTGACATTTCGTGATAGCTTGCAGTACCTAGGAGGTCTCAAGCGTGCAATTAAGGAGTTGCAGGGGTTCATATTATGGTTTCAGAATGCTCAATCACCTGTGGCGTATACCTTTAATTCAACAATGCCTTTGCCTTGTCGAGGTGTTGTTGTGGAATCTATACGTGATTTGCAGCATATTAGGCATTGGGGTGTTCCTGTATGGTATATCGCGCAGGATAAACATACTGCCAGCTTCAATCCCCTCCGGGAGGTACCATTATCCCCTTTAGCCTGCTCATCTACTATCTGGACACATCTCCAACCTGCATTGAATGAGTACAGGCGAGGTCAGCTTGTGCATGATAAAGGATTAGAGTATTATCCACCTTTTGTTTCTGATCAGAGGTTATATGAACGGTCAGCGCGTGGATATTCCAAGAGAGATGATGTTTATGTCAATAGCAGTCATGCAATTCGTGACTTATTGTCAATGGCTAGTGCCAAAGGTCAGCGTTGTTATATGACATTATTGTTGTACATTTACTAACCTAAAATGCAGATGCACATTCAACAATGACAGATTCTCTTAGAAAAGTAATCGCTGATGGTTTCAGTGAATCTCAGAAGATTAATGAATTACTTGCAAGGTTTTGTATGTATTTTCATAAACCTCAATCAATCAATATCTGATTTTCCTTAGCTGAATCTATTGTTGTGTTACCGGTTGTTGATCTTCCGCTCCTTGTCCCAAAGCCTGGAAAAATTCCTGCACCTACTAAATGGTTGAAGCAATTTCGAGATAGTACCTCGTCTCACAAAGCTTGCCCATGGTCACCACCATTCCACGAGCTCTGGGACATATCATATACAGGTGATGTGTATTATCCCAAAATAAGAAATGTGGAATTGTACCCCAAATGCAAAGAGCTCCTCGTGTTCAATGCACCTCCTCATCTTTTCACCAACATCAAATCAACTGAGAAGCTTAATTGCTTCTTTTTTATTTGGACATGCATACAATGCCCATTTCTCTCTAGAATGTATCAAGAAGGCATAACTTCCCCCTTTTTCTCTCTGACGGCTGATCGATGGCGCGAAATCCTTGGTGGTTTATATTGGAAATCTCATATGCCTATCAAGGGTGTATCATATGTCCAGGGGGTAGATGTTCCCTTTTCTGCCCGAAACTTTTGGCGCTATGGAGACCCTCTCATATATGGACTTCCACTAGATCAAGGCGAATTCAATGATGACAGGTCCCCTTTTTTGATGGATAGAGTCACTCGTTTGGAGCCTGGTCATTTTAATTCTGATGACCTCAAAGCACTTGTTTTATGGGATCTCTCTCTTATACATCTACAAATCCAATTTGAATGCACTGATGAAATACTTGTTGGGAAATCTACTTTTGATCTAGTTGGTTGGGAAATTCGTTGGGATAGGCGTCGTGATATGTTCCATTTGCCTCATTGGGCAATAGCTGGTGTTCTTCCACCTTGGGAACTGGGATATGACCGATCTCGCCGTAGATGGATTTCACGCCTACTTGAATTTCTGCGACACTGGCCAACAATTTCTAGTGCAGAGCTTGACCTAGATGCAATTCAAAGGGAGCATGTTAACTTTGCGTGGCGGACCATATCATCAGAGAGATTAGGAAAAATGTGTATTGAATTTCTAAGTATCCAGGAAATTCGCCGAATTGAAGAGAGTTTAGTGGCAGTGTATTGTCAAGGTGTATTTGATGCACTTGGGATTCTTGCAATACGTCCCCTTACAAGGCCTGATATAAATAAAAATATGGAACACTTTTTATGTATATAGTATACTTGACATGTTATAGTTTGAGTCTAGCCATATCACCTCCAGTTTGTTCTACTTCGTCCTCTTCAGAATACATCATCTTACGTTTCAATGGTTTTGTAAGAGTGGAGCTAATTCTTTGGGTCATCCGTGTCATGGTTGCCCTCTAATCTGTTCATGAGCATTATTGCTATAGCCTGGTGTAGTGGTTGGTACTCACATTCCTATGACTATCATCTAATAAAGTAATTCCCCTCAAGCTAACTAGCATCTTATACCTTTGATCTTTGATTGGAACAGCCATAAACGCTAGTTGAACCTCAACGATATCACCCACTCGAAAGTTGATCGGATTTGTAGGAGAGTATCTAGTCAGACCTGGTCAGTTATTATCAATGTATGGTATAGACATCTTACCGTACGTTCCCCTGACTTATATGCTGCATCGCCAAGTACTCTACATAGTTGTCCGGTCCGTGTATAAAGTCATGGCCCTGTAAATCTGCAAGAGCTCCATGTGGATCAACGCCTATGGCATACTCTATATGTTGTTCTTGTGGGGCCAAACGTCTTTCTGTGAGATATCTAGCATGGGCGTCTAATGCAACATGTCCATTGAATGACGATGGCTGCCAAATCTCCATTTTACCATCCGGGAATTGATTTGAAAACATCATGTAGAGGTATGCAATATTATCAATGCCTTGTTGGAATGTGGGGGTACTTAATCCTGTAATGGTCACTGCCTGTCTAATGTGTCGTTTTTGCTTCCTGAGCGTTGCCTCACTTCCTCTTTGATAATATATGTATTTTAGATTAAATCGCCCCATAATTGTAATGGACCATACCCTGTTTTGGTTATTGGTGGAAGCTGCTTATCACAGAGGATCCCTTGGAAACGAACAACAGACTCTCATATCTCTTCTTCTCCAGATAAATCCATCTCTGATACCCTCCAGGTGTTAGGGGAACTGAATTGTAAGATTCCAAGACCTTCATACTAGGAATATTTTGTTCAATTATACTCATATTAATGCAGAGGGCTTACATT
This sequence comes from Collybia nuda, assembly GCA_015584075.1. Classification (NCBI taxonomy): domain Eukaryota; kingdom Fungi; phylum Basidiomycota; class Agaricomycetes; order Agaricales; family Clitocybaceae; genus Collybia; species Collybia nuda. The sequence continues at coordinate 110,234 of MU150257.1, forward strand.
CAATGTAGAGAGTTGTCGAGCATGTCCTTTGGATGCTGTCTGTTCAATCCGATCTTTTGAGATTTTGTTTAAAGTATGCGCTACTGTCTGTGAGTTTATTTAATATGATTAAAATGCTGTTCTCCTCACTTGCAGCGTCAATGTTATAGAATGAATCCATTTTTCAAGTGTATGGAGGTGTCTAGCCTGGGTATTTCTTAATTAATTCTTTCAAACTTCTGCAAGTCTAGACATCAGCGCAATAAAATCATGGCGTTGGCACTTGGAACATGTGTTCTCCTTGGCTTTACTGTCTTTAGTAACCTGTTTCAGAATTGCACAGCTTTTACTTTGATATGTTTCTCTGTCGGCCCTTCACTTGCCGTAGTATTGTTGCTTTCATAATATATGCTGACAACTTTTCCCCATATCCTGACTTGGCACATATCAGCTGTTGTAAAATATGGTCTGATCTGCTCATTCCAAGAATTTATTTTTTGATTTTTTTACAACCGGATAAATATCGTCTTGGATACTACACACTCCCATCATTTTTGTGTGATTCTGTATCATTCAAATAATATTTGAAACATGATTATTGCCTTGGTGGGTTTGTCGTTCATCTGGTATTTCTGTTTGACTGTATCACAAGACTGCTGTTTCTAATTCTTGGCAATTGGGCCTCATGAACTCCTATACACTATGTTCCTGGTTTACTCGGCAACTCTGCTTATGGAAAATCCCTGACAAAAAAATTTTTGAGTTGGGATATCCTCGTCTTATTAAAAGTCTGTTATACATGTGAACAAACATTCCTGTGTCACTTCCTTCCCCCCAAATCATTTCTTGGTGACGCAGCTTTGTACCACATTCCATGGCTTGGAAGTCCAGATTGTCATCTAGACCTGCTACGGTATCTGATCCCGTAGTTGGCTCTGACTCAGATTCAGACCTGTACGTTTGTCACGATTGATTGCCCCTCCTTTAACTGAGTACCTCGTATCCAGCCCAGAAGCACCGTCTCAAGGTTGGGATCCAAACCTGCCAAGTACTGCCAACAACACAATCACATCTCAAAAGAAGTTGCCTATTAAAAAAAGAGTCATCAAGTACGTATATGCTTATTGTGTTCATGTGATTCAAAACTTACTAGAATATTCAGATCAGTCGAGTACATAATGTGTCACATTCACCTTTTATGCAAGCATTTAATGCCCATTATTTCTTATAGGCTTATTGAACTGTCTTCGGATGATTGTGAAGATAATACGTATGTACTATTAATATCTAGCCTTCTTGATACATCTTACCCTTTTCAAGTGTTGTATCACTAGAATCCGGCAATAGGTATGGTATTTTACTTTATTTTAAATATATCATCCTTACTAGGCATTCTAGTATGTTTTCTGGGAAGAACAAGAAGTCGCGCATTACACCTATCAAGCCTAAGATCGCCACTCCTCCTTTGAAAACACGTAGTTCATCTGGCATGTGAGTCACACATTATTGCGTCCACAACCTTCATATATTGGTCACTAGATTTAAGAACAAGGTTATCGAAAATGTAGTATCGAAAAATATGAAAGATTGCGATAAGACATATGTTCACTTCTTTATATTAATTCAGTTATATGCTCACACTTCACTTTCTTTCTTCCAGTGATGTCAAGTCTACTAATCAAGTTAAAACTAGTGTTCGCAAGTCTCGCTTGAAACGTGTAGCTCCCATTGTAGAGTCAGACTCCACAGATGGCATCGGGTATGTGTACCTATCTAGTCCAAAGTTAAATCTGATTATTCTATTATTGTAGTTCAGAGTTGGAAGGGCACCATACTTTGGGATCACCTGTGGATATTCAGCCTTCACCTAAGAAAAAGGCAAAACCATCCCAATGATCACCCGAAAACGTTGATATGATGTCTGATAGGTGAGCTTATACCTTTGTGTTTATCTATATATCCTTACACTTAAAAATAGTGATGATAATAATAGAAACCCTCCGCTGACCCCAAGTCGTATTAAAAGAATGCATCTTCCCAAATTAGTAGTTTTGCCTTCTGATTTATTTGACAAATTAGAAAATGCATTGCATAACCCTCTAACGCCTACGAAGAAAAACAAGGATATTGGCAATGTGTCTTTGCTATCAAAGCCTGAGGTCAAATCAGATTTGTTCGAGTACGTTGCTCATTCCTTTACACATAACAATTAATATCTGATGCAAATAAGTTGTAAGAATGAAATAAACTCTGATGAAGATACGAGTTTCCTTGAGGATGAAGAATCTGTACTGGCTGATCCTGATGCGGTTTTTCATGGGCAAAGGTATTTTAATATTCATCATGCATTTGTTTATGTAACTAATTTATTTTTAGTCCACCTCGAATCCCTGGTAAATTAAAGGGTAAAGGGAGGGATCGGATTGCAAAACAATCTGACATTGCCCCAGTACCTGCAGAAATTCAAGAATTTCCCGACCTTCTGTAAGATATTTATATTTATATTCATTATTTTCACTTACTGGTTTGTCATAAGTCGTGCTTTAATGTTAAGCAGTGAGGAAATGAAAGCCGCTGATCCAGATGAAGTATCCGACTTTCCTGACCTTGCGTAAATATCACTTACACTGCTTAGCATTTCGCTGTTTAACCCACTTTCATATAATTTAGTCGTGCTCTGAAATTAAGTAGGGATGCTACTTTTGGTGATGTGTCTGGAGCAGCAATTGAAGGAGACAATCCAACGTCTTCTTTGATGCCCATGCTTTTTCATCAAGATGTGAATGGTCATCGCGTTCAGTTAGGTCTTTTATTTTTTTATTATGTTCTTTTTTAATGTTCTTATCCAGATCTCTTCCATCCGTTTGCGAGGTTTTTGATGTATCTCTTCAAGACAAGCTTTTGGTTAGTGGTTATCAGGGTCTACCAAATTTAGTGTCAGTTACGCCTATTCAAGTTTGTTGAATGCTACTTACATATAATATTGTCTTACTCATTCAGTTGTGGTTTTTTGGTCTCTTGGTCAAAAATGGCTCACTTATATAAAGGTATGACACAAGAGTTACAAGAGGTTCTGTGGTCTTGCCCTCCAAATTCCAGTGCTCATATTGCTGGTACTCTTTCATTGTGTATTGGGATGCCTGTAATGATTTGCAACAATGATGCTACTGAATTATGTATCACTAAAGGACAAGAGGCAATAGTGGCTGGTTGGACTTCTTCTCTTGGACCATATGGTCATTTGGCTTTAGATACATTGTTTCTGCAGTTAATTAATCCACCAAGAGATATTCAGATTGAAGGGCTTCCAAAAAATATAATACCAATGTCAAAAGTAACTTCAACAATTCGCTGTAGACTACCAAATGATACCATAGTATCTGTAAAACGCCAGCAGGTGCTAGTGTTACCCAATTTTTCAATGACTGATTATGCATCTCAAGGAAAGACAAGAGAAAACAATGTAGTTGATTTGGGAAAGTCAAAAAATTGTCTTTCTTTTTATACAGCATTATCAAGAAGCTCTAATGCTGCTGGAACTGTGATAGTTCAAGGCTTTGATTCAGACAAGATCACAAGAGGCATTCCTGGTTATTTACACCAAGAGTTTAGGGAGTTAAATATGTTGGATGATATAACCAAATTGAGATATGAAAATGAACTACCTATTAATGTTAATGGCCATTTACGCAACCCAATGATTAGAGCATATCAGTTATGGAAAGGTGATTCATATAACCTACCAGACTGGCATGAAGCCTTGCAGT